>OY986965.1:1878290-2108985 GCA_963920575.1 Narthecium ossifragum
CCCCCACCCTCCAGATTTTGTCGTCTCCGTCATCGGGATTCGCCCCTTCGACACCCTCCCATCCTCCAACCTCCTTTTCTTCGTGATGCCATTCGATCATGTTGGATCCGACGCAAGGTCGCCGCCAAGCCCATCTCCAAGCCCGTCACTGATCCTGACCATCACTCGTCGCCGTCGCCGACCATCGCCCGTCTCGGGGATCCCCGTCGCAAAGAGGGGGGAGCCATCCGTGGGAAGAAAATAATGTCACATTTCTTTCTCTTTTCTTTTTCTTTTTGAAAAATCAATAGTGTGTCCTTTTAGTAAATTTCTAGTGATTTTGTGGTTACTTTTTATTTTTTTGTAGTAACTTCCTAATTTTATGGTTATTTTTCTTTTTTTTGTGTATGCTATTAGTAACTTTGGTAGTTACTTTTTGTTTTTTATAGTAGCTTTCCAATTTTATGGTTACTTTTCTTTTTCTTTTTTGTTACCACAAAAAAGATGAGTCTATGCTAGTAGTAACTTTGATAGTTACTTTTCATTTTAAAAAAATAACTACCAAACAATTGACATAGAAAGTAACTGGTAACACTAATTTTTAAAAAGTTACTACCAAAGAAAACAATTATACATAATGGAAAGTAACTACCAATTTTTGTAAAAATATGATGGTTATTTTTCATTTTTGATACACAATGATAAGTAACTACAAATTTGTGCAAAAATCAGCTAAAAAAATGCTTGTAGTTATTTTTGAATATTGTAAAATATGGTAGTTACTTCTCAATTTAGGAAAATATGGTAGTTACTTTTCATTTTGTAGTTAAAAGATTTAAATATTGAAAAATATTTATTTGTAGTTACTTTTCAATTATGTAGTTACTTTTCATTTTTGTTTTCAATTTTTATGGGGGTAAAATAACTTTGAAATTAAATAAACCCCACAGATTACCCGAAATACGTGGAAGCATATATATGAAATAAATCAAGCACACACAAGAAGGAAGACACGCGATTTTAAACGTGAAAAAACCCTCACGGGAAAAAACCACGGGTCCAACGCAGGACCAGGCCAAATCAATTCACTAAAAAGCAAGAGTACCGTGTACACAAGTTAACAAGACTCACTGTACTAACTCCTCATATACACGCTATCGTCCTCACATTTGCTTGACTTCTCAAATCACGGTCTGTAACTCTGCTTTTCTTGATTGATTACATCCATTTCAAATCTCCCTCCTCTCTCTATTTCTGTCACTTTTCTTCTCTATTTCTTCTCTGCGCCACGGCTCTCTCTCCTCTCTGTTTCTTCTGTCTCTTTCTCCCGCATACCTCTCTCTTCTTCTCTCTTTTTCTTCCCCCACTTCTTCCGCACACCTCTCTCTCTTTTCTCTATATCTTCTCTTTTTCCGCACAGTGCTCTTCTCTTTTCTCTCTCTCTCTCTTCTTTTTGGCCACTTTCTTGTTTTCTCTATTTATTTTCCTCCGTGGCAGCATCTCTCTCTCTCTCTCTCTTTCTCTCAATCTTCTCTCCCTGTTTTTCCGTGGCCGCCATGAGAGCTGATCTCTCTCAGCAACATATACTTAAATATATGTAAGAGCAGCTAGGTTATCTATCCAAGCCGTCCGATTTCGCTTCCCTCCAATCCAACGATAGCGATTAATTCTTGATATAAACTTGATCAAATTTTATCCCACTTAATCCAATTCGCTTGAATTAGTCTTGTATGAACCATATACCCAATCTAATTAATTTAAATATTAAATCAACAAAATTTACCAACTTATATGAAATCTTAACAAGATTCCTTACACACTTTTAAAATATTTCTAGTTACTTTTCACTTTGTAGTTAATAATATTGTGTAAAAAAATTTGTAGTTACTTATCCATTTTTTTATAGTTACTTCCCATTTTTTTTGTAGTTACTTTTCAGTTTTTT
The DNA here is from genome assembly GCA_963920575.1 of Narthecium ossifragum. Taxonomy (NCBI): domain Eukaryota; kingdom Viridiplantae; phylum Streptophyta; class Magnoliopsida; order Dioscoreales; family Nartheciaceae; genus Narthecium; species Narthecium ossifragum. Next base: position 1,880,215 of record OY986965.1, read on the forward strand.
TGATAATTACTTTTCAATTTTTTTATAATAACTTTTTGATGGGAATACGAACAGTTATTAGGAATGTGAACAATCACGGGAATGGGAATATAAGATGGGGATATTAAAAGGGCAATTTAATAGTAAAAATTTACAGTCGTAAAAAAAGAGATTAAATGTCTTGAAAACTTCTAAGTGGACTAGAGAACAAATAAGTACTCCGAAATAGACTATTCATCAATCTTCCTTTATTTATATTTGAATAACTCATTCTTTAATTCTGACTTTGATGAAGTGTGACTTTCTTACGCTGCAAGAAAAGTATAGTGTTTGTTTGGAATGAAGCACCAACTATGCATGAAACGTCCGCTGTCACATGGATAACCGGAATCTTATCGATGAGACTAGCAAGTTTTACGATGCCCATATATACATTTTAGACGTATGGATGGGATCTCTTTCTATTAGCTACCAATATCAATTAACAACTAGTTGTTTCATGTTTGTGAGAGAATAATTAAACAAGCTCCTCATATATATATATATATATATATATATATATATATATATATATATATATATATACTCACCTGTGCCCCTGGCACAGTTTTTAGTTATTACTAATATAAAATTTTAACAAACTCCTTGTAGTTTATCTGGTTAGACGGCTGTGTTGACTCGTAGGTGGTTCAGGATTCGAAGGTTAGTCGTAGCTTTTTGTTCACTGCCACCATAAAATATAGCTAATAAAATATAAAAATATTATAAGTCTAACTTAGGGTATATAAAATAATATATAAGTCTTTGCATATTGCATAAGATAATATTAATAAAACTTAGGTTGATTTGAATTAATGCAGGTTTATATAAAGCAAACTTAGGGAATATATATAAAAAAACTTAGGGGATATGAATTAATGCAGGTTTAACCGTTATTGCTTCTTAATGAAATCATATATTAGTTATTTTCTACAAACAATTATTGTCATAAATAAATAAATAAATAAATATATTATTTCCCTTGCAATTTGTAAACAATAACTGAAGAAATGTATGTATTAATTAATTATAAAAAGATGAAGCTAAATACCTACACGTTACTCAAGGAATGAAGAAATGTGCCACACAACACAACTTCCTACTGATCTGATCTGATATGATCTACTCCTAATAGAAAAGATGAATGGCCCCACCAAGAATAAGATATGAAGCAAGAAAACAGTGCATCATGTTCCATGTGGACTCTATATATATATATATGTCTATATACTTGAAGGGCGGTAAGCCGGCAACCTCTATTAATTGATCAAGACTAGTCTACTACTAGCTAGCTCTCTTCAAGCACGCCTTCCTTCCTCTAGTCCTTTCACAATATATACTAGTTCACATGGAGGTCGCCGAGGAAAAGTCGGCGGAGATCGCATGCCGGTCTCCGGCGGGAGGTGGTCGTGTCTTCCCACATCTGTGCTCGCCGTCTCCGGTCCGGCTGACGGTCTGGTGCAAGTCACTGCTCTTCAACAGCGCTGGCTACACCGTCTACGACGACTCCGACGGCCGCATGATCTTCCGGGTAGAAAACTACGCGCAGGACCGGCGGCAGGAGACTATGCTCATGGACTTCGCCGGCAATGTCCTCCTCACCATCAGCCCGTGCCGAAAGGTTAACAAAATTAATTAAAGCTTCTCGATCAATTCTTCATTAATCATGCCAAAAAAAAAAAAAAAAACCCCTTGTTGAATTAGTATTGAAGAGCTATATATATATGGTATTGATTGTGATTAAAGTTTAAATGGTTGTAGATATTGAGCATGATCGAGAGCTGGGAGGTATACAAGGGAGAGAGAGCTGCTATAGGATCGGTTGGCCGACAGAGGCCACTCTTTAAGGCAACGAAGGACCTGGGCAATCCCAGCTGCACTGTTAATTTAATGCCGTCGACGGATGGCGGCGAGGAGCCGATAGCTTATCGAACGAGGTGGTCCAGACACGGCGAGGGCGGCCTGAAGATTTATCCGGCGATGGCCGTGGCCGATGCGTCGCTGGTGGCAGAGGTAAATGATGATCAGATGATTTGGCGATCGAGCGCAGCTGGACTTTGAGATTGCACGTTGAATTCATATATATGATGAAGATGATATATATTGATCATTAAAATGATTAATGGTTTGCAGGTTAGCAGGAAATATGCAGATATGCACAACGCATTGCTGGACAAGGATGTTCTTACTCTGATGGTGCAGCCTGGGATGGATCAAGCCATAGCCATGGCTATAATTATTATCACGAATTTAATGAGATGAATCTCCTAATTTCTCATTGGGATGATTGATCTGAAGTACAAGGAGAGATCAAGATTGTGTTTTTTTTTTTCTTTTCATTTCTCTACACCGATCATACTTGAAGTAAGAAAGTAATATACATCATCCTTATATGAGGTTATGGCTATTATAAGTGAAACTTTTGTTGTCCTACGTGCGTGACAGGAGAATGTCCTAAGTGGAGCCTATGTGGTATGATAATCTTAGGTTGATGGGGGTTTAGTGGGAGGGAGTTATTGGAGTGAGGTTGGTGGTTACCCTCTCATGTGACAAGAGACACAACTAGTATATATATAATTGAGCTTGTTAATTCTGATCAGTTCCTTTCATCTAATATATATCTAAAAAGATTTTCTAAAACAATTCTTGTTGTTGTTGTTGTGTGCATAATAAAACTAGAATGATATTAGAAATTAAGGGTACGTACATTCAAGCAATTGAAGTTAATCATGAAAAATAGCTAGCTAGATGCATAAGATCATATAAAATGGTTAAAGCTTTGATAAGAAGAAAAAAAAAAGAAAGAGCAGATCAGGCAGGCAGTCACATAAAATGTAATTGTTATAGTATAATCCAAATCATGAGTAGATTCACTCTTTCATGTCAGCTTAAGCCATCAGAACAATTGGTGATTTCACATAGCTCGTGGCACGTTCATGGGTTAAAAAGAAAAAAATAGGGCACTGATTGATGTAGATGTTGATGTCATATGTGAATTACACATGTCCGAATCGATAGTGGATTACCGATTCTTTTATGTAGTTCATTGGTAGTGGTCTATCGATTACCGATGGACTAGATCAATGAATCGGTAGTCCACTACTGATTGAATTATTCATCTAGTCCATCGGTAGTGAGATATAATTCAATTGGTACTTCACTATCGCTTCATTGATATAATTCATCCCTAAATCACTACCGATGGACTACATGGACAAATCGGTAGTAGACTACTGATTCGGTGGCATGTGCATTACACATGTCACATGTTGATGTACACAAAACATTACTCACATATATATAGCTACGAAGAAAAACTTTCATGCAAATACAATCAGGGTAATTAAGAAGAGCAGTACTGGCTTAATCGGCTAGGAGTTGGTCTGCATTTAGAGAGAGAGAGAGAGAGAGAGAGAGAGGGAGGGGGGGGGGGGGGGGGGGGATAAGGCTTCGTTACTGCCATTGTTTTCCAACTCACAACAACTTGTTTGAGATCTCTTATTCAGACGGACGGACGGCTCCCATGCTCAGAAATCAGAATGCATGATGTCTGCATGAATCAGGCCAAGATGAGGGCCTTTCACGCACACGCATGCTTCTGCTTGCTTGATTGGTATTAATCCGGGCACAGTGTAGGATCGATGAACCCCCCCTAGATAAAAGAATTTTCTACCTAAGCTAACTAGGCTTGACTTAGAAAGGAACTTATATAGGCCAGGGGGCATATGAGTATGACATATACGCATGCATGCACATTGGTGATTGGTCAATCTGGTTTAATATACTATTCATGATAGGATATTGTTTGGTGTACCTCCCCGGCCTGTGTATCAACAGTGTTTAATTTGGACCGAGTTATCATTGGTCAATGTCACTGGATGGACGGTCTCCTTTCAATTCTTGAAAACTTTATTATCACCATATATGCGATTCATGATTCAGACGAGTTTATGTTAATATAGTCTAATAATGCCAACCGACTATTATAACTCTTGTTTGTAGCATTGATATAATTAAACAATGATCATCTGCTTGGACTCTCAAAGGGTACGTCAATTGTGTGTGTCGCTCCTCATCTAAGATGGCCAACCGAGCGAGTACATAGTTTCTTTAAAGTAGTTAATTAATTTGTTTGTGGTCTAATTAATCTTAAGGTGAAGGGCACAGATATGACACCAGACCGGCATGCAGATCAATGTGGCCTTGGGGAAGCCTTATGTTCCCTTCCAAGTTATTAATTAAGCCATGTTCATCTAGCTAGCTTCTTCAAGTATTGTGGGAATGATCAGTTGATTGGCCAGGGGAGAGAGGAGAGTGTGCTTTTGTAGATGGTGTGTGTGTGATGATGCACTTGTGAATATTGGCTAGGAAACAAGTGCCCTGCCCACTGAGGTTCCGTTTGGTTTCTCGAATCGTTGATGCATAGGGATCGTGGGATGCATACATCAGACAGTAGATGCATTCGTTTGATTTATCTTTTAGATCAGCCGATACATCATGATCATTTGCATGAAAACCATGTTTGATTTTTTTATTTTATTTTTTATGAGTCGAGTTCAAAGGCTAAATTGCTCGGTTTACATTTGAAACCATATGTTCATTAAGCATTTTTCATTGATCTGCAGACGCAAAATACATATTTGCACACATGCTTTTGTTAGGGAACTTGAACTTAGTTGCTAACGGGATTAGAGTCTTCACCACGGATCTTTTGCTCATACATGTCTTGTTAATTATAATGAGCTTTTTTTTCTTTTAATGACGAGCGGAGAAAGGAGGATATGTATGCAGAAAGGCAAGACCATAGATTAATCCTTTTTATACATGTTTGGTACTTCTCTTTAATTTTGATTGTTAACATTGACAGATTGACTATACTAATTAAATGGCATTCAAATAGCTTACTTGAGTTCCATTTTTAGTTTTTAAAATATCAAATCCATAACATATGCCACCTAAAGAGGCATGGATGCTATAATAGGTAATGAACTTCGAATTTTTCTGAGAAGAAAATGAGTTCATAGAGCGATTCTTGAGCCAAACATGTTGACATGAACATCAGTCGATCGATCATAATCATCAATCAGTTGAAAAATATCCAAAACCTTATCCTCACCTTATCATCAATTTTATTTTGCTCCCTTTTTCATTCTTTAAACTACATGCATGAATATGTCAACAAAGAAGGCTTCATAAAAACATATCCTCAATCATAGGCTTTGTTTTCTTATTTGACAATGATATTTCTTTTTTTGGTTTGATGAGTTATTTGACAATGATGTTAATAGCTTTGTTATCCAATCAAACCATATCCACAACCATAGGTTTTATTATTATTATTTTAATTTTTTTTTATCATCACCAAGCTGCCAATTAAGGAATCTTGGTGCTGATAAAAAAAGAGTCGAGCCTGTTAAAATCATTGGCAATCATTGATCGATAAGTCCTTGCAAGGAGTGGAGTTTTTGGATCCAAGATTAGTGAAGGTGCTTCTCCATTGTAGTCCATGCTATATGTATTTTTTTGTTTGATTAGATGAGCCTACTGACTAGCTACAAGAACATGTCTATCAATATAATGTCATCCATCAAGACCTAATAAAGAAGCACTTAAGCTCGACAACATAGTAGGTCCATTATGATAGTTTAGCCCTTTCCTGTTTTTTTGCGACAGAAATATGTGCCGTAGCAATATGTCCGTCGCGAAAGCTTTCGTACAAAAGAAGACCTTCACCAACGAACAAAGGTCCACAATATATATGTGGCAGATACAAGTTACTTAATCACATTAACATTCTTGTACATCAAAATTACAAATTGCATTTAGCAATGAGCTTAAATAACTCTCCTCCTCGAATCCATGGATCTCCTTCGCTGATCTTTCCCAATAACAGTTACAATCCTTTGATTCAGATGTGCATCACAAAGATGATTGACCTTTTTCACCTTTTCCTCCTCAGAACACAGCTTAAAAAAAAGTATGATAGCAGCCATTTCCCGCCACGAGAAAAAAATCAAGATGCCAGGAAAATGGTATTCTCCGGTTTGCTGCAACAAGATACCTTAAACCTTTCGCCTCCTGGGGTTGAAATTTACTTGGACGACATAACGCATCCGAACCTGTTCTACATTGTACACGATGTACTCGTTGTACAATAAGCAACCCTGAAAACAGGAATGTCTTGAGCTGCTGGTGATTCCTGTTTTGAGGTATTGAAAGCTAATGAGCTCATTCACTAGTGGCTCAGAAATGGCACATTACCTTAGGGCCTGCTTGCTCCTTCGGTTTCCCAAGGGGAATGACTACATCTTCAAGGTGACAAGACTCCGACGTATCTGGCGCTGTAGCCCCAACTCCTTTTGTGCTGCCATTTATTGGGGAGAAAAAGAGCACATCAATCTACATGCATACACTGAGCTTATAAAGGGAAGACAATTTGAAGATGATGGCGATCAGGAGTTTGTAATCATCCCTTCGCTACCTTTTTAGAGAAAGTGATCCATGGATTACGTTTTACCATAAGAATCCAGGGTGTTCTACAAGCCACTAGGGAGATTCTTCGTACCTCTACCTATTTTATATCCTTGTTCAACCACTCCATTTCATCTTGCGTTTCTACATCATTAAACACAATAACCTGCTCAGACTACCACAATGTATAAACAAAATATTTGGGGAGGAAAAAGACCTTAGTTTCCCTTTGGGTAACTGATTTGCATTGTAATCTGCAGCAAGTAGCTCGTTCATGTCACCTAAAGCGACCTGCAATTAAGATGTATCAACAACTCTTAAAATAAATCCAGGGATCAGTTACTACTGAGAATAAGGCACGGGCATTTTAGGATAGGAAGCAACCTCACATAACAGCAAAACACCAGCCCCTTTGGATGCATAGCAATAATTCGCACTCTTTGAGAACATATCAGCAAAGTATACACCTTTCCCAAACATGTAGCCAGTGCTAGGTGCTTCAGGTGGAGCAATCCGCAACCCTGTTGTTTAAAAGATATTGATGAGGTATCCTTCCATAGTAGAATTAGCCGTCGAATCAAAAAGAACATGGAATATGCAGAACTGATTCACATATCCCCTTAGTAAATCAGCAACACCAAAGGTAAGAATAAGGGAATAACAAAAAAGAGACCTTGTGATAGAATTCCCATCCAGTTTGTGAGTCGGGAACCATGCCATAAAAGCATCCTGTTTTTTATACTAGAGAACTGCACAGAACATACACATTTTACATTCGGAGGAGCATAACTATGGTCATGAAATAAGATGAGCTTTGATGTCAAATCATGACCAAAAACCATTGTTAATGCTCATAGCTAATGATACTCATGGATGTCATTATCACCTTCTTAAATCGGTCAGCTTCACCCAACCTAGAAACTTTAAAAATCTGCACTATATCTACTGTATAATCTGAATGGGTTTCTGCATGCGTATTCAGCATATACTTCTCTACCTGCATGCAAAAATCAAAACCGCATTTTTTAGAGGCCAATGGATGATTAGAAGCAACCAATCAATATCACCACAGAATGCTCTCGAATGTTCAGATGCATCTATGACCTTTATCAAAACCACTTGGAGGGAAGACTACCACTAAAAATTCTTGAGAATGGACTTCAATTGGTGTTAAGTCGCACTGGAGCTGTTGATAGTGAGAGTACAAAGGGTCACACTGTAACAGTAGAAAATTGTTAAGAACTGCAGGTATAATAAGAATTGCGAACCCAATAGGAATAATGTGCCTTCCCAACTAGATAGAACAGAAGTAGCAGTCAGGAGACAAAAGACACTTCAAGTTGCAGAAAACTGTTAGTTCCATTTGATAAACACAAATGTTTAACTCAGGATAGAAGCAAAATTATCTGTCAGTAGCACCAAAACCATTCATAAGAAACAAATGAAAAGGAGAGAAGGAAGAAGCGAAAATGGAAAGGCTTGCAAATGAAATGAGGTATCCAAATGCAGATGTACAGAATGTATAGCAAGTGCTTTAGTAAACATACAGAACATAAAAATAACTCTGAACGAAATTGTCCAAAAAAAAAAAAAAGTCCAGTCGCAGAAAACAGAGGATCAGGAGTTTAGATTGTATTTCCTATAGCAGAGAGAAATGTGACAATGATTGACACCAAGGAGTCAAAAAGAAAGCCTTAATCAGTTTCTTTTGTACCTAGTCAACAGTTTTTCATCTGAAAAGAAGAACGGCAGAAAACACACATCAAGTACGTTAGCCAATGTACCTGCATAGCAGGGTCTTCCTTCAAAATTGTAGCAGCAATTTCAATCTCACCTAGTGCTTCAACCTTCAATGGTATCAACTTAGGCATCTTAGACTATATACATAATTTAATTGAATGGTATTCCACAAGTGCAAGTGAAGCAGCAGAAATATCTAAAACTGATTTTGACATGTCTAAGAAAAATGGACATTATTATTTATGTAGATACTTATGTCAAACAAATGAAGAGTTATGCAATAACAACGTTCGTAGGGAAGAAAAGTTTTCGATGATCTTTAACGTCACTTTACAACCAAACCTACAAACCTCATAACAGTAATTATTATCATACATCCTATTCGACAATTAGTTTGTAATCAAGTTACAAGTATCTTCCTGCAACAGTCATAGAGCTGATGAAACAGTAACTGCCCAAGAAATGAAGAATCATGAGGGGTAAGAACTTAAATCTGCTTCAAATGCCAAGTTCATAATGCACAGATAATATTCCATTTTGATGATAAATGAAGATTTGAAATAAAAAGCTGTTGCAAACAAGATAAACCTAGAGTATTGCTCACCTTCGAAATGTTCCACAGGCAAAGGGAGTTCTCTAAACCGTAGGATTTTTTATTATTATTAATTACGCGCACATTTCAGCAATGAGCTACTGTACACAACTACACATTAGCTTGCAACTGATTGAATAATAATATGAAGCAGCAGCTTTGACATGTTATAGCTCAAAGCATTTAAACCCACTTTTCTTTACAAATAGCATCCATCATCATCAATGGAAGAGCAGGAATTACCATTTCCAGCTTGCTTTTTAGTTTATAAGGGGTGTCAATTACAAAATCACCTGCAAAAATAGAACGTGCGAATCAGCTCCCACATAGAGTTTCATGAAAAAAAAATGTGACAAAAAATCTCGAGAGTGATCAATCTTCTTGAACTGAAGCAGAAATGGCCACATACGCATCTTCTTAAAACCATAGTCGTGAGGGATCACAGTGTAAAACTCTCTGCAAAAAAGGTGAGGAAACAAGAATGAAATTCCCAAACACGAACAAATGCAGGATAAAGCAGTAACAAGAACATAAGAGTTAGCAAAGTGGTATCTGGATGAGAATTTTCACTCCACCGGCAAGATGAATTTAGAAGTTCGACAACAGATCCTTCTGATAGCATACTTAGTGTGCCCAAGATTTCCCATGCATGTGTGATGAGAGCATGAGCACATGGTGAATACAATATGGCTTGGACCAACGGTAAAAGAAGACGTAATTAGCAGGAAGTCAAGAAGTTAAGATGAAGGGGATTCGAATGTTAATCACAAGTGGCAGTGCGGAAGTCATTGGTCCTAAGTAAACATTTGTAAACTCCAACAAAAACCAACACACAATAGCAACATCAGTCCAAGCATACAATGACACTGATTAAAAAAAGAATGTTAAGCAAATACAAAAACATCTTACTGACCAAAGATTGTGATATTCAAGAAAAGGGATCTTACTGGCGCTAAGACTACAACATAGTATGACCTTGTAGGATTGTATGAACTGTTATAAAAAAATATCCCATCTTAAATCCTTTAAGAATCATCCTCTACATGGATAATTACATACCCAGTCAATTCTTCGAGTTTTTTCCTGTCAGATTGAACAATCACCTCAGAGATTCTCCTCAAGACATCATAGCCCTGTAAGACATTAAAGTAGAAGTACAGAGGTAAGCTGTGCAATATGACAATTGACTATACATGCATCAAAGACACATTCTCGGAAGCCATCAAGACCAGATCCAAATAACTTACAGAAGCTTCAAAACAATTGCAAGGGCAATTTTAACGTACAATAACAAAACAATATTTTCCCCTATACAAAGGAAAGGAAAACAGCTAGTACAAGGTTTCAATTTTTTGTAGATTCAGTACAGACAAAGTCCCTAAAAAATTATGCTTCCATTCATGTCCGGAAAATTCAAATGAAACTTGAGGAGGATCCATTAATCTTGCAACATAACCTATGACACCTTCCCGTCAAAAAATTTCAAGAAGACCTCTGCACTATATTTTTATGTCAAGCTTATTTTCAGGTCAGCTGATGGATTCCTGCTGGAATTTCCAGCATCGATTTTGTCTGCTAACATCGTGATAATCCAGAGGATAAGCCTTCTTTAGTCCAAATATAATTTGCAGCAGAAACAATGATGTCACACTTGAGGAGGACTACCTCACCTTCAAAATCGTAGATTTGCTTAGCTTACCAAGTGGCAGTTTTTGAGCATTATATCCTGGAGGGAAAGAGACAAATAACCATAAAAGTGATAATGGCATAACTTAAAAATGAACAAGCAACTACAGAAGGAATTCAAACAAGAAATTTGAGTATGTTATTAACTTTAATAAATATGCAATAAGCAAGAATTACCCGTGCCAGTGGCACATGTCATGCCAGCTACAGGAAACTTGCAGCAGAGGGAAATATACATGGCAAGGGCTCAGTGCTGAGTATTGATAGCGTGCTAGTAATGTACGTGACAGTATGTGCCAAGCGGCACATATAGTGCCACCTAGCACTGTAATCCATGGTGATAAGAAAATATCATGAATGACATCGTGTTCGACCACTACAAGGTACTGGTGTTGTGAATAGCTTAGCAAAATCAACCTACGATCAGAATGCAATGACCGCTAGAAGTGCATGAAAGATCACAGACCTATCTCCATCATTTGCAGCTTCATCATGTTGATACTGCAAACAAGGGAAATGAAATTCGCAACACGGGAATCAAGCTTTGTCCCTCGTACTTCAGAATTTGCCGACAAACTATCCTTATTTAGGGCCTGATAATCAAGTGTGTACATCAAAAACTCCAGTGAAATGTAAATCGAACAACATGAGTAAAAAACTCAAACAATTCTTCGAAGAAAAAAAAGCTTATGCAATTCAAGCGGAGAACATACAGTTGCCTCTTCAACTTCACCGTAATCCATTTCTAGCCAAGAATAGGATTTTGGGTAGAATTTAAATTCTTTGCGATCCGACCAATGATTTTTTGTTTTATCAAAGAACTTCATCTGGAATTCGATTATTGCTTCTTCTCGTGATGTATAGGGCCCATGCAGCTTATTTTGACCTTTAACTCCAACCCTGCCCCATCTATTATATACCATGAATGTCCCGCCATCATCTGATTCTGCAATTAATGATGCATAAGGCTCCAAGTCTTACAAATACGTAAAGGAAAACAGTAAACATAACTCAGGCTAAATGCAGAAATAGAAAACTTCCAACTTTACTTCTGAAATTAATTAACAAATACATAACCTGGAGTTTTTGCTACTTACACCCTACATCATAGCATTTAAACGAAACATCCACTATCAGTTCTATGGACCAGAAGAATAGATGATTGACAAACTCCCAAAAACATGCAAATTTAAAAGATGCAGCATTTGGTACGTCCAAAAGCTTGTGATATGGAGACTTAAATTGTTGATTTCCTAAATTGAAGTAAAATTGAGCTATTTTAAGATTGGAGAGTAGGACAATAGCTGTTCAGATGTGAATCAGAAATGAATAAATAGATACTGATTTGCCGCATCAGTAGGCAATACTGGTCAGTAATGAGGACTCCAATACTCGATATACATGTCTTAACTAACATGATGCATACTAATGAAATGATATTGCCAGCAACACCCACCTTTTTTTTTGCAAAAAAAGAAAGAGAAATAAATAATGGAGGAACCGAATAAAGGAACTATTTCACAAAAAGAAATGTGAGAGGAAACAAACCAAGAGCTTGAATCACATAAAACTTGTTATTATTGTCTCCAATATTTGTCTGATTCAGGATGGCCACATAGATTTCCTCCCCCTACAGAAAGAGAAAGCTGAGCTGTGTCAGATACGTTTAAAGTGTACTAAAAACAACGTACTCAAATTAAACCCAGAGGAGATTGGGAGGGCTCATCCTTAATTATCTGTATTAAAGTCACTTTGGATACATTAAGCTCCATTAATGGAAGTTCAACATTAGGTCCCCACCCAATTGTATAAAGCATAATATTGTTTCATGAACCCTTCCCGACTTAGAGAAAACCACATTTGATAGCAAAATGCTCATAAGATATGTTTATCATTACTTTTAGTTTGCTTCCGTCTAGATCAACACAATCCTTTCCTTATAAATATAGGTAAAATCTCAAACAGCGCCATAAACTTTGGATAATCAACATGAAAGGTCACATTTCTTTCGTTCATTTAAAAGCTATGAGTCAATTTTGTTTCTAATGTCCTTTATTCTCACAAATCATGTTGTAGACTCATGATTCACTACACAAATTTTCGTAGGTAAAGAACTTCAAGGTAGCCGATATTAGGCATGGAACAACTTGAAGAATCACAAAAAGAAAAAAAATCAAAGCATCTACATTCATGTGCAAACCTACCCCCTTCCTAGTGTCAACAATTACCGACATATTAGGAACTTAATCAAAAAATAATTTAAAGACAAAAACGATTAGACTGGTTCATTAATTGCAGACAAACTCAACCCAAGAGAAATTCTTTGTTAGCAATAAGGAAACAAGAAAGAGGTGATTATGAAGATCACTATTGTTTTATACTTGGGTAATAATTTTTATGGATACTCTGTTAATGTTATCACAAAACTCTATATCTATGTTGTCATAGCAGTTCCCTCAATCTATCCAATGACGACTAGAAGTCCACAAACAAGAAATAAAACCAAATAAGAGCACCTGACCACCTAAATTATAAGAGCAAACCAGCAACACATTTCTCATACCTGCTGCAAAACATGAAACCGTGACTTCATAGTCTCTGAAAGCCACTGATCCAATACTGCACCACCCTTCTTGGTAACCTTGACTAATTTCTCCTTCTTTGCCTCCTCAACATGCTCAGCTGACAACCATAAAAAAGAAAGCAGCGTTGACCTCAATATCTATATGAGAAAACAATAACATTTGAACATCAAAGCAAAGGGTACCACTCAATAAAAGCAATACCTTCAAGAATCTCTTTGGATTCCTTCTCCATGCCAATGGAGACCCTCTCGAGAAGCTCTCTTTTAGACCCCTTCGCAGAGAGCCCATGAAGGGCAGCGAGGTCACGCAATTCACGTACGGTCATGCCTTGCAGCCCTTCATCAGCATTGTCTTTCTCATGTTCCCCAACACTGGATTCTCTCTGTCGTTTCCTGCCTCCATCGGCAGAAACGTTCTCCTTCTCCTGTTCTTCCTTTTGAATGGCCTCATCTAACCTTCTGACCTATTATAGAACAAATGGTCAGAACCATCTGAAGATAGAAGCAAATGTGCCTCCTCTGGAGTATGGTCTCGTAGGTTTCAACAACATAGTAAATGAAAGAACGAAATGGACATCCTTCAGACCAAAAACCTCAATCCAGAAGATGGGTTCTTAGCTTTTGGGAAAATAGAGCAAACCAAAGAAAAAGAAGCCACCTTTAGACTCCGTATTTCAAGAAAAGAGATGGGTTTGTAAAATCAGGCCTACATTGAAAGACAGATCGAAAGGGACGTCTTTTAGACATCTAAACTTCAATCAAAAGACGGCTGCATGCGATCCATGAATGAACACAAAATGAGAGGAAAGAAACCACCCTTAGAGCCCTAGACTTAAACAAGAGATTAGGTTGTGGATTTTAGACCTTTAGACTTGTAAATTTAGGTGTCAAAGACGGGTGTGTCGGGTTAGCAAATGGAAACAGTATTAGACAAAAGAAGATATCTTTATAGGAGGAGGGAGAGAGAGGGAGGGGTGTGGGCTTACAAGGATAGGTTTATTTCCGGTGGCGTCGAGGCCGCGAGCGGAGAGCTGGACGCGAAGCTCCTCTACTTTAAGCTTAGAAGACATCTTTGTGGAGAGAGGTGAGGACGAGGGTTTAAATGAAGGAGCGGTCTTTTATAGATGTTTGAGGCTTCTCGAGAAAGAAAGAGGAGGGAGCTGGGAGCCGTCGGTCGTGCTCATCACGCTGGATGCAAATATGTGATATCGGATTAAATCGTGACCATCGATTCAGATAAACGGTCGCGATCAATCACTTGAGGGCCCTCAAGTCACTGAGTCACTTGAGGGTCCCCCCCAATCCCTCCAATATAGTACTAATACCATTCTTCGTTGCTGTTCTGTTTCCGGCGATCGTCTGAACTATTTCTCAGACTGCTTCGCAGGGCAACAAAGGCTGTCAACAAGAATACAGAAATCCCAGTTAAAAAAGGAGCAACTCGGTGATTATTAGATTTCCTCCAGAAAGCATGCACCAATCATGAAAGACGGAACAAAGTTCCAATGTTGAGGGTAATGACTGCAAGAACAAAATGCTGAGATACGGTGTTCTTCGAACACTATGAACATTTCATAGGTAAAAGCATTTTGCAAAGTTTATCATATTTTGTAACATTGTCAAATAAAAGGAGCTATTCATCTACCTTATAAGATAGAATGACAATTATTTTTATGACTCATCATCTGAGTCATAAAATTATACGCACGTGACATACACGTGACATAAAATTGTAACTAAATAAAGAAAAAAAGAGAGGATAATGGGCTGATGTAGCGTAAGTTATTATAGAAATAGTGGGGGCGGACAGTTAGCCATGCCCACCATCTAGTATATTATAAGGAGAAAAGATGGTTATACATAACCGTCCCCTTATAAAGGTTGATTTAATTTATATAATTATATCTACGGACGATTACCAATTAGTCTCATTTGGAGACTTTTGTTCCTCCGTAGTCTGGATAGAAGTTTTTAATCCATTTTAGTTCCCTAACCACCAATATTATGATGAAAATACCTTTCCATCTTCAAAATTAAAAAAAGAAAAGAAAGAAATGAGGAGCCAAAGAAGGAGGTGGCAACATGGATGGTGCCAAGGAAGAAGGTGGTGACAGGGGTGTCGGGATCAACGATGGACGCGCGTGGTGACATCGACCCGACGGGATCCGACGCCGTCCGATCCCGTCGTCGATCTCCCCTTTCGACTCCGTCGCCGATCAGGAGGTCGCCGGTGTCGGTCGCAATCCGTGATCTAGGGACAATTATGCATATATTATAAGAAGCAAAAATGGTTATGCATAATCGCCCCCTCATAAAGTTGATTTAATTCATACAGTTATATATATTTTATAATTATAATATACTAATCTAATACAATCAACATTATATAATATCCGCACTAATTCATTAATCAAATTCAGTTTTTATAACCGAATCATCCATGCAAGATGACAGGGTCCATCTAGTTCATATATAATCTTCGATTTTGAAATGAATGAGTACAGTTCTGACATGAACATATTATGCCAATGAGAAACCAAGTTGAAATTAAATAGACCTCATAGATTACTCGAAATATGTGGAAGCATATATATGAAATAAATCAAGCACATACAAGAAGGAAGACACACGTGAAAAACCCCCACGAGAAAAAACCACATGTCCACCGCAAGACCAGGCGAAATCAATCCACTAAAAAACAAGAGTACCGTGTACACAAATTAACAAGACTCATTGTACTGACTTCTTAGATATACGCCGTCGTTCTCGCACTTGCTCGACTCATTGAATCACGGTTCACAAGTCTTCTTTTTCTTGATTGATCCCTCCGCATGTACCTTCTCACTCTACTTCCTTACAGGTCAAGATCGTTGTCACCCACGTAACCGTCAAGAGTCGTAGCACCAAACGTTGCCTAGTCCTGCACAACAATGCTCTCTCTCCGCTCTATCTTTTCACTTAATCATCTCCGTCACCTTTTCGATCATTAATGCCATGCTCATTAATGCCCTCTCATTAATGCCACTCTTCTCCTTTTCCTTTCTCTGATCACCAAGCAGCCGAGTGTCGCCATCCTCTTCTCTAACGTATCAGCAAAGCAATGCCCTCATCTTCTTCTTCCGCTCGTTGCCGCTCTTCTCTTTTTCTCCTAATTCCTCATTTTCACCGAGAGCACGTCGCACCGCGGCCGCCGTCTCATCTATCTCTTTTCCATGTTTTTCCGTGGCCACCCCTCTGAATTCTGCAATCCTCTTCATATAAGCAACTAGGGCATTCAAGCCAATTAAGCATCATGATATTCACCGTTCGATTATCTTCAAGGTCTAATCCAATGACAGTGATTAATCCTGGTTAGTAATTTAATCAAATTTGAACTAGCTTGACGTGACTTGAGCCAATTTGATTTCACTTGATTCAATTTGTCTTCAATTAGTCTTATATGAATCATATATCTAATTTAACTAATTTAAATATTAAATTAATAAAATTTACCAACTCATATGGATCTTAACATGATTCCTTCCTTACACAAGTATAAAAGGGTGAATCATATTATACAGTAATTTGGCTGCGAGCTCTTCATCTTGGTTGCATTCCAAGTTACCATATCCAACGGAGAAAGAGAAGAAAACTCCTCCAGGTCCAAGCTACATAATTTCACTGATACAAACAACTTGAGGTTGGAAGAACAAAATGTGACTGAGATAAATTTCTTCGCTTAATCTCGATATCATGAAAGCAGAAAATTAAAGTTCACAGTCTGCACAAGAATACCATCATAAGCCATAGCAATTAGACCTTAGTGTCTTATGATCCTTGATCAAATGTTGGACAATCCGACAAGAAACAAGAACTGTATGACTTTCTGAGTTCTTTCTGGGTATGCTTTACCTCTAAACAGCAACAGATATACATATTCACATCTCAAAACGATTCAAACATCTTCAAATTATACATCACAAGAAAAAAATAGAACTTGATTGCATTATTCACAACTCAAAGCGCACACCCACATTTCTAAACTGAATATTACAGCAGTACATTTTTTGATTAGATAAGCCGAAACTACCGTCACCTGGACTGATCTACATCCTACCGCCCGAACCCGAGCCAAACGAGCAATCTCGTCCGCTCTTATATTAAACTCACGAGGAATACTTACAATAGAAAATCTATGAAACTTACTAATCTCCCACCATACCTCCTCGAGGGCCACCTGCAGTACACGTATCATTTGTGCTATACAATCTTTTTATAAGAATCATTAATCTGATTGCTGGATAGAGTTGACCATAAACTATTGGATTTGCGGTCTTTATTTTAAATAGAGTTTCCAAAAGTCCATAGCATCAAATGGCAAATAATACCAGTCAACACCTGAGAAATGAAAGGAAATTGGGATGCGATTCACAATCAAACATTTTCTCAAACAACAAAAGTAAATTAACAGCCGTATTCTGATTTCATATGCTTTAGGGATGCGATTCACATGAATTGATGATTATTTTCAACAGAATACATGGAACCAAGAACGACACTCTTGCTAGAGGATCCCAACGCTAAAAGAAAAGAAAGGAAATTGGGATCTGGCTTTGCCAAGTAACCCTATCTTTCAAGAAGCAGTGATTTATTTGAAACAGAATCCGAGGATGAGTAAATATAGAGGGGTTTCAATCTTTACATCGAGATGAGTAAATATATCAAAGTTGTTAATAAATTTGTTTTCCCATCTAAGAACATTATAATTATAATGATAATTATAACGGATCGGATTTGATGAACACTCCTTTAAGATCTTAAGATCTGATAACGATATTGGGTGGATTTGAGCATCCGATTTGGTCAATCAGGGTCCAATTAAAGCAGTGATGCATCATAAATATCAATCCTTTTTTTTTTAGACTTATGAATTCAGCACGAAGGCCTTGAATTCAAGAATCTATTATATATGACAAACAAATAGACCTATCACCTATCATTTTTCGGATCAAAACCATCCACAATGATCAGACCTTCAGTAACCTGTGGAATATCCAACCAGCAAGGAGCACATCAAATCAGATTGAGCAGAGCTCATCTAACATTCAGCACCTAATGATCAACATAGTTTCTGATGAGTTTCTGTTAGGCACTGTCTAGGAACGCATCCCAGCAACAAGATCACCCTTCCAACACTCTCAAGGAACTAAGTGGAAACAGAGCTTATAGGAGTTTCACACCGGCATCCCTCAAAGAATCGATCACAGCCTTGACCTTGCCATGATACTTCTGCTCCCTCTTTAAGAACACTGAGATGGCGGGGATGTCCTTGAGCAACAGGCGCTCACCTAGTATCTTTCCAATCTTTGCAGCTGCAGCGACGTCTCGGGTCGACTCCATGCTTGGTCTCAGCAGCTTTTCTTGAGAGCTTGCAGAAGAGGCTACAGTAGCAGTTGGAGTGTGGACGACTTGGGCGGTCACAAATTTGTTAGTGAAATGCATTTTGAGTACATAAGGCTTCAGGTAATTGGTGATTCTGGGCGGCCTAACTGGGGGAGGGATGACCATGGTTTCGCCTGCTACTAGCCTGCAAAGGACATGTGAACGCAAAAAATTAACATAGGCAATCAGAAAACTTAAGACGCATCTTCCTAAACAGAAATGGGCACCAACAAGCACCAGACTAACAGATTTCGGCATCAGACAAGCCACTACAAGCTAACAGAAAAATATTTGGCAATGACTCATCAAGAGCTAGCAGATCAAGAGCTAGCAGATCTTCATACGCCAAAGAAGACAAAATCTTTTCACTAGGTACCTTTCCTAAGATATTCCTCTGCAAGAATATCATGCAGTTTATCCTTTAACATTAAACCGTAGGAAAGCATGTTTCTAAACAAGAAAAAGGACTTGCATATAAACAAACTTGTATGATTCTTAGAAAATCCTGAGCACAACAAATAAGATTTCAAACTTCAAAACAAAAGAGATTCCTAGAGCAAACATACTTTTATGCTGAGAATATAAGAAAACTCCTCTAGGTCCAAGCTACATAATTTCATCAATGCAAACAACTTGAGGTAGTAAAAACACTTCACGCACAGTAAACAAAATGTGAAAGAGATAAATTTCTTCGTTTAGTGTCAATAACATAAAAACCTAAAAGTAAAGTTCACTGTGTGCACAAGAAATCTATCATAAGCCCTCTATGATGACACTGATCAGTGGCAAAAAGTTCAGTGCTAATGTTGGACAAGATACAACTCAAACTTCCACGGCGTTGTCATCCAAAAAACCATCCTTACGCAATAGTTGAAGTAGACAATGTGAACTCGCAAAGATGACACGAGAAGTTCTCAAAACTTCACATCAAAACTTAAAGAACTCTTACCAACAGGTGCACCACACACCCCTCTCCAACCCAATCAGTTATACGACATGCCAAAAAATATACATCAAACTGAATACTAGAACAAGTGCCATAGCACATAAAACCTAGTGCCTTACGATCCTTATCAAATGTTAGACAATCCCGACAAGAAACAAGAATCAAACCACAAAAAACTTTCTCGGCTTTCTCTAGGTATGCTTTACCTCTAACAGCAAGAAATGTAGATATTCACATCTCAACACGAAACAGACGTCCCCAAATTGTACATCACAAGAAGAAAATAATACTTGATTGCATCATGCAACAACTCTGAGCGCACACCCACATTCCTAAATTGATTATAACAGCAGTACCCATGTTAAAAGCTTATATCATTTCCGCTATACAACCTGAATCATTAATCCAAGCCATTGGATAGAGTTGACCTTATCAACTATAATCAGATTTACGGTCACAATATTAAATAGCAGGTTCCAAGAAGTTCATAGCATCAAATGGCTAATAATACTAGCAGGGGTGAGCATTCAGTTTTTGGTTGGGTCTTCAGTCCAGAATAGAAGAACCAAACTTTTTTCGGTCCAGAATTTTGAGAACCGAACAGAACCCTTGTGCAAAAACCCAAAAAGAAGCCCTTAATATACCTTGAAATAGGTATATTATAGAGGTTGAGATGAACCGCTACCAATCCTTATCATGCACCAAGGGCCGTTGAGATGAGGACTTATTATAGAGGTGCTCAAATACATACATTGAAATAGGTATATTTTGGCCTATTTGCTATGTATGATTGCGTTGCGAGTGGTGGAGGCTTAACATAATCATCCCAAAGTGCTCCTATGGCTGCTAGGATTCTATAAAAATACCTCACACTATCTCGCCAGATCTCATAAAGTTGTTTTTTATCAACCTGTTGCGCAAGTTGTGTCCAATTATGAGTAGGAACATCAGCATTTGCTCATAACTAAATTGCCTATAATTCTGCCTAGCCATTTGATCATTTAGGAGCTCAACAAGAATTTGAGACGAAACAGGGATCAGCAATACCAAGCATGAGCATAAAAACACAAGCATCTCATATGACATTGGAGAGATCCAACACAAAGCACAACAGACAGAAGAAACCAAAGAGCAGACGATTAGATAAAGCCCAATGCATAAGAACACATAAAAGTGGTAGTCTCGTTACAAACAAAGCTTTAGAAATCAGAGTAGGGGATCAGACATATATGCCATAGCAAAGCCCAAAGCTAAATCCAATACAAAGCACAACAGACATAAGAACACATAACAGTGGCAGTCTCGTTACAAACAAAGCTTTAGAAATCTCGTTACAAACAAAGCTTTAGAAATCAGAGTAGGGGATCAGACATATATGTCATACCAAAGCCCATAGCTAAATCTCATAAAAATCGAAGCGAAGCGCAGAGGAAAATCAGATAAATGTTGCTAAAAAACTGAGGATCAGATAGGAGGGGAGCTGCATTCAAGAAACAAAACCATTGCATAAATCAGGAGCTCTAGTTACATGGAGAGCGAAAACATATCAATATAAGGGGATCAAGCATCAGTGACAAAAATCAACATTACATGGAGAGAGGAAAAAATCAATAGATGGGGATCGGGTAGTAGGAAGACCTTATCTCGATGAGTTCCTCAGATCTTCCCTCGAATTGGGATCAGAAGCAGTAGGCCCACAACTCCTGGAGCGCCGGCGCCGGTGAGGAACAAAGGCAGAGAGGAACGAATGATCGCAGCCCAGGGAGATCCAGGTATGTCCCTTCGTAGTAGATGTCGGCTAAGGTGGAGGACGGAGGAGATGATCTGATCTGTGGGGGCGACCGCTTGGGGTTGGAGGAGAGGATCTCGTGGTCTCTTGACGGCCGGCGGAACGAGAGAACCAGGGTAGGAAGAAACCCTAGATCTCGTGGTGAAGGATGAAGGAGGAAGAAACCATCGCGAGGAACGCTGGAGATCCAGGCCGGTGGAACGAGGAACGCTCGAGATCCCGGCCGCCTCTCACAATCGGGGTCTTAGGGCAAATGGGATGAGGAACGATCCCTACTTGGATTCCTAACCCAAGAAATTTCTCAAGTTATAGAACATTCTGGGTTTAGCTACTTCAAACATATACTAGTGTTGGTAGGATCAGGGATGGCAACGGGGCGGGGTGGGGTGGGTCCCCTTGCCCCGACCCCGACCCCGACCAGCAACCTAACTTAAAACCTGACCTTGTCCTCGATAGTTACTGCACCCCGATCCCGTCCAGCACACCTGAACCCCGTCCCATTCCGCTCCAAAAATTTTTGACACATTGAATACATTATATCTAATAAATTCTATCAATAACAACTTAAAAATATTATCCATACATGATTAGGTTAAAACATTTTAAGAAAATAAAATAGTGGGGTAATATATTACTATATTAATTATTATAAATATTCAATCGGGGCGGGACGGAGATGTCCTTCCCCGACCCCGCCCCAACCCCGATCGGGATTTTGCACACTTCCCCCAATCCCGATTCCGAACCCGTTTAGGGTCCCCCAAATCCGCCCCATTAGAGACGGGGTGGGGCAGGACACCGTCGGGGTGGGGCAAATTGTCATCCCTAGGTAGGATGACTACCAACCTCATTCCAATTACCACTCAATAACTCTATTCCACTAAACCCCCTCAATTTAAGATTATCATGTCACACAAAAAGTCACATAGGCGTCATATAGGCTCCATCTAGGACATTCTCCCACCACATAGGACAACAAAAGTTTAACTTATAACCATGTTGTTATATACACGGAGGTTTCAATCACAGACGCATCATCATCAATTTTTATTTCGACTAGTTCAATTGTTTGTCATTATTTTCATTATTTCATTTGTTTTGTTTTTCGAGACCGAGACATATTATGCACCCTTTTTTGAGAATTTTAATCATAAAACTCTCTTGTGGAAAAGTATCCGGTTCAAATAGGTGATTCTCAAGACGGGTTCGCACGTGACGGTGGATTTGATATATAATGCTCTGATCCCTGATCCCTCCTCCAACTGTTGACCTGATTTTGAGAGATTTTTGGACAGCAATGATAAGCTGCCAATGTGCTTTGCATATGCCATGGTCTACTAATTGTAAGACGGATGGTGTACCTCGTTAGTGTCATCGCTCACAAATACTGTTTTTTTTTAACGCTTAGAGGATGGCGGCATAATGACGTCGGAGAGATTTTTGTAACTTAAGTCTCAGGGATCATCTAATCAAACAAAAAGGCATTTGCCCACTCTTTTGTCCACACCATTACATTTTACAACAGCACACAGGAAGCTTGTTCCATCCACCAAAGTCAGTACACCAGGGGGAGGCAAAATAGCCACCATTCGAGCATTTTAACATATCGTAGACAATAACCTGCATAGCATTTGATCTTCTACATACCAAGCCAAAAACAGCATTCAAGTGAACCTAAAATTTAAGGCTATCATTGCTGGATAGCAGCGAGGGTTGCGCGTGGCCGGACAACATTGAGCACCCCTCTTGCAGTTACCTGTGGTTAGCCACATTTGTAAAATTAGAAAATTTTGGGATTTCTGTACGCAAATGATAGGTTTAAGTTAAACCTCGAAGAAAGAATTGAAATTTAGACGCATGAGGAACTGTCTCAAGAAAGGTGCCCGTTGACTTCCTGCAAGCCGGCTGCTTCGGAGTATCGTATATAGAGAATTCGACTTTTTGTTGAATTCCTGTGCCAGCAGAAAATTTTGTCAAATGAAGAACAGTGTTAGCTGAGGAAGGAGCAGCACTGTGTACATGCTGAAGTCTTCTCATATACATGTAAAATGCACAGCTCTTTGATAAGCTTCATGACATTAAATTTGAAAGTGGTAACTTATGTGCACTTGTAGAACACTAATCCTAAATGAGAGAGTTCCAGCTTACCACCCAATTAGGCAGTTCTTAGCACCCACCTGTCACCTAGAGATTATTGAGAAACCCTTTCCTGCTGAAACTTGACTACTCAAGACAGAGGGTTGATGTTAGGTAGCCTTCTTAAAATCTAAAACTGAAAGGGAAACTAAGGAGCGGGATAAAGATTCAGTTGCCGTGATTTGACCTAAGCATTTGGTCATGGACGATCATGCCACCCTGCAAGCTTCTGTATTGAGTTGTTCGCTTCTCAAGATACATCAGATGTGGAAGTATGGGATGCGCAAAGTAATTATCACAACACACTATTTTCACTGACTATAGGAAAAGGAAGAGGGGCATAAATAACCTCTGTTATATGGTCCAATTCAGACAAATCTGGATTTCTTTCTTGGCGTTCGATATTCCAGCAAAACTGCAGGCAAAGTTTCATTATGCTGTCCAGTATTCTAGAGACAGACCCAATATCTAGAAAGGACTGAGAGATCAAAGCTGACAAATATCTGTGAGATGACAGGAAGATACGTTAGTATGTCCGACTAATAATTAGAAAGGAGCAAGACATGAGTTACATTCAAAATCACACTATCAGGCATCACACTTCAAAAGCAACAAAATATAACTCATTGATCATATTTTCCTGTTACCAAGCAAACTATTGTAAATTACAAAAACAAAAATTCTTACAAGTAATAACTAACTGATCACATACTCTTGGTGAAAGTCAACAAGTTCAGTGAAATCATGAGATTCTTGCACACGAGCTTGCAAAGAATTCCACTGGGACTCGATAACATCAACCTGAAGAAAAAGTAATACCATAACATTAGAACACAATTGGTTTTAAGTAGCAAAGGAAACTTAAATGTATAATAGACAAAAGATGATCATAAGAGGCTCTTTTAAAATAAGAAAAAAATCCATTGTCATAGATACGGCGACTTCAAACACAAAGGTTCATGCCAGTTATCATTCTTCTTCATGTGTACGTGCATGCAAAAACAACAAAAACCATTGTGCTAATTGTATAAATGAAGCCCTCATGTGGTTTTGTTACTTGTTTGGTGTTAGCTCCTGAATTATGTATGCTTACATATTTCATTTTCTGCAAATCTATATTCCCTAGTCTCAAACTTGTTTTCTCGCCCATTTGATGGTGCCGTTCTTCATGGAACATTGAAACCAACAAGTATGGTGTAAAGAGTAAGGTTAAACATAATGATTTCTTTTCACCATTCATGCTTGTATCTCATTCCACATTTTTTTACCAAAATAAAAGAAAAAAATTCTTTATTTCAATTTAGTCACATTATCATTTTGACCTGGATATAGAACTGCAGATTTCTGATCAAGAAAGTCATATGCTCCCTGACTCGCCACATTGGTCTATGGCCCTGCCGACGAGATTCCATCATAGAGCAGTTCTTTCGATCCTTCCGACGGTTAGCAAAGTCAACATGATCTTGCTGCATCACCGACGCCCATGATTTCTCCAATTCCATTTGCGTTCGTTTAAGCCTAATCAGATATTGGAAAACCTTGCAATACCTGAACCAGAAAGACTGCTTTGGCACATAAGACAAAACGAAACTGAATACAATCGACAAGGATGTGCCTCGATATAATCTGAGCTTCAACAGTCAACCTATTAACAATAAAGACACTTTAAGGCAACTGAAGCAACTAAAAGTCTTAGCTTACTTTGAAAGGACCTCTTGTGTAAAAAACAGCTGTAAGGGCCAATCGACGCCATACTCAAGAGCAATGCCATCCCATCCATAAAGTGAACTCTCTGAAGAAGGAATTCCTTGTGGAAGAACACCCAACTTTCCATCAGCATTAACCTTCGTCTTTGGTAACCCCGTTTGGGAGGTACTCATATTAATTCCAAAGGAAGGCATTCTGCACAACGTATATATATGAAGAATCGTAAGAAGCACTTTCTTGCGAAGTTAGAGAAGGTTAATGGATGACACAGACAATGACAACAGATTAAAATGCTTTAGTTCAACAATTTGAAAGTACCGAGATTTTCATACAGGCACCAACCTTAGCGATACTCTGGAAAAGTACTTATCTTCATCACCAATAGTCTTCAGTGCAGCCTGAAATAATTGATGCTCAAAGCTGTGATGTTCTTTCAGAAGAGCAAACCCACAGCAAATTATGGGCTCTAAGCCAATCTCTTTGGAAGGAAAGTGGTGACTCAACCAGATAAATGCCCATACTAGTTTTCACTGGAAAGTGCAAAAGGAGTATGAAACCTCATTTAGGTGTTTCAGCAAGGAAGCCTGAACTGACCTTGGAACTCAGAGCAAGTAGGAGAACCCATGAGTCTCTTTACTACAACCTAAAAATTATAATCAGAGCTATTCTCTTCTTATCGTAACAAAATTACTAGTTGTCAGATATGGGGAGAGTTTAGGAAAAGTATAAACCTCAGATGTCGAAAGCAACTTAGGTTCATGCTTGCAATCATTATCCACATATTTACTAGATAGTCCTTCAACAAGATGATTCTCATCTATTAAAAACAGGCAAAACTGCTAACCATGAGTTTTTGAAACCAAAAGTGCTTTAGACATACTCATATCTGCAATAGCATGGGGTGATTCTCTTCCAGTCCGAAAACAAACCAGTAAGTTACCAGAAGGAAAATCAGCATCAAGAAGCCTAGGATTTACTAAAACTGAATACTATGGATTGGGATCTCATATGTTACTGGAATTCACATAAACTTTTATACAAAAAATAGCCAATCAGTTTAAAATAAGGGTCCAGATTTGAAAAAAGAAATGTGAACTAGAAATCCAGATTCAACAAATGACATTATATTAGTTCAAATCAGTTTTAGAGCTGAGCTGACAGAGTCACCATGCCAACTTGAGACACAGACTTAATCTAGTAGAGTTCAAATATATTAGTACCCAAGAATTGCCAGGCTTGCATGATACAAAGATAAAAAAAAACATAATGGATAAATGGGCATAATGCACCAGCAAGAAACGAACAACAAGTTGCGATCCTGCTATGAATTTTTTACGGAATGGCATAAGAATCTTACCAACTGAAATGGGACCATGAGATCAGCTTCAGCAGTTGACTGGCGAGGAGGTAGACGCATCAATTGCCTGCTCTCCTCAAGAAAGCACTAGTAATTTCCAGCAAACAAAGAAAGAATGTGAAAATATCTAGAGAAAATAGCAAGGTGGTATTATAAGAAATTGATAGACCAAAAAAATGTCTATTATGAGTTTCAAAAGAAGGATGAGAAAAATAAATCTTTGATTTCATGTAGTAAATGACATCCTTACCTGGAAGAAATCCCCTTTTGCCAAAAGGAAATAATCCTTAAGGGCCTTTAAATGACCATTTAAGTCAGCACGTACAACCACAAGCTGTCATAGAGTGGCTACCACCATAAATAGATGCACATAAGAATTGCCATGTACCAGAATAAATTAAAACAGCAAGTACCTGCCAAAGATGATTTGCAGCAATTGTACGGATTGAGTTGACAGCAGATTCAAATGACCTTTTGTGGAACTCCGATGATTCCTGCACCAAGAGTAAAAGGATTATTATAACACTTTCAAGTGAAGAAGAAAAATTAAAATCAGCAACTGTGACTAGATTACGTAAAGAAGAAAAAGAGAAAACTATCTATAACACCACAAAAGTTTTGAATTAACTAAACTAAAATATTAGACAATAAACCTTTAACTGTTGAAGCATCACATATACTTTATCAGCCTCACACTGTGGGAGCAGTTTTCCCACTAGATTGGTGTCCCTAACAAGCTCTTTCGGTGGAGCAGAGCCTCCAACAGAACCTTGAGGTTTATACGATCCTCTGAAAACTGGATGGGGAACGAAGTTTTCTTGCAGTCTGAAAGTAGGACTTGGGTTCCGAAGGATTCTTACAGCCTTACCAGCAAAAAGAATGGATTCAGCAACACGCATCTGAATGTACTCGGGCAACATATCCTGCAGGCATATACAAAAGTGATAGTCGAGAATATTTTTAATGCAAAGACCTTCTTAGCTTAATGTATTTAACAGGTGTACCAAAGATGTATGGAATCCCGAGTGCCAATCAGTTAGAGATGTGTCATCAGAAAATTTCGGCATCAGTTTCTCTGTTGCATCATGATGAGATGATTCACTCTCCGCATCCCTATCTTGTCTGCAAAGTCATGAAAAATAAAGATTTGAGAGATATTGTGCAAGATATAGATAGGGGATTTAGGCCATCGCCGTCATGAAATGATAGCATTATCTTAACAATAATGAATGATAATGTGATCCCTAACCATCAAGGAACAGAATTTTAGTTAGAGATTGCACTTAAACGGAGGAAAAAAGTGCATTAGAATGCTGAAAGAGGCATATGGCACAAAAGCTTAAAGGAGAGGCCAACCGAAAAGAGTATAAAGCTGTGCAGAATCTGAAATGCATGAAAAAAACATTCCACAGAAAATCCAAAAGAAAAAGAAAATCGTGGGGACATCTTATATGCATTTGTCATTTATTCATCATCCTCCTCCAGAGCTAACTTCTCTAAAGGACCTCCAAACCTGTGTTTCCTTATAGCCTATAACTTGTACTGTTTTTCTATGAGTCTATAGCATGTGTGTCTTCCAACATATGCTCTTAACTGTTAATCACTGGCTTTTTACCTTGATCACATTTCCGAACTTCATTTTCTTCAACAAACTATAATGACATGTTTAATAAGAATCGTGCCAGACGCTGCATGCTCTTATTCATGAATTCACTTGCGCTGCATGTTTATCACTTGCTTATTGCAAACTTGTGAGTATTCTATAGCGTTGATCCCTTGTTGCTGACATTTCATTAGCAAGCATTTCTACATTATCTTTTCTAAGGGATTGTGGAGACCCAAAATAAATAACGTCATAACTGCTGGAAACTTGAAAGTAAAAATATATGAAGGTCGTTTAATGTTTTGTTTCATTAATTTTAGAAAATGCTAAACGGTAGCAGTAACTATGCTGTATTTGTTCAGCATAATGTGCTTTCATTGCTTTAAGCAGCAACGTGTTGGTATAGTAAAGTGTTATATGCCCCAAGAATAATAGGATAAGATGCTACAAAGATCGAGAACTCTCGAGCCGCATATGCGCGCCTTAGTATGTTGATGTGGTAGACCATAATAGTCATTACAGACTACTAAAAACAACCCAGAATCAAAGTGCTCACGTAAATTCTGGCACATGTGGCTTCAAACAAGCTACAAATCTTTTATCATCATTTCAATGGAGCATGACCAAGGTAAGAACGAAAACATTATAGTCAAAGCACTTGAGCTATACCTCCTAATGAAAAATTCTCCATGTGGGTCTTGAAGAACTCCATAAATCATCCAAGAAGCTAATTGATTGTACATAACCTGATGCCCATGACAAAGGAGCCTAAGATTTTCCACATACAGAAACAACCAAAGTTAGTTCAAATTTATGTACTCAAGCAGAAGCATTAACCTAGATCAAATCAACAAGCAATGCTAGCGACTGTCTTCTCTCTTAAGAAGTGTGCAAATTCTCTGCAAATAAATCTAAAGAAGCTTAGACGGAACAACGAGAGTCCCTTTATTTTGCCAATCTTCCAAGCTCACATATATCCAGAAGAAAAAAAGAGCAAGAGGAGATTGAAGAGCGAGAAACAACCACAAGTTTTTTGGAAGTTGACTTTTTTATAACAAAAATATCAGCATCTTAGTGGTACAACTACACTAAAAATATTCGCACGAACACGCCAATATATTAAATAACTGCAGAAATCCAGACTCCTCATAAATGCAAAAGATGGGAGTGCCAATGGTAAGGCACATGATTAAATAGTTTTTCCGACTTTATAATTTATAATACTTGAAAGAAAAAAGAAAGAAAAATGCCCACAGCATCACTTGGCATTGTAAATACTAAACAAACACAAAGAACTGAACATAGGACGAAACTTGACAGAAAGATGATAGAACATAATTGGGAAATCTATATGAGACCATGAAAAACAGAAGTAATACCTCTGCATGCATGCTTGCAATTCTGGTACCCCACAATGGCATCTTTTGTGTAGAAGGTTAAGAAGTTGTCCTCCTCTTACATTTTCCCGTTCTATTTCCACAATGAGCTCATACAAAGGAGGCAAGAGCACTTCAAACTGAAAGTGGAAAACAATCATCATGTTCCAAGAATGAGCTAGAAAAAAACATATCCACTACACACCTCATTACTACAGAAAACCAACCAAAGCCTACATAAATATTCCAGGACACATCTTCACAGCATACAATTCTTAGCAAAAGGGATTTTCCTCATAGAGCAATTGAGTGCCTTCGCAAGATCAAGTTTGTTGAAGAAAAACAGAAACAAACCTTGTTAAGGCCTTGGGTGACAGTTGCCAAGATGGGCAGAGGATCCGAGAGCAAATTCTGCTCGACTTGCAGAACAGAAGACCTGTAAACTGATAAAATCTCCGCAATACCATTAGCAATAGCCCTGCGGTAGATACTTGTTGTTCCTGCTTTCCTCTTTAACAATTCAGGAGTTTGAGGCAATGAAGAATCTCTTGCAGAACGTATCGAGCTTAAATTACGAGACTTAGCCGCAAATCGATCGAGTTCCCTATAGTAGAATCCTAAACAGATGAGCCTTTCAATGACGCTCCTGTGCATAGCATAGCATAGCCACAAATCAGGGGGGGGGGGCAAAATTACCAGAGAAAGAAGAAAAATTTACTAGAGGGGTAGCTACCTTTCGGAGGGAGTGATGAAGTCGATATCAGGGGCAAGCTTGAAGGTGGGCTCGTCGGGGATCGGAAGGGAGTCGGATCCCAACCCTAAACCTAGGGCTTCGCGTTGCTCCCTCTCGTCGATCACCAGGTCCCCCGTGTACCCCACCAGCGCGAGCAGCAGCTCGTGGAGCATCGCATCGATCTCTCTCTTTTTCCCTCTCCCAAAACCAAACCCAAAAAGGATGCAGGAGGAGGGGCGGCATTTTATATTTCAATTTACTTTATATATAGGAGTCCTCAAGATCCAATAACCGATCGGATTCGGATCCTGACTAATGGTATAGTTTCGTTTCTGGGGTTTTCCGTACATACAACTCTGAGCCCCGTTTGATTTGATGATAATTTTAAGAGTAGTGTTTTGGGTATATGGCATGTACCATGTACCCAAAACACTGTCCGTTGGATTGAACCGGACACACTTTGGGATGTGTGTCCGATTCAATCCAACGATAAAGATTTGTGTACATGGAATGTACCATGTACACAAATCTTTTTCCTAATTTTAAATGCACTGTCACATTCAAATGCACCATAATATTTTTTAATTTCCAAACTACCCTCCATCTTTTCTTCTCGATTTGAGGTGATGTTGGTGGTGGACCGTACCTGACGTTGGAGGCCGGCAACGACGGCGCGGGGGGAGGGTTGTTGAGGGTGAGGAGGACATGGTGGTGGTCGGGGTGGGGCGAGGCTCAAGTAGCAGCGGTGGTGATGGCAGGCGGAGGGCTGCCACGGGTAAAGTTGTCGGAGATGAACGAGGGGTGGAGGAAGAGGAGATGGATGAGGATGGAGATGAGGGCATTTTGGATATTTTCTTTTAAATTGAATATATAAAAAATATTTTATGGTGCATTTAGTAAAAATGATGGCGCATTTAAACTTACCAATATAAAGAAGGGGGAATCGGCCAAACCCCCATAAGTAAGACTTATGGGGGCAATAAAACATAGCAGACTGTTTTTTGGGTGAAAACCCCAAACAGCTTTTAAAATGTTTTTCTTAAGCTACTCATGCGGTATTTGTTAGGTACCATAACGACGACTCTGATTCTACTAACGCCGATGAGGTGTGGCTGGAAAGCTTGAGCAGCTTGGGCTCCTGTGGAGCTACGTCACCATCTCCATCTGTGCCTCCTGCTAAGGATGAGTTTTAGTCCTTTCTCCAATATTACTCATTCATTACTAATGTTGGCCCAATGGACTGATAGGTTTAATTTCTAGCCGACTTAACTTGCCAGAGAAAAGGTCTCTGATGACCGTTCCGCTGAAAAGTATATATGGAAATCTGTCTCATTTTCCATTGACAATAATTTTTTTTTACAATGTCCAAAGCACTGTAAACTTGTATGTTGTCCATTTTTATGTTTTCTTTCTCCTTTTCCGTTGGCAATAAATTTTTGACGATAAATTACATTTTTAAGTAACTAAAGGAGTTATATAATAATAATCAAAGTTTTCAGGGTTCTAACGTAAATTCGATTTTTTCTGAGAGGGATTATATATAATGAGGTCATGTAGCGTGACCTCATTCTTCTTTTAATTTTTTTTAATTTTTTAATCTTTTAATGTCATGGGTTTCCTCTCAATGTAATAGATAGAGTTTTCTCTCAAGTGAATGGGTTTTCTCTCAATGTCATGGGTTTCCTCTCAATGTAATAGATAGAGTTTTCTCTCAAGTGAATGGGTTTTCTCTCAATGTCATGGGTTTTCTCTCAATGTAATAGATTAGAGTTTTCTCTCAAGTGAATGGGTTTTCTCTCAATGTCATGGGTTTTCTCTCAATGTAATAGATAGAGTTTTCTCTCAAGTGAATGGGTTTTCTCTCAATGTCATGGGTTTTCTCTCAATGAAATGGGTTTTCTCTGGTTTTATCTCAATGTAATAGATAGAGTTTTCTCTCAACTGAATGAGTTTTCTCTCAATGAAACGGGTTTTCTCTCAATAAATAGAGTTTTCTCTCAACTGAATGGGTTTTCTCTCAATGTAATGGGTTTTCTCTCAACTGAATGGGTTTTCTCTCAATGTAATGGGTTTTCTCTCAATAGATAGAGTTTTCTCTTATTGGAATGGGTTTTCTCTCAATGGACTGGGTTTTCTCTCAATGAAATGGGTTTTCTCTCATTGGACTGGGTTTTCTCTCATTGGACTGAGTTTTCTCTCAATGAAATGGGTTTTCTCTCAATGAACTGGGTTTTCTCTCAATGAAATGAGTTTTCTCTCAATCAACTGAGTTTTCTCTCATTGGACTGGGTTTTCTCTCATTAGAATGAGTTTTCCCTCATTAGAATGGGTTTCCTCTCATTGGACTGGGTTTTCTCTCATTGAACTGGGTTTTCTCTCATTGGACTGAGTTTTCTCTCATATGATTGAGTTTTCTCTCATTTTCTCTCATTGGATTGAGTTTTCTCTCAATGGAGTGAGTTTTCTCTCATTGGATTGGGTCTTCTCTCATTGGAAAGCATTAAAAATTGAATGCTTCAGATTTCTCTTTCTGCATTAAACATCTAACACTCAAAAGTTTACAAATTGTGCACAAATAACAATAGAGGCAACAATTGCATTCAAATTTGCAGCAATATCAAAACAATGTTCCTGATAAAATCAGCCAACTATTTCCAATTTAAAAATAAATCTAAGAATTTTAAATCAATGGTTCACTACAAGTTTTTCTGTTATGATGCCCCTCACGACCACACCACCCACATCTAATGCTTTTCACTGGCTCACCCTTAGATCTGATCCTCTTCTTCTTCGGCCTGCCTGGAGGCCTCCTAGATAAGGGAGGGAGGATGGCTTCTTCTTTTGAGACATTGTCTGGCTTGTAAATTATTGGAATTGGAAAAATTGAAAATGAGTAACATTGTGCGTATGTCGATGTGTGAAGATAACCATCCACAAATAAATTCAGATCTCCTTCAATATGTAGGATACATGCTATGGCATGCGAACATGGAAGACCATTTAACTGCCATTGTCGACATGAACATGTCCAATTTGCCAAATTAATTGAAGCTGAAGGAATCGAATTAACCTCAAATATTGTAGGAGTAGACTTATTGACAAACCAAGTCCTTGCTTCATCAAAAGCTTGAGAAATCCTCCGTTCATATTCAGGACATATGACTGAATTCCATTTTTTGCAAGCATCTCTCCCATCTGCATATACAAACATATTTTCAATAACAACAAGTATACTAAGTATTAACATAAATACAAGAAGATTTCACAAGTATATGCACCAGATATTTGTTGCATCAACTTGAGCCTTATCAAATCCACCATATTTACAAGATGTGAGGTGATTGGCCGGATTTGGTTAACATGTAGGGTTGCTGTGACCCTGCTGCATTTCTGATTAGCCTCTGGGCTCAACCAGTCCACAAAATAAAGGGAATACATAAAACTATAAAAATAAAAAATAAAAAAAAAATGTTATGAATGTATCATGAAAATAGGTAATCCCCTTGCTTGCTCACTTCTAACTCATACTTCATGCTAATTGCAAGTGGACAAGGAGAAGAGGGGATATGAGAAGAGGAACTCTACTTATAAGAAGATAGCAAGGAGAAGAAGCAATACGAGATGAGGAGCTCAATCTCACCACTTTCCTTCATTTGTTCATCCATGCCTATTTATAGACAAATGGGAGGATATGAAGACAAAGCATCATTGAATGCTTTTGTCTCAATCCAATTTCCATCAACAAGGCTAGTCATTCATCAAGACTAGTCATTCATCAATAGTGGGCATGTGATCTCATTCACATGCACACATTTTACAATACTCCCCCTTGAATGACTAAAATATGCCTCGTTATAAACCTTTGCTAAGAAAAACCCGGTGGGATAAAAACTTAGCGAAAGAAAAGAGTATAATATTCTTACTTAGAAAGGTATTAGGCTATCGAGACTGCCTCGTTAAAACCTTGCCAAAGAAAACCCAGTGGGAAAAACCTTGGCGAAGGAAAAAGAGTACAGTACCTGAATACATTCTAAGATTATAACTCCCCCTCATAAAGATATGAGATAAGCTTCAGGTGCTCAGCACAATAAATCCTTGAGACGACGCATCCCGATGCCATGCACTAGCTTTTTGAAGGTTGTCGTTAGTAGTTTCTTTGTAAATAAATCATCTAAGTTGTCACTAGAGCGTATCTGCTGGATATCGATATCACCGCTCTCCTGGAGCTCATGCGTGTAGAAGAATTTTGGAGATATGTGCTTGGTCCTATCGCCCTTGATATAACCGCCTCTAATTTGAGTGATGCATGCGGCATTATCTTCATATAATATCGTCGGGATATTCCTGATTGAAGATAACCCACAAGTGCCTTGAATATGCTCTATCATGCTTCTCAATCATATACACTCTCTACCTGCTTCATGAATGGCAAGTATCTCAGCATGATTTGAAGAGGTAGCAGTTAGTGTCTGCTTCATAGATCGCCAAGATATAGCAGCGCCGCCATATAGAAAAATATAGCCGGTTTGTGACTTGGCCTTATGTGGATCAGAGAGATAACCAGCATCTGTGTAGCCGACTAATTGTGGTATCGAATTATTTGGAAAAAATAGTCCGAGATCAGTAGTTCCACGAAGATAGCGTAGAATGTGCTTGATGCCATTCCAGTGCCTTCGGGTCGGTGCAGAATTGAATCTTGCTAATAAATTGACTGCAAAGGCTATATCGGGCCTTGTGTAATTTGCCAGATACATGAGAGCTCCAATTGCGCTAAGATATGGTACTTCATGGCCAAGAAGTTCTTTACCATCTTCATGAGGGCGAAAAGGATCTTTCTTCACATCAAGAGATCGGACAACCATTGGAGAACTCAATGGATGAGTTTTGTCCATATAAAATTGTCTTAGAACCTTCTCTGTATAATTTGATTGGTGAACCAATATTCCATTTGGAAAGTGCTCGATCTGCAGGCCGAGACAAAATTTTGTCTTTCCATGATCTTTCATTTCAAATTCCTTCTTTAAATAATCAGATGCCTTAGTGAGCTCTTCAGGAGTCCCAATTAAGTTTAAGTCATCGACATATACTGCAATAATAGCAAATCCAGAATTTGATTTCTTAGTGAAAACACATGGGCAAATTTTATTGTTTATGTATCCCTCTTTCAGGAGGTATTCACTGAGTCGATTGTACCACATCCGGCCAGATTGTTTTAACCCATATAAGGATCTTTGAAGTTTAATAGAATACAGATCCCGAGATTTATTTGCTTCAGGCAATTTAAGTCCTTCAGGGACTTTCATATAAATGTCACTATCTAGTGACCCATATAAGTATGCCGTGACTACATCCATTAGATGCATATCTAGTCTTTCTGAGACTGCTAAACCAATCAAGAAGCGAAAGGTTATTGCATCCATTACAGGGGAGTATGTCTCCTCATAATCTATATAAGGTATCTGCGAGAAACCTTGTGCTACAAGCCGTGCTTTATATCGCACAATCTCATTTTTCTCATTTCGCTTGCGTACAAATACCCATTTGTATCCCACTGGTTTGACATCTTCTGGTGTCTGGACCACAGGTCCAAAAACATTTCGTTTTGCCAGCGAGTTTAATTCAGCTTTAATAGCTTCTTTCCATTTTGGCCAATCAACTCTACGTCGACATTCTTCGACAGATTTTGGCTCAGGTTCTTCATTACTTCCAGTAATGTCAAGAGCAACTGCATATGCAAATGAGTTGTTGACAACAATGTCATGTCTGTTCCACCTTTTCTCAGTGTGCGCACAATTTATCGAGATCTCATGATTTTCAGATATCTGTACCTCTTCTGGAGGCGCCTGAACCTCTTCGGGAGGTGCTTGAACCTCTTCGGGGGATGTCTCTTCAGGGGTATCAGTCTTATGGCCAGTTTGTTCTTGTACCCTTCTTTTCCTTGGGACCTTATCCTTGGCTCCAATAAGTCTCCCACGCTTCTGGCGTGCTTTAGATTCACATGCTTTATGACCCTCGAATTGTTCTTCTGGAACATTTGCAACTGGAATATATGACTTTATCACTCGTTGTGAATCAGTAAATACATCAGGCATCTGATTCGCAATTTTCTGTAAATGTATAATCTTCTGAACTTCGAGTTCAGTTTGACTTGTTCAAGGATCAAGATGAGATAACGTCGAAATGTTCCATACAACTTCATTTTGAGTTTCTGGCTTCTTCTTTTCTCCCCCTAATGGTGGGAAAACTGACTCATCAATGTGACAGTCAGCAAAACGTGCTCTAAACAAATCCCCTGTTAAAGGCTCTAGGTAGCTAATGATAGAAGGGGAGTCAAAACCAACATAAATACCAAGTCGGTGCTAAGGACCCATCTTGGTTCTCTGAGGTGGAGGAATTGGAACATGAACTGCACATCCAAAAGTCCTTAAGTGAGAAATATTTGGTTGCTGGCCAAAGACAAGTTGTACTAGTGAAAATTTATGACATGCAGATGGTCTGACTCGGATCAAAGATGTTGCATGCAATACAGCATGTCCCCAAGCTGAGACAGGTAACTTGGATTTCATAAGTAATGGTCTAGCTATCAGTTGGATGCGTTTGATAAGTGATTCTGCTAGGCCATTCTGAGTATGTGTATGCGCAACAGGGTGTTCTACATTTATCCCTATTGATACACAATAATCTAAAAATGCTTGAGATGTAAACTCACCAGCATTGTCAAGACGAATTGTCTTGATGGGATAGTCTGGAAACTGGGCTCGTAACCGAATGATCTGGGCTAAAAGTTTAGCAAAAGCAATGTTACGAGTAGATAGGAGACATACATGTGACCATCTTGTGGATGCATCTATTAAAACCATGAAATATCGAAATGGTCCACTAGAAGGATGAATAGGTCCACATATGTCACCTTGAATTCGCTCCAAAAAAATTGGGGATTCAGATGTAACCTTAGAGGGAGATGGTCTCACTATGAGCTTTCCTTGGGAGCAAGAAGCACATGGATATTTACTAGCCAAAAGAATCTTCTGGTTCTTAAGATTATGTCCATGTGAATTCTCAATGATTCGACGCATCATCACCGATCTAGGGTGACCAAGTCGATCATGCCAACGCATAAAATCACTTGGATTAGTGCACTTCTGGTGCATCACAGCATGTGATTCTATTGGTCTTATTTTCGTATGGTATAGACCAGAAGAAAGGGCAGGAAGCTTCTCAAGTACATGCTTCCGGCATGAAACTGTAAGTGTGATGCATAGATACTCTATACCAGTTTCATTCGTCGTTTCCATATGATATCCATTACGACGTAAATCCTTGAAACTGAGTAAATTTCTTCTGGATTTAGTAGAGTATAGTGCATCATTAATAGATAGTTTTGTTCCTCTGGGCAAAACTATGGTTGCTCTCCCGGAGCCTTCTATCAGGTCTGCAGGACCCGATATTGTATTAACATTCGACTCTTTCAATGTTAATTGTGAGAAGTACTTACGATCTTGGAGGATCGTGTTTGTGGTTGCACTGTCTGCAAGACATGCGTCGCCATCCATCTGGGAAACAATTAGAGCAATATATGCATTCATAGAAATATGCATGAACTACAAAGCGTTCAAAGATACATAGAGAAAACAAGCCAAGTACATATTAGTAGATATAAGCATACTTATAATACATTATTTCAGTAGGTGTCCATCCATTCCTCAGATCCTACGATGAAGTCCGATACATCTAGAGATGTACCAACCATGGGGTTACCAGGAAGGGGAATATCAGCCAGGCCATCAAAATCTGTGAAGTTCATTTCAGCACATTTCTTCTTTCCCTTGGCTGTGTGCTGCTCCACAACATGCTTGGGTGCACGACAGTTGCGAGACCAGTGCCCTTTTCCCCCACATCGGTAGCATTCATCATCATTCTTCTTGGAGGTTCCGTCTTCAGGCTCCTTTCTCTTTCTATTTTCTACTTGATCATTCTTAGGGTAGGGAGTAGGATCACTATTTCCTTCGCAGTAGTAATGGAACCTGTCATTATATCACCTACGACCACGGCCTCGTCCACGCCCACGGCCATGGCCACGCCCTCGTCCGTGGCCATGTCCACGATGGGCATTAGCATTTGCTTCAGGAAATGGGGCAGAACCAGATGGACGAGACTCATGATTTTTTAACAGAATTTGGTTCTGTCTCTCAACTCTAAGTAAGGCATCAATCAGTTCAGAATACTTCTTATAATCACGTTGCCTATACTGCTGCTGTAAAATCAAGTTCGAGGCATGGAAGGTGGAGAATGTCTTCTCAAGTTTGTCTTGGTCAGATATGGGTTGGCCACATAGTTCTAATTGAGATGTGATTTTGTAAAGGGCTGAATTGTATTCACTAACGGTCTTAAAGTTCTGAAGGCGTAAGTGCATCCAGTCGTATTGGGCAGTGGGGAGGATAATAGTTCTTAAGTGTTGAAACCTATCACTTAGGTTTTTCCACAAATCTAGTGGGTCCCTCACAGCAAGGTACTCATTTTTCAGGTCTTCATGGATGTGGCGATGGAGAAATATAATGGCATTGTCTTTTTCATTTGGCGTGGCAACATTCCCCTCCTTAATAGTGCTCCCCAGGTTTCTAGCATTTAGATGGAGTTCAGCATCCAGCGCCCAGGATAAATAGTTACTGCCGGTAACATCCAGGGGAAGGAACTCCAACTTCACTAAGCTAGCCATGATCAGACTGTACAAAATAAATATGCCAAGAATTAAATAAAAGAAATAGCAGCAAATTTTTTTTTTTTTTTTTTGAGCCCAGGTTTTCCTGGCGGATCGGTGATCCGGATTCGAACCTTGGGCTTCATTCCCATAAGTCCGAGCGACCGCCCTGGCCAACTCAGACGACCTCGGAGGGCTGATAATACCCCGCACTAAAATGCATATATAGTGAATGACTAATATGAACTGCAGATATCAGAGCATTAAGCAAATACACACTTTATGTATTTTAATAAAAATTAATGCATGTACTTTTGGTACTGAAAATATTTTCGCACTTCATGTACGAGATTATGTGCTTTAGGCACAAGATAGTGTTTTGCACTTCGGGTGCAAATTAAATGCTTCAGGCACTATTGTAGTAACTTGTGCTTCAGACACCAAATTGTGTGCTTCAGGCACTCTCTTAATTTGTACTTCGGGTACATCAAATTTTGTACTTCTGGTATAATCATTTTACCATGTGTGCTTCAAGCATCACAATGGTTTATTCT
This sequence comes from Narthecium ossifragum, assembly GCA_963920575.1. Lineage (NCBI taxonomy): Eukaryota > Viridiplantae > Streptophyta > Magnoliopsida > Dioscoreales > Nartheciaceae > Narthecium > Narthecium ossifragum. The sequence goes on from OY986965.1 coordinate 1,919,626, forward strand.
TCATATATAGCTTGTAGTTGAAAATATTATATGATCCAGGTTAGAATAAATGTAACCATGATCCAGGTTAGAATAAATATAACCAGTACAAAATAATAGGTAGTAAGATATACCTGACTGGTTCTCTCCTTTTCTCTATGTGGCAGAGTCTCGTGCTGATAACATGTTATGAATGTATCATGGAAATAGGTAATCCCCTTGCTTGCTCACTTCTAACTCATACTTCATGCTAATTGCAAGTGGACAAGGAGAAGAGGGGATATGAGAAGAGGAACTCTACTTATAAGAAGATAGCAAGGAGAAGAAGCAATACGAGATGAGGAGCTCAATCTCACCACTTTCCTTCATTTGTTCATCCATGCCTATTTATAGACAAATGGGAGGATATGAAGACAAAGCATCATTGAATGCTTTTGTCTCAATCCAATTTCCATCAACAAGGCTAGTCATTCATCAAGACTAGTCATTCATCAAGAGTGGGCATGTGATCTCATTCACATGCACACATTTTACAATATAAAAAAACATATTCTGGCTCTGTTTTTTTTTTTGGAAGAATTGACACGCAAAAAAAAAACAGGAAAATGTCATGGGTATCAATAAAAATCTAATCAGATTCTTTTTTTCATCTTTTTTTTACTTTCTTAGATTCTGTCACGTTGTGAACATGGGAAGGGCATGTGAGCATGTGGGAGGGTTCAGGGAGGAGATCAAGGTGTGGGTCAGAGACACAGTGATTCGTGCTGTATGTGCAGTGGAGAGATAAGATAGGGGAGATATGTGTATGTGTGTAGGAGAGAAGATAATATGGACCACATGAGAGATGAGTAGAGCAAGCTTCTCACAATCTCACGTCAGAACTTTTGCTACTTTTCTTTGAGAACAGCGTACTCTGATATTGTAGGTAGGAGAGAAGATAATATGGACCACATGGTGACCACAGCGAACGCGATTTTATCGCGAACCGCGGAACAACGTAACTAAACCCTTTTTGGGGTTTTCGGCTTAAAACTTATGAACGGGTTTTTTAAGCAATAAAGTTTGGGTAACATGATGTTTTAGCCAATTATCCGTATAAAGAAATGGGTTTGACAATTGACATGCCATTCTTTGTTGTTGTTCTGTTTCCAGGCGATCGTCTAAGGGCCAAAAACAAAAAAAAGGCTGTAAACAAGAAGACAGAAATCCCAATTAAAAAAAGAGCAACTCGGAGATTATTATATTTCCTCCAGAAAGCATGTACCAATCATGAAAGAGGGAACAAAGTTCCAACTCGCATTACAAGAGGCTCGCTCAAGGGGGTATTACCTCGACTGTCATTGAGTCAGATTCGTTGGAGGCAATTCAAATATTTAACGGTGCTAGGCTCTCGTTAGCTATGGATTATGTCCTGTTTTTGTACATTCCTGAAGCTTGTAATGGTAGGGCGGACAGTGTGGCACGGTGCTGCTGGATCTCCCAATCGGACTTTGCTTGGTCCAGTGATGGTATAATGTAATCGCTCTTGATTTTTAGCCATTTTGGCTCATCTCTTTAAAAAATTAAGAAAAAAAATTACTGCAAGAACAAAATGCTGAGATATGGTGTTCTTGGAACACCATTTCATAGGTAAAAGTATGTACAAAGTTTATCATAATTTGTAACATTGTCAAATAAAAGGAGCTATTCATATATAGTCTTCGATTTAGAAATGAAACTGAGTACAGTTCTGACATGAACAGATTATGCAAGTGAAAAACCAAGTATAAAAGGGTCTATGAATGAATCATATTATACAATAATTTGGCTGGGAACTCTTCATCTTGGTTGCATTCCAAGTTACCATATCCAACGGGGCTTCTTAGTTTTATAGGTACTCAACCAGTCTAAAAAGACACAATTAACAGTCATAATTAGTTCTGGCCAAAAATTTCAGCGATGTGTCAGAAAAAGTCATCATCGCAAGGCTGCATTCTCGGCTGCAGCAAACAACTCCCATTTTGCTGTATTTGTTGATGCAAATGGAAGTCTAACCTCACAACCTTGTCCGGTCACCAATAGTCCCCACAAGAACATGAACCATCTCTGAAATGATGAAACCGGTTTATGTCTCTGATGATGATCTCCCTAGATTCAATTTTACATATGAATTTGAATGCTGTGTGGCAATCTTTGCACACTCGAAGGTTTTTCTTCACTCTTATGGGGGCTCCGTGGGGAGTGCTAATTAAACCAAATGCGACAGCAAGCTTCTCACTGTGTTGCAAGAGAAGCATCTCTTTCTCACTTATTTCCACATCATGAAGGTCAATGTCTACCATCGGCACATAGCCAGCTTTAGTCATTGAATCACTCAACTCCTCCAGCTTTGCATATATCTCCGTGGTCCTTTCTTGGCTTCGGTCTCCCACTATAAAGGTGTACACTTTGTCTTTGAGTTCTATCCAACTCATTGCAGGCTCCTTCTTGATTCTGCTTTCCTTCATCAACCTTCTTGCTTCTGCAACGCCATCCCATCTTCCCTTTGAGGCATACATGTTTGCCAGAAGCACGTGGGTGCCAGATTTATCGGGCTCAAGAACGAAAAGCATCTCAGCTGCTTTCCTTCCCAATTCTATGTTCCCATGAACTCTAGAAGCTCCAAGAAGTGCTCCCCAAACAGAAGCATTGGCTTCGTAAGGCATGGTATTTACAAGCTGCACTGCTTCATTTAACCTCCCAGCACGCCCAAGAAGGTCAACCATGCAGGCATAATGCTCTTGTGTCAAATGGATTCCATACCTTTCGGTCATCGATTCAAAATACTCTCTTGCTTCAGTAATGAGACCTGCATGATTACACGCACAAAGAACACTAGTCAAGGTTATATGGTTTGGATGCACTCCCTCATCGAGCATTCTATGGAACAATTCCAGTGCCTTCCTTCCATGACCATGTTGTGCGAGACCACCTATCATAGCAGACCATGAAACAACCCCTCTTTCTGAAATCTCAGAGAAAGCCAAAGTCGCGTCGTCTATGCTGCCACACTTGGCATACATGTTTACCAGTGCATTACTGGCAAATAAATCAGTCATAAACCCCATCTTTAATATGTGAGCATGAATTTGTTTTCCTTGCTCATAAGCAGATAAACTCACACAAGCATTGAGAAGGCTACTGCAAACAAATGAATCTGGCTTGAGCTTCTTATTCAACATCTCCACAAAGAGCTTCATAGCTTCCTCCCCTTGCCCACTTTGTGAGTGAGCTGTGATCATGGACGTGAAGGAAACAATGTCCAAGAACGAACATTCATCGAAAATTCTTCCAGCATCCTCAATGCAAGAACACTTTCCATATGCATCTATAAGACCGTTCACAACATGGATATCACAAAGGAGGCCCGCCTTTATAGCAAGCACATGAATCTGTTTACTCACACCCAACTCTTGCGAGCTAGCCGTTGATTTAAGAGCAGCAGTTAAAGTGGTTCTATTGAAGCTATAGCCTTCCTTTCTCATCTCAGAAAATAGGATCACAGCCTCTTCGTCATTTCCACTGTGTGCATACCCAGAGATTATGGCATTCCAAGAGACTAAATCCTGCTCAGGGATCAAATCGAAAGCACTCTTTGCATCTTCTACGAGATCACACTTTGCATACATATCAACAAGCCCAACACCTACAAATAAATCTGATTGGCAGCCCATCTTAATCAAATTACCATGTATCCCCCGTCCCAAATCAGACACCCCTGTCCCTGCACAAGCTTTGAGGATGCTTGATAGAGTGAACATATTAGGAATCATTCCTGCACCTCTCATCTCCTGCAACAACTCCAACGCCCACCTATCGTGCCCATGAAGCACACACCCAGCAATAAAAGCATTCCACGAGATGATATCCATCCGAGCCATCCCTCTGAAAATCACAGAAGCGGCATTGATGTCCCCAAGTTTCGCATACATATCCACCATAGCATTGGCCGTGAATGGATCTGAATCATATCCAAGACGGGTCAGATAGCCATGAATCTCTCTACCTCGACAAAGGTCCTGTGATACAGTACATGCATTCAAAACAGTTGAGAATCCAAACTCATTCGGCTCCATACCAGTGGACACCATCTCCCGAAACAACCGGATTGCTTCCTCACACCTATCATTCCTCACATACCCCGCGAGGAGCGCATTCCACGAGACAGCATTTTGACCTGGTATCCAATCGAAAACCTTCCTCGAATCCCCGACCCGCCCAAAATTCGAATACAGAACGAGGAGCGTGTTAGCAACGAAAACATCAGTCTCAAACCCTGTAAGGATGACGATGGCATGAATTTGCAACCCAGCTTCAAAGTCCGGCGCCAAGGAGCAAGCTTTGATGACACTCGGGAACGTGAACTCGTTGCACTTTATGCCCAAAGATCTCATCTTGACGAAAGATACAAGCGCGTCGAAGCCGAGGTTGTTGTTGGTGTAGCCGGAGATGAGGGCGGAAAAGGAGACAAGGTCTGGGACGGGGATTTCGTCGAACAGCTTGCGGGCGGCGGAGGGGGAGCGGAGCTTGGAGTAGAGGGAGAGGAGGTGGTTCCGATGGGGCGGGCCATTGGAGAGGTTGGACTTGAGGAGGTTGGCGTGGAGTTGGGAGAGAGATTGGATGGTGGTGGCTTGGGTGATGAGGTGGGCGTAGGAAGAGGGTGGTGGGGAGGAGAGGTGGAGAGGGAGATGGGTGGTGGGGTTTTGGATGGGGATGGAGGAGGAGGCGGCCTGGATGGATTTGGAGGCGAGAACTGAGAGGGGTTTGGAGATGGAGAAGGGATGGAGGAGACGCAAAGATGGTGGCGGCGGCCTCGACCTCATGGGTCACCACCCATGAGGAGGAGGAGGAGCGCCGGAGGGAAGACAACGCCGTTTTTGACCGTTGGCGTTGCACCCTTAAAAGACCGTTGCAGCAGTTCTTTGTGCATTTCCATTTGAACAATGTTTTGTATAAATGGAGAGTGCAACCTGATCCGTAGTCCTTCCACCTAGTCGATCGATATCTATCGATGACTAAATCAATGAATCGATAATTTATTATCGATTGAATTAAACCGACAGTGAGGTATCGATTGGTTAATAGAATCCATCAATGAACTAAATGAATAATTCAATCAGTTAATTAATCTAATCCATCGGTAAACCACATCCATCGATAATAGTCAACGGATGGACTACCTACATGAAAGAATCGGTAGTCCACTACCGATTCAGACATATGTAATGCACATGTCACGTCAACATGTACATAAATCAATACCCCATACGATTTCTTTTTCTTTCTTTTCCAAGTCGACCTGATGAGTCTTTATTTCAACTAATACCATATTAATCTCCACCCAAGCAGCCGTTGTGGATAAGCTTTGAAACCTTTTATGAATGAGGAAAGACTACATATGAAGGTCAGAGAACAAAAGCTCGGGTATCCTTCAATACAAACAAGATACTAGCACAGATTGGTAAATTTAATAGCAATTTGGATTTAAATCTAATTATTGGATCAAGGTGAATTTTAAACTCAATGATTGGTGGCTGAAACTTCATCTGAACAAGCAAGCTCAATCTCAAATGCACAGTAATAGCTCAATCTCAAATGCACAGTAATAGCTTAAGCCTTTAGGATTATCCCCACGTAACCCTCACACTTATCTCCAAACATAAAAAATAATTATTACTATTTTATCATTATTATATCTACCACTCTCCTCTATTTTTTCCTATCCCCATCAGTTAACCCCACTTTTCCTATCTCAAAATCTCTTAACCTCCTTAACCTGAAATAAAATATCCCCACAATTATCCGGGAGTAGTCTGAGAATTCTTGGAATGAAGGCATCCTATCAGGTAGTCATCTTCCCCAAGAAGTAAGGAAGGAGAAACAAGGAGAAGAAAGAAAGGGGGAAAAATTCCCAAGGACCTATCAACCATTTGGAACCCTTTTAAACATCACCGTGTATCTGAAATCAATCAATCTGATTCATATCATTATAAAACCTCGGGAAAAGCTTAAACCTCACGTAGGTCTTTCATGGCTACCCACTTCACTCGAGACAATAATCACAAGTTCCACAATGCACATGTAACATAACTCACAAGCCACCAAGGCCAAGATCCACCATAGCTCATGCCAAGGTGGATGGAGAGGCTAAGCCATTGAAGGAAATACATGATTAGCTGGATATTTTACAACTATAAATCCAACTACATGTTAAGTGTCGAATCTGAAGTTCAAAGAACAAATGTTCTCTCAATGAATGTTCTGAGAGAGATGGAACAAACACACAGGCAGGCACACCAAAAATACGAGGCATTAATTTGGTCTATTGCTCCTCCATCAGGGTCCAAACACAAACTGACGAACGTCCTTGGAGTAGAACAATTATGGATGGATGGATGGAGAGCCCAACGAGCATTTGGCATGGGAATTCCTGCAACAAAAAACCACTTCAGCTGGACATCATAACCTGATCACATGCCTGAAGTGCCTGGTTCGCAAAATATCTGACATCCACATCTGGGTCCTCACTCAGCTCAACCAGACATGGCCGAATTGTTTTCTCCACTACCTGCAATTATTCATTCCACAAAAGATTAGACATCACATAGAAATCAACAATGCAGCAACATTACACCAGAGTTTTAACTTACTGATTGATCGACAATTGGGATGAGAGATTGCAACACTTTTGCCACATTAAACTTGATGTTAGGTACCCTGGGAAAGCAAGTCTTTTGTCAGAGGTTGCAACTTACCACAATGAAACTAAATATATTCAAGTAGGCAGAAATTCATATGGGTCTACATTGTGCATCGTTCACCTGTCCTTTGAAGAGTTGATAACCACAGGCAATAGCTTTTGACATGTGATGTCAGCACCCATAATGGGTGCTAGAAGAGAAATTGCATGCAAAATGGTCATTCGATACAGATAATGTGGATTGCTGATCTTCTCCAGAACCTAGAAAGAAACCAAATGGATCAAATAATAGGTACAAGTTAATTCTAGGATTGGCTGCAAATCAGCAGTTATATGACGTGGTTTAGCATCACATGTTTTCCCATGTATCTGAGTCTTATAAACCTACAGGGGTCCTATACAAAACATGCAAGATGCCAATAAGTTCGTCAAGGCCAATTAGATGACCCTGAATCATTCAAGCAGCCAAGCATTCAAAAAAAAAGTCCCAGCTGTAGGAGGCAAGCTTTCTTGTAAACTAAAAAATTTTCCCAACTTACTCCAGCAAGATAATCTTCATACATAAGTCCTGCTACACGACATATTCATATATTTAACATATTTCAAAGAAAAACCACCACAGGGCAATAGGGGAAAGAAAGGGCACAGTTCGTCATTGAAGCTAACCTGTGGAACTATATGCTGCATCGCCCAATCTGGGCCAAACTCCTCTGCAAGTCGCTTCAAGTTATTAGTGGCTGCATCTCGAATAGAGAATACCTACAACATAGTCAATCTTCCAAGGTAAACAGAATGTAGTGACAACATCCTAAAAGTCAAAATCAATATTATATCCAGACATTGCTGCATAGGCCATAATCACTTTCCGTAATTCATGCAAAGGAACATGATGGAGACCCTAAACCCTAAGGCCCCGTTTGGTTCGGGGATAGAAAATCCCTATCCCAGGTTAAGCCTGTTTTATCCCGGCATTGCAGCCAAGCAAGCCAAACACCCTCTAATCCTCATTTTTATCCCCACTTTTATCCTCATTCATATCCCCACTTTTCAGCCAATCATTACTACATTTTCCCTTCTTTTCAACCAATCATTACTACTTTATCCCTACTTTTCCATTTTTCCACTTTTCAATCAATCATTGCTACCTTTTCTCTTCTTTCCAACCAATCATTACTACTTTTTCCCTACTTTTCAACCAAACATTACTATTTTATCCCTACTTTTCAACCAAATACCACACATCCCACTACTTGTCCCAGCATACTAATCTTTATTCCTCCAATCCCGGAATTGCCTATCCCACAACCAAACGGCACCTAAAGAATCCCTTCCAACCAGAAGAATACGCTAACACATTATGTACTAAAGACAGACAAACAATAGACACATATATGGTACAACTCAAAAGTGCATAAACAAGATTCAATGCTCCTCTTCTAGTAACTAGGAGTCTAAGACTAATGAACTATGTCAGAATACATCTCATCTTATTATTTAGAGAGGAGGCTGGTCATACCTTATCCTCCAGCCATTGCATGCAAAGAGCACCAAGCTTGTCGTCAAAAAATCTCACACCTAGCTGACTCGCCAACAAAGGGATGTACTCAATAATGGCAAGCCGGACACGCCAGTGCCTGTCCTCTGCAAGCTCTACTATGGCTGGCAGCAAGGATTGGGACAGTAGATCAATTCCAATCACCTGGAAGGACAACAGGGATTTACTTTAAAAAAAATAGACAAAATCACAATTTCAGTAACAGTTAAATCCTTCTTTGAGCAACTATTGCATTCTTTTGGCTGAATTTTCTTCCAACAACCAGTAACAGAAGCCATTTTGAAAAAGATTTTTTAAAAACATTAACAAGTAGCATTATTTATGTCCAGCCAATTATGACTTGAATCTGTCAATAATAAGAATAAGGTCAGGGTAAAGTATGCAATTAAGCAAGATATTTGTAAATCATTGAAGATCACCACCCCAAAATGGAAAATAAAAATTCACTGAAATTTCAAAAAAAGACAAGGAAAAGCATACCTGGTTCACTTGGTCAAGTTTACTGATGATGTTGAGTCGGACATCCGGAAACTCATCCTTCAACAGTGAAAGGAAAATTGGAAGAAGCTGTTCGATAGTTGCATCCTACAGAAGAGAACACTCATGAGCTTGCACATGAGCGACAAGTATGAAAATGAATATAAAGATGAGAAAAATTCAGCATCCGGATTATAATTTAAGGCTGATTGAATGGAGCTATGAAAGATGACATCTCACACTTACAAGACAAGCAAACCTAACACAGAGAACTATGGGAATGAATAATCGGAGAACTACACTTAGTCTGTCACAACAGACAAAATTCCAGGAAATCCATTAAGAGTTTTTCGTTTTTATACATTTGAATCCAATTGATGAAAGAATGTTATTCAGAGGTTAGGTTGAACAAGTTAGGATCATCAGCGAGCACAGAAACAAAAACATGGTTTACAAACAACAAAAGATTACCATGGAGACACCTTTCCTGTTCAAACCATTACAAATGTTGCCATCAAATCACTACACAACAAGAATGAAAATATATGAAGCAGGTTTGAAACTTTGCACAGCATCTCAATTCTCAATAAGTCCAAAAATCAGTTGTTAAAAGAACCGGGATGTTAGAAAAGGAAAAAAGAAACATCCAATGGCTTCAGCGACCCAAATAGCAGTGCAAGAGAGTAAATTAGGGGGAGAAACTATTTTTCAAATATCGTAGAACAATTAAGTGATCTTAGCTAGGTAAGTAATTTTTTCTGTCATAAGTTCTACATTTGTTTTCTTTCCGTGGAGAGAGGAGAAAGGGACTTTCAATGCATTGGAAGCAACATTTTTAACACCTGAACCACACAGAATCTTCTCCCCAAACTCAAACTTAAGGCAGAAATTAAGCTGGAGAAGCCAACAGCTTTCACAAAGGGAAATAAAATAGCCTTCAGAGAAAGATGTTTGAATGCCTTAATGTTGAGGTACATTTTAATTGCGGAAAAGAAAAACCGTGGATAGAAAGCCTAGGAGTAAACCAAAGTTCACTAGGGAAAGAATAAAGTGACAATCAACTTTCAATTCTAGCCTCAAAATTTGCCACAAATAATAATCCATATGTTTCTGAACCACAAAAAGCAAATTCACAACTTCAATTTCCATTTACCTTTCCTAACACTGGAGCCATGCCCATGATTACTGACGCAAGAGCCGAACGAACATGCTGGGAAGAATCAGAAGACAATTCCTGCAGATACAAATATTGTGGCGATACAAATCAATGGGCAAACAGGAAGCAAGTGCAGGTTAACATACCCACCAAGATCAGAAAGGGAAAGAAAAATTAATAACGGAAATCCTAGCATTTTAAATGGCACTGGTACCTTGACACAAGGGAGGATGTGTTGGATTGCAAGCTGTGGGTTCAAGATCCGGCAGAACTTTGTGACCTTGCCAGCAGCTGCTATACGTACTTCAGCCTCATTGTCACGAAGAAGCCGAACATATGCAGGAACCAAATCCGACCTTAAAATACATACAAGTAACAATATGAAACAAGAAATGTTCATACACTTAAACTGGAGACCACGGTCAAGGAATGAACAGATGCAAATCGTAAATGTTAGGAAGCATAAAGGCAAGGCATACATATCTTATATGTAGAACGTTGAACATGATAGAATGGATGAAAGATACTCTATGACATTTGTACAGCATGTGGATAACAATGTGTTAATGAAGCCATTACCTAGTAGGTTCTGGGCCTACAGCTTCACAAAGCTCATACAGCTGATTTGCAACCATATAGCGAACCCGCCACGATTTATCCTACCAAATAAATCAAGCAGATATAATTTCAAGATCCTTCATATCCTCTATATAAGGCAAATCTCTAATAGAATATATCAGAGAACATTAGAAAGCCATTACAAAGAGATATTCTTATAGAGAAAACATGTTTTCCAAACCACAGATGACACTAAAACCGAAAATAGCTAGAACTGGCACATGCAAACATACCTGTGAGAAACTAACAATGACTGGAAGGATATGTGTAACACAATCCTGGGGTTCCAACAACTTCCCAAGTGCTGCGCAACCCTCTACAGCCAGAAGGCGTACAGAATCTTGATCTGGAAAGTGAAAGTTCAACCATAAACACATTCTTAAGGTAAACACACTCAGCCACCACACAGCCGATAAAACCATCAAAATTGGAAACATTGAATAGAATGAAAACATAAAAAATGCATACCAATACCGAGTAAAATAAATAACTGCCAGAATCAACATCATCAAAATTCAGCCAGATGATACCACACAGCTATCAAGATTACAGATTTTTGATTCAGCAGGTTAATGGAACACATGGCCTTTGAGAATCCATTCATAATTTCCACAGGATTAGAGATTTTTTTGCGGTATGCACAGATAAGCATATCCAGGCTGATAGTGACTAAAACTCAGTTTATTTGCAGACTGATCGTTCATCATAGAATTCAGTCTTATCATTATATCAAAAAATTCAAGATTTAAAAAACTTAGTACCAACTAGAAAAAATGGTATTTTAGTGGAAAGAAAATATAGTCAATTCTCCTATACAACATGTCATATTAAGCCTTGGCAATCTAACAAACCAGAAATAATTTAATCATTGAAAGAATTGCAGAACATAGTAGAGAAAAGGAAAACATACCATCTTGTGTTAGATCCTCAAATATAGACATGATATCTGTCTTCAGATGACTCGGTTCAACTGTAGCAGCAAACTTTCCTAGATTTGAAGCAGCAGATCTTCTCACCATAGGCATATCATCTTGACATAACTGCCCATAAATGGACCTCAACTCTGCTTTCAGTTGATCAGTAGCACTCGGATAGGCAATATGGAAAAGCCCGCATGAGGAAACTCGAGCAGTAAACCACTCACCAGCTGCCAGTCTCTGTAAATATGAGTCAATAGCATGATAGATTAATCAGATTGATGAAAAAATAATTTCGAGATAAAAAAGATGAACTCTAAAGGTTTTCGCCAGAAAAAGATATTCGATCAATTTTCAGCACCAAAAGAAGGCTTTCTTCCTTTCATGATCATCCCTTCACAAAAATTTACGAAACAAATATAAAAAATATCTCCTTCAATATATGGGAATTGTTTTCCATCAATAACCTTACAGCAGGGTCTCTCAGATCACAAAAACAAGCAAATAAGATGATGATCTTAAAAAATATTATGACTCAGTCAAAGCTGAAGTATAACATGAAAACAACACAGTGCATAATCTACCACATTCCTGAAATGTAGACATATCATTTATACCACAAGCACATGCTAATCTGCACCGAATGCTGCAAAACCTAAAGGAAAAAAAACTGATGCACATTGAGCAAGTCTGACCATTTTCAGCCTTCCCATAAACATCTGACATCTGGATAAATGTCAAGATCCAACTGTGGTCCAGCGAATTATTTCCAAGTACAAGAACAAGCATCAGAAGCAAATCTAAAGCACAAGAGATACTAGAAAGCATCCTAGATTACCTTAACTAGAGGGATGAACCAATCTACAAGATCGCTTTCCTTCATCTGTGCCCCAATTCTACACAATGATTCAATAGCTTTTTCTCGAACGCAAGTTTCTTCCACGGTGCATAATGTTTCAAGGGGCGGGAGCAAAACATGAGCATACTCCACTCCCCCAACATATGGAATGAAAACTCCAAGCTCTTCCGCCATAGCAAGAAGTACCTCGTCATCATCGTCATTGTTCTCGCTAAGGAAAGGTATTAATTCTTTTCTTGTTCTTTCCTCACCAAGAGCTCGTGCAATTGTAGAAAGCCTTCGGATGGAATTCAACCGCAACTGAATGTCTTCATTTTTCAACTCATCAATTAAAATAGCAATTGGATAAAGAGGCTCATCGATCATAGCCATTTATTTCCCTATACAAAGCAGTGAAATAAAAGAGATATGAGCAACTCATGAACAAAGGTCCATTCAATATACTAGCACGAAACATGAACAGTCAAGATATTCCTAGAGCAAGCATACTTAATGCGGAGAAAGACAAGAAAACTCCTCTAGGTCCAAGCTACATAATTTCACTAATACAAACAACTTGAGGTTGTAAAAACACTTCACCCAGAGTGAACAAAATGTGATCGAGATAAATTTCTTCGTTTAATCTCGATATCATGAAAACAGAAAATTAAAGTTCACAGTTGGCACAAGAATACTATCATAAGCCATAGCAATTAGATCTAGTGTCTTATGATCCTTGATCAAATGTTGGACAATCCCGACAAGAAACAAGAACCATACGACTTCCTCAGCTCTTTTTGGGTATGCTTTACCTCTAACAACAACAAATTTACATATTCACATCTCAACACGATTCAAACATCCTCAAATTGTACATCACAAGAAGAAAATAGAACTTGATTCCATCATTCACAACTCAAAACACACACCCACATTTCTAAACTGAATATAACAGCAATACAAACGTATCATTTCTGCTATACAACCTGATTACAAGAATCATTAATCTGATTACTGGATAGAGTTGACCATAAACTATTGGATTTGCAGCCTTTATTGTCAAATTAGAGGTTCCAAAAGTTCATAGCATCAAATGGCAAATAATATTAGTCAATACATGAGAAATGAAGACACAATCAAGCATTTTCTCAAACAACAAAAGTAAATTAACAACCATATCCTGATTTCAAATGCTTCAGGGATGCGATTCACATGCATTGGCAATTATTTCCAACAGAAAACACGGAAACAAGAACGACACTCTTGCTTGGGGATCCCAACGCTAAAAGAAAAAAAGGAAATTGGGATCTCGCTTTGCCAAATAACCATATATTGCCTCCACATCCCGACGTAAAGAATTCAAGAAGCATAACCAGAGAATAAATCAAGAAAATAAAGAACCCATTTGAACAAAAGACCTAGATTTCCCCCTCCTAATCGCATTTTGCCCACCAAATCTCACACCCAAAACCCTATCACCTCTTCAAAAGATATCGCCATGGGGAGAGATCTTACCCGCCGGAGGAGAGATCCGCAACCTCATCGGGATAAGAGAGAAAGCGAGCGAGGAACATAGAGAGAGGGGGGTTTTGATCTTTACATCGAGATGAGTAAATATATCAGAGTTGTTAATAAATTTGTTTTCCAAGCTAAGGACATTATAATTATAACGGATAAAATTTGGCGAGCGATCCTTTAAGATCCGATAACGATATTGGGTGGATTTGAGCATCCGAATTGGTTGGTCAGGATCTCTCTCTCTCTCCCTCTCGTCCCCCCTCCCTCTCCCCACAAGATTGCGGAGCTCTACACCGACGGGTAAAAACTCTCTTCATCACGATCTCTTCTTCTAATAGCTGAAAGAGTTTTGGTGTCAGATTTGGGCGGTGATATGCAATTGAGAGGAGAAATCTAGGTCTTATTTTGTTCAGAAGGGTTTTGTATTGTTTTCTTGATTTTTTTTTTGTTACGCTTCTTGAGGTCCTAAGGTCCCGATATGGAGGCAAGATAGGGTTACTTGGCAATATTAGATCCCAAATTCCTTTCTTTTCTTTTAGGGTTTGAATCACTATGCAAAAGTGGCGTTCTTGGTTCCGTGTTATTTGTTAGAAATAATCGTCAATATATGTGAATCGCATCCTCATGTATATGAAATCAGGATAAGTTGTTAATTTACTCTTCTTGTTTAAAAAAATGTCTGATTGTATCTTCATTTCACAATTATTGACCAGTATTTAGAGGTGAGAAAAACCGAATCGAACCGAACAACTTCGGTCCCTTTGGTTCGGTATTTTAGATCTTTCGATTAGGTTCGGTTCTCTAAGTTTAAAAATTTCGGTTCTTCGGTTCAGTTCTTCATTATAAATTTCGGTTAAAACCGAAAAACCAAACTTTTTAGTAAAATAATCATTTTATATTTTATATATTACATAAGTACACATATAGTTCGGTTCGGTTCTATTCGGTTCGGTTTTTACATTAATTTGGTTCGATTCAGTTTTCAAAATTTTGGACCGAATTAATTCAGTTCAGTTTGAAATAATTCGATTCGGTTCCGTTATCAAAATTCTAGACTGAAAAAATTTCATTCTTCGGTTCTGGACCAAAGACTCAACCGAAAACCGAATGCTCACCTTTACTAGTATTATTAGCCATTTGATGCTATGAACTCCTTGGAACATGCTATTTAAAATAGTGATTGTAAATCTGATTATAGCTGATAAGGTCAACTAAATCCAATGGATTGGATTAATGATTCAGGTTGTATAGTGGAAATGATATAAGCTTTTAACATGGATATTGCTGTTATAATCAGTTTAGGAATGTGGGTGTGCGCTCTGAGTTGTTGCATGATGCAATCAAGTATTATTTTATTGTCGAGATTGTCTAACAATTGATAAGGATCGTAAGGCACTAGGTTTTAAGTCCTATGGCACTTGTTCTAGTATTCGGTTTGATGTATATTTTTTGGCATGTTGTATAACTGATTGGGTTGGAGAGGGGTGTGTGGGTGCAAGTGTGGGTAAGAGTTCTTTAAGTTTTGATGTGAAGTTTTGAGAACTTCTCGTGTCATCTTTGCTAGTTCACATTGTCTACTTCAACTAGTGTGTAAGGAGGGTTTTTTTATATGACAACACCGTGGAGGTTTGAGTTGTATCTTGTCCAACATTAGCACTGAACTTTTTGTCACTGCTCAGTGTCATCATAGATGGCTTATGATAGAATTCTTGTGTATATGGTGAACTTTAATTTTAGGTCTTTATGTTATTGAGACTAAACGAAAAAAAATTATCTCTTTCACATTTTGTTTACTGTGAGTGAAGTGTTTTCACTACATCAAGTTGTTTGCATTGATGAAATTATGTGGCTTGGACCTAGAGGAGCTTTCTTATATTCTCCGCATAAAAGTATGTTTGCCCCATGAATCTCTTTTGTTTTGAAGTTTGAAATCTTATTTGTTGTGCTCAGGATTTTCTAATAATCGTAAAAGTATGTTCGCTCAAGTAATTGATTACATCGCAAATGGCGACTTAATTCAACTGTACAATTCACCTTCTGGGACGATAAGCCCATTAGGCCTCTCAAGAGTGTCGCGAAGTACCATGGCATCATGTGCAAACCCCTCCCAGTCAGCAAGAACGGAGGTGAATTTCAAATCGAAATCCACCGTTGCTAAGAGATTCTACGTTGGGTAGAATTTCCTACCATAAAAGGCAAGTGCAATATTCGGAAGCACAGAAGCATGCACATGTGATCCATCTATTGCTCCAACACAATCCTGAAGTGTATTCATATGTTATTCGTCACAAATTATCATGCACCAAGGGCCGTTGAGATGAAGACTTATTATAGAGTTCAAATACATACATTGAAATAGTTATATTTTGGCCTATTTGCTATTAACGATTGCGTTGCAAGTGGTGGAGGCTTGACATAATCATCCCGAAGTGCTACTATGGCAGCTAGGATTCTATTAAAATACCTCGACATTGTCACGCCAGATCTCATGAAATTGTTTTTTATCACCCTGTTGCGCACGTTGTGCCAATTATGTGCAAGAACATCATCATTTGCTCCTCTACGGTCATGTAACTTGTATTCTTTAGAAGCTTCCTATCTTGCAATATTTTGCACAATGCCATAAAAGATTCTCTTCTCATTCTAACCATTTCAAGACACACATAATCCGTGAACAATCGATCGATATAACTAGCCCTTTCTACTCCTCTATCAATTGCAGGGGTACGTTCCATTTCTAGGGCCTTGTAGAACCAAACCATGAAGATATAGCAAGTGACCATTGTTTGGATTACTATAACATGTCTTTGTTGCTCTTCAGCGTACATATCATCCATCTACAAGACATGGACTATCAATCCTTATGTCAACAAGTAGAAAACTTAGTAATGATAATGAATGTTTGTCATTAACATTCACAACATGGCAATATATACAGAAGCATAATCTCATGGAAACCTGAATCTTGCATGTCTTCATGTTAGCCATATATCTATAACTAAATCGCCTATAATTCTGCCTAGCCATTTGATCAGTTAGGAGCTCAACAAGAATTTGAGACAAAACAGGGATCAGCTATACCAAGCATAAGCATAAAAACACAAACTTCTCATATGACATTGGAGAGATCCAACACAAAGCACAACAGACAGAAGAAACCAGAAAGCAGACGATCACATAAAGCCCAATGCATAAGAACACATAAAAGTGGTAGTCTCGTTACAAACAAAGCTTTAGAAATCAGAGTAGGGGATCAGACATATATGCCATAGCAAAGCCCAAAGCTAAATCCAATACAACGCACAACAGACATAAGAACACATAAAAGTGGCAGTCTCGTTACAAACAAAGCTTTAGAAATCTCGTTACAAACAAAGCTTTAGAAATCAGAGTAGGGGATCAGACATATATGTCATAGCGAAGCCCAAAGCTAAATCTCATAAAAATCGAAGCAAAGCGCAGAGAAAAATCAGATAAATGTTGCTAACAAACTGAGGATCGGATAGGAGGGGAGCAGCCTTCAAGAAACAAAACCATTGCAAAAAACAGGAGTTCTAGTTACATGGAGAGTGAAAACATATCAATATAAGGGGATCAAGCATCAGTGACAAAAATCAACACATAAATCAGGAGCTCTCGTTAAATGGAGAGCGGAAAAAATCAATAGATGGGGATCGGGTAGTAGGAAGACCTTAGCTCGATGAGTTCCTCAGATCTTCCCTCGAATTGGGATCAGAAGCAGTAGGCCCACAACTCCTGGAGCGCCGGCGCCGGTGAGGAAGAAAGGCAGAGAGGAACGAATGATCGCAGCCCAGGGAGATCCAGGTATGTCCCTTCGTAGTAGATGTCGGCTAAGGTGGAGGACGGAGGAGATGATCTGATCTGTGGGGGCGACCGCTTGGGGTTAGAGGAGAGGATCTCGTGGTCTCTTGACGGCCGGCGGAACGAGAGAACCAGGGTAGGAAGAAACCCTAGATCTCGTGGTGAAGGATGAAGGAGGAAGAAACCATCGAGAGGAACGCTGGAGATCCAGGCCGGTGGGACGAGGAACGCTCGAGATCCCGGCCGCCTCTGACCATCGGGGTCTTAGGGCAAATGGGATGAGGAACGATCCCTACTTGGATTCCTATGTGCGTGTGTGGCCCGCTCCTCATGCGCATTCCAAATCGGACGAGGAAAGGCGTCCGCTCGATTAGGCCGTGATTCATCAAAATCGGAATTGGACGGAGGTTGGATTCTACGCATTCTAAATAGCCTTACGAGCCAACAAATAGCCTTACGAGCCAACAACGGCTTGATTGAAATTGGATGAAAGAAAATCCAAACCCAAGAAATTTCCCAAGTTATGAGAATTAGCTTAGTCTAATTTTCAACGATGGCTACTTTAAACATTATATTTCTGTCACAGATGCATCATCATCAATTTTTATTTCAACTAGTTCAATTGTTTATCATTATTTCCATTATTTCAATTTTTTTTTTTTGTTTTTCAAGTCCGAGACACATGATGCACTCCTTTTTGAGAATTCTAATCATAAAACTCTCTTGTGGAAAAGTATCCGGTTCAGATCTCGTTATCAATAACTATGACCGAGCATTTGGCCACTTTATAAGGAGAACGGGGTTGACAAGGTGACCCTGGAGACGGGTTCGCCCATGACGGTGGATTTGATATACTATGCAATGGTCAATCCAACAACAACTATTGACTTGATTTTAAGAGTCGTTTGGGCAGTAATGATGGACCCGCCAATGTGCTTATGTTTGTATATACCACGGTCTACTGATTATAATACTGTCTTTTTTTTACCCTTCAAGGATGGCATAACGACGTAGGAGAGATTTTTGTGACTTCTGATTTGAATGTGGAGATGATGAATTTGAATGTTCAGCTGCCTTGGATGGA
The DNA here is from genome assembly GCA_963920575.1 of Narthecium ossifragum. Classification (NCBI taxonomy): domain Eukaryota; kingdom Viridiplantae; phylum Streptophyta; class Magnoliopsida; order Dioscoreales; family Nartheciaceae; genus Narthecium; species Narthecium ossifragum. Next base: position 1,938,308 of record OY986965.1, read on the forward strand.
CACTTGGGTGGCGGCCAGTCAACAGTGAATGGGTTTGTTGTCTTGTTGATGAGATTTGAATGGGGAGATGATGAATTTGATCCCCATGTATTTGCTTGGTACTTGCTAGATTAATTATAGTTTGTATGTGACTTGGATGGCCACTTGGGTGGCAACTAGTCTTGGAGTTTGTTTGCTCCAATTGCTGCATTACATGTACTATCTGATCCCCTGTATTACTGCTAGATTGCTGCAAAAATGGGATTTGCAATGCTTGGAATTACTGTTGTTTCCGGCCTTGTTTTCTTTGTTTGATTATTGCTGGTATGGGGAGATGATGAATTGAATGGGGACCAGTCTTATGTGGCACCCAGGCTTGCTGTTGGTTTGTTGTCTTGTTGATCTGATTTGAATGTGGAGATGATGAATTTGAATGTTCAGCTGCCTTAGATGGCCACTTGGGTGGCAGCAAGTCAACAGTGAATGGGTTTGTTGTCTTGTTGATGAGATTTCCGGTGGGAGATGATGAATTTGATCCCCATGTATTTGCTTGGTACTTGCTAAATTAATTACAGTTTGTATGTGACTTGGATGGTCACTTGGGTGGCAACCAGTCTTGCAGTTTGTTTGGTTCCAATTGCTGCATTACAAGTACTATCTGATCCCCCTGTATTACTGCTAGATTGCTGCAAAATTGGGATTTGCAATGCTTGGAATTACTGTTGTATCACTGCTGGATTACTGCTGGAATCTGGCCTTATTTTCTTTGCTGGATTTTTGAAAACTGATTGCTTGATTTTTGCTATATGGGGAGATGATAAATTGAATGTTTGCTGCATGTCTTATGTGGCAACCAGTCTTTGCAATTGGAATTACTGTTGAATCTGGCTTTGAAAACTGATTGCTTGATTTTTGCTGGTATGGGGAGATGATGAATTGAATGTTTGCTGCCTGTCTTATGTGGCAACCAGTCTTTGTAATTGGGATTTGCAATTGGAATTACTGTTGTTTCCGGCCTTGTTTTCTCTGCTTGATTATTGCTGGTATGGGGAGATGATGGTATGGGGAAATGATGTAAAATTTCCATGCACGGTGGAGTAGTAGTGGCTTGGTGATTTGGATGGTTGAATTCGTTCAACAACTAATTATCGCCACACAAGAGCAATGATGACATTGTTCTGAGCTCTTGATTTTGCCATGACATAACTGAAGCAAAGTACAAGTTCCGGGACGAGGAAGACATCGAAATCTATGGAAGACAAGTGTTGTAATTTTTTTTTTCCTTACATTGATGTATATAGACATGTCGATTTGGCATCATGCAAATTGTTGTAAGAAATCATTGACCTCAATGAAATAAAGTTTTTGGTGTTATATACATTGTTAGAGTTGTGTATCTTTAAAAGAGATGTGCTGCAATATGCATGGTTCACTTTTAAAACTTTGTAGGTATTGATTCACCGATTGTTGTAAATATTGTGAGCCAACATAGCCATGAACTCCAACTATCACCATATGCTCACAGATTCAATTTTCACCATCTTAAATGAAAAAGCATAAAACAAATACATCAAACATACTAAATACACAATCTCAAGAAAAATGTATAGTTGGGTGTCTATCAACCAATTTGAGTGTTTATGTGTCAATTTGCAAGGTTTTCACCATCTCAAGGAAAAAATATAAGGAAATACATCGAATAGATATTTTTTTTAAAAAAAGTATATTTAAATAAAATTTATAAATGTATTATTGGTTTTACATACTAAATACACTTAAAAACATTTTTTATAATCATACAGTGAGAAAATGGGGTGGTAATCTCACCACTGTGTTTCTGGGGTGACCATAACCACCATTCCATTGCCAAACAAACACAAAAAATGTCAGATTCCACAAGATACAGTTTCCATTTCATGACCAAACAAACAGCAAAAGTGTCAAATTTCACAGAATTCTGCATTCATTCCAGCAGCAAACAAACAGAAAAAATGCAATTCCAAAACATTCCATTTCATTCCAATGGAAAACATTTCCATTCCACAATTCTTTGGGATTCTATTCCATGAAAACAAACGTGCCCTTAGTCTCAGGGATCATCTAATCAAACAAAAAGGCATTTGCCCACTCTATTGTCCACACCGTTACATTCACAACAGCACACAGGAAGCTTACACCGGGGTGTGGGGGGGAGGCAAAATAGCCACCATTCGAGCATTTTAACATATCGTAGACAATATGTTAAAATGTCTCAGCCGGGGCTGTATTATTGGGCATCCAAACCACTGATGTGGGTTTTTGGACCAAAATGCCTATAGGATCTGCAAATTTTAGTACTCGGAACTACATCCGATAAGCTGATGGATGTCCAATAAGCACCCATAAATCCTGAATAGAAGCGACCAGTTTATTAGCATGAACAAGTAGAGAACATCCATGAGATGAATATTTTTAACATTAACATTCTACACATTGCTATATTTCTCTTTTATAGACAACATTTCCTTAACACTACCAATTTAATAAGTACGACACTTTGGGTTTTGACATCTTCATCCATTCTTAATAGAAGAGGTGCAAAATTGACATCAAAACCATGGCCTTGTCCTTCTTTCGGATTTCCTGTCCCTTGAAACGTAAATGATATGATTCACCCATTGTCCGGTCTTTGGAATTGCTCCATTGATAAGCCATCAATACTGATTGATCGAAGAATATAATTCAGATCAGATGATGTTAGAAACCTTGAGAGAAGACAAGATGACGAAAATGATCCATAGAAGCATGAAGTATGCAGCTGTCACCCAGGCCCACAGCCTCGGCCCGCCGAGCTCTGCGCCTAAAACCACGCGCCGGAGCACCAGTACGGCGATGCAGCCGACCGAAGTTGCAAAGAACACTAGTAAGGAGAAGCTAAGACCACCTGCATTCTGAACGTATAATGGTTCTCTGTACACAAAGAAGTTGTATGCGGTGCTTATCAGCCATGGGATGCCAATTCCAACATAGATATTCACGGAATTGCTGTAAAAGAAGATAATAACTCATTAGATTCCATCTAAAGCAGAGGTTACAGCAAAATTAGACTTCCAGTGCAGTGACATAATAAGACTTTCTATATGGACCAACAAAGACATGTATGTCGACAGATGCCTGAACAAACCAAAAGAAAGAATACTCGTGTGGAACATGTGATTGCACCCAATGCACCAATTTGAGGGTCAGCTAACCTTCTGATCTCAGCAAGATAGGTCAACTCAAATTCGAGTTATATTGAATAAAGAAAAACAAGCGTAAAGGTAGATGTAAGCATCAGGTCAGTTTATTCATCTTGATTATGGTTTACTAGATCCTATCTTACAATTAGCTCATGATCTCGCTCAGATTTAACTCGAATACATACTGTAATCCAAGATGTGCCGTTCGAGTGGGAAAAAAATCCCATAAGAACCTTGAGCAGCATATGTTTAGTGTTCATACAATAATCATGTGCTCAAGCTGAGAGCAAACAATCAAAGTATGTAACTACTACATTATTGTCACAATCACCCTGAAACAACTTCTGAAATCTCACAAACATACTTATCAGTGACCAAAAAAAAAATACCAAGAAGCTTCTAACTAATTTTAGAAATTCATGGATATTGTAAAGTTGAAAACGGCCAAGAGATTGAACCTGCAAGTGATATTAGCGATGGCAGAATCTGCAGTTATTTGACGCTCAGCAGCAATCTTGCTTGCAACCAAATCTGGCCATGAGGTTCCACCGGCTAATACTGTAAACGCTATAACAGAAGAATTTATGCCTACAAAAAAATATACAAGGACAGTATCAAAGAGCAAGCTGAGGTCAGTAACATTTTCGATCCAAATGAACAGGCAATGTGATTTGAGGTAGACAGTAAAATGACCTGTGACACAGCTTATTTGATCTGTAAGCTTAGTAACCACATAAGCTAATCCACTAATGAAAATTAGAGAACAAATAAACGCCGCCCATCCATGAGCAAGCTGACAAGGAGGCACGAAAGCGAACAACAATCTCCATGGCATAAGGATAGCTTGCCATAACACTGTTGCCATCCGTAAGAAGACAGTGATTGTCTTCTTTGATTGAGTATTCTCTAACTGCAAACAGGATACACTATTTAGGAGAACTATATATACACACCTTGCAACTACGTCGCGATAAGAATGTCATAAAACTCAGAACAAAGAAAATAGTTGAATAAACAGGTTCCATTTTCCAGAAGGGAAAAAACATCCAGAAAAGAGATCACCTATAGAAAAAGCCTATAGTAGGTATTTTGGGCAGATTCGCCCGAAGCGGATGGTTCCAGTTCCAGATCGGGGTGTTTCAAGCAAGTTTTCCCAAAATGCCTATTTTGTGGTTTGAAGTTTAAAAGAATATAAGAGAAGCATCAGTCGAAGACAACAAAGCCATTTTTTCATTGTCGAAAAATAATAGGGTTTTATCCTTCTACCGTTTCCCCAAGGCCTCTCTCTAATCTCCACCACTGATCTCAAAAGATCCTCCCACTATCCACCACCACCAACCCCCTGCTCATACAGTAGCCGCCTCCGACATTAGCTGATGCTTCAAACACCTCCCCTCCTTAAACTCCTCCCAGATCCTCATCCACTCCCCCCAGCGGACACCAACATCACCTCTGCCTTTATTATGTCTTCTCCCAACCCCAAGCACTCCCTCTCACCCTCCTGTTCTCCTACCTCCTTCCCAACTACTGCCCCATGCAGCCTATTCGGCCATCCTTAAAATAATGAAGCTAAATTGAGATCTTTATGTGTATATGCAAATAGAGGAAATCTATGAATGGACAATGTACAATGTACAAAAAAAGCACATATATCGATTCTGATACATTTAAATAGACTACTGAAGCTCCACTACAAGATTTAAAATGCTCTCCATGAATAAGGAACAAATTAAATGCCTTACCACGATTGCATCAAGAAATTGTTGTACCCAAGCAGAGAGCAGACTGAAATCTTCCAGAACTTGCCCCCCCTTAGATATCAGTGAAGATGATGCTGCTACATCCGAGTCTGGTACATGTTGATAGACAGCGCCTATACAACATATACATGTAATCCAAAAAAACATTCATTTTTTAGCTTGATTTTCAAACAGAATTGTGTATGTGCAAGTACGGTCTTGAACTCACAAGTCACATAATGGAAACACTACCTAAAACACTGACTCTACGTCTGATCTTCTTAGACGAGAAATTATGTGATCTGAAATTTCATTGTCTAGAGTATACCTGTGTTTTTTTCAAGATGGATGGAGAATATGTCAACAAAGCTACTATCTTTCTCATCCTGAAGATGAAATACATCACAACACTGTTCAGATTCACCGTCTTCATTTTTGAACAAAGTCTCCTTGTTTGGAACCCAATCTGCCGGTCTCTCATCTCTATCGCTATTTTAAAGTAAACGAAACAGGAAGTCAGTGAGAGAGCATTCCTGAGGTTGTTTCTTTTCAAGAAACACGATCAGGATACTAGTCAATTCGTATCAACTTCGAGTTTCATGTCAGGTTAACAAGGGCATAAAATAGCAAAGATCGAGAGCTCAATGCATACTTACAGTGGTATTGACAAATATGGCCAACGCTTGTCCTGAGCATAAGCATGCAATACCAGTAATCCAAACTGCACGACTGTCAGCAAGGCCTCCCAAAGAGTTATTACCTTTGGTGTCCACAACTACAAAATGGTAGCATTTAGTGTTAGGAAAAAAACCACAGAAAGTTAGAGGACAGATCAATTGTTAGGTCATTCTGTAGCATATTTCAAGAATCGCAACTACAATATCACATAAAGCAAAATTGTAATATCCAGAATAATGCAGGGGAATGTTACCTCCAAGATAATGTACAACCAGACATACGCCCAAAATGACCAGAACAGCTCCACTAACCAAACACCTATGTCTGATATCTTTTTCAACTCACCAGCTTTTGGAACTACGACACAGACAGCATGGATAGGAAAGAGGTCGAATGCAGCAGAACCAACAAGGGTACTCGGTCCTAAACCTACAGGCCAAGGATAAAACTTCAAGGTGCAGTATATGAAATACCAATTAATTTCTGGTGAAAATTAGTCCAACAAAGTGTACAATGTTCAATGTTGTTATGAAAGTAAAAAAAAATCAAGAGATGTCAGGAATATTACCACAGAACATCATATCACTTTTGATTGAAAATCATTTAGCAATTGAAGGACTAAAGGATGACAAGGAAATGTAGTGCTTAGCAGCAGACTTCTCCTATGTTCCCCCACTAACAGCAATCAGGATTGTGCGAAATTGACCACTAAATATACAAACAAGCAGATGGAGTCCAATAGAAACCAGCATATTAAACAGGATCACAAAAGAAGACTGTAACAGGACAAAAGTGGGCCCTAACTGTTATAAAAAATTACTAAACACGACAACTAAAATATTAATATCAGGAACTCAGATAATAAGACAGAGGTATAAGAAAAGATCATCATAGCATATGAAATTAATCTATAGCACATTTCCTCAGATCAAGAAGCAGGAATGGATGGAGAGCTAATTTTAGATTAGGAGCTATGATGGATGCGAACAGAGAAAAACAGTGTCAGAAGCTGTAACTGAAAAATGAATAAGAATGGAAGAAGGCCAAGCTGCAAAATGGAACCCCAGATGTACATCAGGTCAATGCTCTCCAAGTGTGACATAAGCCTTATCAAGTCACTGTACAAAGGAATTACTCAGCATCTAGATAGCAGTCTGAGTTGTTTATGACTTGTAGAACAACACTTACCAACCAAGAGTCTAGTTTCTTTGACAGGTCCACATAGGACAAAAGCATAAGACTTGCATCAGATATTATGTCGATTCAATCCATATGTCTTCAGTGTCTCAACTCTGAAGAAAAGGCTTGCCAAAGATATGAAATCAAATAGTTCAATAATACTTTTGAACCAAAGTTGCTTTCCCACTAACAGCGAATATAGTTTCTTAAAAGTATAATTCTTTGAGAGAACAATACTGAAATTGTTTGGGGGACCAAGATTGACCAAAGATATTGACTCAAACTGTTCCATAATACTTTTGAACCAAAGATGGCTTCCAACTAACAGCGACTATAGGTTCTTAAAACGACAATTCATTGTGGGATCAAGACTGAAATTGCATTTACCATCAATTAAACTGAACCACATTGTTTTCTCATGGAAAGAGAAAGGCAGATGATAAAGTAAACCTCTTAGGGTATATAAATGGAAATAAGTAAGCCAAGTGGCGTTGATACTATTCCCGTTAACATATTAGCTTTTTCAGGTTCAAAATAATCATGTGCAGAATTGGAAGGATATTCCCTGAGAGGGAGCTAATCCCAACAGAGCCATATCGTTTATTGACTCCAAGTGACTTCCTTTTTTTAATATATAGCCACATATAATTTCCATCTACAGCCGATTTGTCTGTCAGGTGCACAATAGCAGGGGGGAGCAAAATCTGGGGTTTGCCAACAAGTAATTAGCCTTCTAGGTAAGAAAGAAGCAACAGCAATTAAAGTAACCAAATAAACAACAAACAGAAATAACTTCTTAAACTTGTCTTGCTAATAGCACCTTCTTCAAATTAGAATAGCATACAGATGCATACCTCCGGCAGTCAGCTGACCAATATTCAGAATTGCATCAATGGCGGCCAGAGAGATCTGAGGAAAGCTCGTCCCAAAAGCCAGTAAAGTGATATCGGCAACGGTATAGTTCCAAACTTTTTCATATCTAATCAGTTCAGTCTTTGTGCAAGGATCTATTTTGACAATCTCCCTTGTTTGCTTAACAACATTCTCCATCGACCGAAAAAACCGTGCAGTTATAGCAGACAGCCCTATGAAACAGTAGGCAAGGGCAAGAAAGTACAAGAAGGCCCGGAATTCATTAGAGAGCAAAACTTCCCCATTAAAAAGAAAGAAGCTCTTGCATCTTTCTTGCAAAGCAATCGCTCCTGGATTGATTTCTGCCATGTTCTTATCCTCCAAGCTCCCAATATAAAAATTCACTTAATTCATCATGACCCTTTGCGAGGTACCAACCAAGATTCCTGAATTTAGGATTAACATTTTCCCAAGGATCATCAAGAAGCAAAGGACACATAAGATAAATCAACCATTCCAGTCGTTTTTATAAGGAGAATACAACATGTGCAACATAACTAAGGAGTTCATCGAGCTCAAATAGCTTCATCACATCAGAGGTCCTGGTTTGAGGCAAACGTATTAATAAACAAATAATGTCATAATTTTTCCCAAAGGGTTTAGAATCCACAATCCCATGATCTCACCAACAAAGCTAAAATCTATGTCTTATGACATGAAACCGCAAAAATCCACCACTTCTCCGTCTAAAACCAAGAATGTCCAATAATAATTCATATACAATAGCAACACAATTCAGCACAATACTCCAAAAAAAAAAGATTTTTCTCACATATTCCTATAACGCCTCTGCCCAATGCCCATTAGTTCTCGCAAGAAAACAGAGCAAGAAAACAGGGGCCAAAGAAAACAACAAAGAACTTTGACACAAGAAAAAAGAACTACTTAAAGCGCGAAATATGCAACCAATGTATCAAAATCAATAATCTAGCAAGCAAAAAGATTGAGAGAGAGAGAGAGAGAGAGAGTACTACGGAGCACGGATCTTGAGGGCGCGGGATTCTCGAGTGAGGAACCCTGGCGAGACGCGGAGGCGGAGGTCGGCGAATCCGCCGCCGGTAGAAGGTCTCGTCGGCGTCGGCGTGGTCCAGCGACGTGTCTGGTGGGATATCCAGTTGTCGCCTATTTAAATGGAGGGAGAGAGACGATGGTGACGTTGTTTAATTATAAAATAAATTTTCAGTATCGGATACCGTCACCGACTGGTGAGCTTATGCTCTGTTATGAACCCTCGTGTCATGTTTGATACGGGGATAGAAAAATTGACAATAAGTTAGGATAAGGGATTCGGAGGATAAATAAAAAAGTGGAGATGAGAAGGATAAGAAAATAATGATTGAAAAGTATGGATAAATCAGTAATGATTGCTTCAGGATAAGTGAGGATAAGGGATTTTGAGGTTAGAAAATGTGATGATAATGACCGACAATAAAGTTATTATTTGAAAAATAGAAATAAATACATAATTATTATTTAAAATAAGAAAATGATGTTTGGAGATAAAATAGTGGATAAGGGGTTATCCCAAAAGCAAACGCAAACGAGGGCCAATTGGAGACAATAGGTGATTTCTTTCTCCTAATAAAAATTTATTTCTCATTTTTTTATGCTTTTTCAAATAAGAAAGAAAACCAATGGCATATTTAAGCCTACAAACGAAGACCAAGCTAAAACTCCATATGAAAATATTTGTCCATTTTTACCTCGTAATTAGAGGAATTGTTAGACCAAAAATAACCCCCTCACCCGCTTCTCCTCTCTCTCTCTATCTCTCTTTCATAATTTGAAAGTTTTTCAATCACATATAGATTAAAAAAAAAACCCCAAATAAAATTAGCAAACAAAATATGATATATTCACACAGAATGTGGAACCCAAGATCAATGCCGCTTTCGTTCCAGCTCAAGTGTGCAGAATATACGCTAACTCTTAGTATCCCCATTTCTATCCCAAATATTAAAAATAATCATTACTATTTTATTCATAATCCATTTATCATAATCACCCTACTTTTTCTCATCCTCATTTATTAACATCATTCTTTCTAATCCAATACCAAACGGGTTAGAGTATGTATTTTATTATTTTCAACTCATAAACATACATGTCACTGAATAGCTTATTTTGAGTTACAAATATGTCATCCCACTGACTAGCTTGGATGAAAGCGCTAATTAAACTTTAAAAAGAAGAAGAAGAAGTCGGCAAGAAAACTTTTTCCTCTTTTTTCAAGTCGGAAAGAGCTTATGGGTTCCCAAATTCGTTGAAAATGTTGGATATTTGCCCCCTTAGATCAGGGTGAAAGCGCTAAAGTGAAAAAAATGAAGAATAAGTCAGCGCCCAAGAGTTGACAACAAAGAAGGGCCGAGACATCAATGAATTGGACTTCAATGTGAATGTGTCAATGAATAGGACATCATTGAAGTATGAAAGAAATTAAGCTGCAATACTGCCTAATATCTTAATGAAGCAGGACAACAATATATATTATCCTATGAACCCAATCGTGGATTGTAGGATATTTAAAATGGACGATCTCGCTGTCTTTTAGGCTGAGTTTAGTACGAGAATAAGCTATTTCGGATTAATGGATTTTGAGGTTAACAAACCTGAAATAAGGAGTGGTAAAAGTGAGAATAAAATAATAATGATTACTTAGAATAAGTAAAAATATATATAGTGCTAGTAGTAGTAGGTAGAATGAGGATAAATATATAATGATTACTTGTGATAGGAAAAAATGTGTTTGAGGATAATAATGGGAATCCCATACCAAACATGGGCTTAGATGACACGAGATATATGACTTGTATTTTTTTTTATAAAGATAAGCCGAAACTAAGAACACAAGCCACTTACATCAACATGGGAAATGTGGTGGTGGCACACCACATCCCTTGTATCAAAACCCACTCATAGAGCCCAACCTATAAGCTTTTGTTAGATAGTCTACATAGGTATTACAGTCCCTAGGCATATACAACACAACTATTTTCATGATCCGAGCCATCAACTAACACGCCGGCTAAAGCATGTTCCCCATAGGCTCAGGCTAGAAATACCAACTATTTGTTGGCGTATACACAAGAGAATAGAGCAACGGAAGATTTCAAAATTTTATTTTTCTGATATAGAAAAAATAATAGAAAAATATTCTCCAATGTCATACACGGTGGATCGGTACGCATGCATATAACATATATGATTTAATAAGCAACATGATGAAATTCTAATACAAAGACTCACCTCAAAGAGTCCGTTGTCGTAATCCGTCGCAAGCAATCCGCACAACCCGATCTGATCGAGGCACGGTCTCCAACTCTTACTACGTCGGACGAGCACAATCTACGTACTAATAACTTCGCATGCTAAAATCAATGGGGTTGGATCTTGGAGAGTATACGATAGGCTCCAATGTTCTCATATATTAGCACTCACCCTTTTTGGCAAAAAAAAGGGAACCGTACCACTCTTCATCCTCTATCTATATATCTATATATCTATAGAGATAACCATCTAATGGATATCCATGAAAGTGGTTAAGTAGAAACAACAACCAAATCTTATACTTGGTTGCATATCCTAGCTGACATAGCTAGGATGGTTATAAAATAAATCTCAACAACTGTATCTAAAGGATAGAAATAGTATCCTTTCAAACCAAATCAAATCTCTCATCAAAAATCATGGTTAACGTTAACCCTACTAATATCACGTAGATCCAATCTTAGGTATATGATTGTCCCATCCAATCATGTCCCTACAAATAGTGTTCTCTTTATCCGACAGTTCACAATGCCTCAGTAGGTTGATGTTAGGATACTTGATACCCATTAAATTAATCACTATTAATATAATAGGAGAAACTAAATTTCAAATCAAATAATTATGGGAAATTATTTAATAAATTAAGTTCCTAATCAAGATATATAATTAAGTTCCCAATGCACGAAATAAAAGACACGAATTTATCCCCCACTTGATTATCGGATTCCGACTTAATCGGGATGCTATAAATCAACACCGCTCAACCCATCGTCGAAACTACTCCTTGAGTGTTTAATCTAATCAAACCATGGGAAACATTTTCCCTGTAAATATTTTTGATCAAATCAAAAACATTTACTTAAATTGGCAGGCCCGAGCTAAATTCAATTGGCTTGATCAATTATTCTACTCAACAAGATGCTAACCCAAAAAGGATAGTGGATTCCAGCATTGAGCATTTGATTTATTCTCAGAAGTAATCACGACCATCCATAAACCTCATTTGAAAATCCTAAGATCAAGCAAGTCATCAAAATGATTGATCCTCCGACTAGAACAAACAGATCTCTCATGTCAAGGGACTAATTCGGTTATGTGCAAGAGAACCAAATCTTAATAGCGGTGAATGATTCTAAGTCTGGGTTCTCAATTTAACTTTCAATGTGCTAACATGCACACCCACTTGCTAGTGTAGAGTCTCTACTCCAATGGTTGAGAATAACCATTACTATATTATAGTCACTACTCAAAGTAACAACCTTTTAAGTGAAATGTTCAGTTTCACCCATAGTTGTGAAATTACAGGAACAAGAATTTGATTAGCCAGTTCTCTTCGTGATAGCTGAAGCTCATCACCTGACTATTCTTTAATGGTCATGCGGACTAAACTTAGTATCATATACCTTCAAACATCACATGTAGAAAAAAAAAATCATAATAAATATAATAATTATTCAATTAATGTCTAAAAATAGACTTTTAAGAACACCAACACTAACACTATTAACATTGCCAACCACATCCTTAGAATCCAACTCAAAAACTACACCACAAGGGTCCAACGATATAATAACCTCTGCTGCTCGCAGAAAGACCGCGAGCTCAGCCTCCCGCCGAAGAGACGGTTACACTTTCCGTTTCCGTCATATATATGACTTATTGTTGCATGGAAATATAATGTCGTGACAACGATATAATGCTCGCACAGAGCCCAACGACAGATATATGGGTTGTTGTCGCATGGAAATGTCGTGACACGAGATAGGTACTTGGAGTTGCCGCAGTAGTTTTAGATGTCACATGAACAGATAATAGATTCAACTAATGAAAATAAAAAAATGGACAGTATCACACGACGACGTTAAGACCTGATGCAGTGAACCTAAGACATGCACCAGAGTGCACATAAAAAAAAAAAAAAACATTATTATTTTATGAACCCAATAGTCGTTTCTAGCGTTGAGAAATGGGAGGCGTCAATGTTAGATGAAACGAGATAGCTTGTCGTTGCATGGTGATGTGATCACACGAGATAGGCACGTGCAATTGCAGTTGCAGCCGTTGCTCGTGATTCCATATCATGACAAAGTTGAGGTCACAAACATTGCTACGAAGAATCTCGGTTGAAATAAGGAATAACTTGCTCTCCTCTGATCGTCTTAATAGGATTGTTGCGTCTTTTTTTCCCTTTTCTTTTCTTTTGTTGAGAGAGGGTCTTTCCTCTTGTATCTAAAAAAAATATATGAATGTTCTATAATTTAACTTAATTTCTTGGGATTTAGATGGATGTTTTGAGTAAGTGGAATTTAAATGAATGTTTAGATTCGATTTATCATTCAAGTTCGATGGTTTGTATTTAACAGGTTGAATCGGTTTCAGTCTTGTCAAAGTCAAACAATGTGTTTTGTTTTGGTTGAATGTTACACTTTGCTCTGCCTTATTTCTTTAAATGACCAGTGTATTTCTTTTTTTATTTGAATTAAAAAGATTTCTAAATCCATTACTTATTCTACCTCTTAACCTCAAACATCTTTTCCTTTATTCCAACTAATCATTATAAATTTATCCCCATTCTCCATCCTATTTTTCCCTTATTTTAAATAATCATTACAAAATTATTCTCATAATCTGATATAAAATCCCTTAACTAGAATAAAGTTAACACCGGGTCTAAGCCTCGTTATCAGAAACATTTTTTCTTTGTTTTTTTTGGTCTGCAGAAGTCCAAATGAACGTTCTACAATTCCAGCTTTTAAAATCTGAATTGAGGTACACCAGAAAAGGGTAACATCATAAGGATGAGACACAGCATTGTATCCATGTATCTCAAAGTCTATGAATCTGTAGTCTACTTAAGACACAAAATTGAAGTTGAACAGAACAGTCTCCAAACAGAAGGAACTAAAAACTTAAAAATTTAACACAAACTTGATATCGCATAAAACCAGGTAATAAAATCAATCTTCCTCCTCGCCCTCATTCTCTGCAATGTTGAAGTATCGAAGCTCGTAAACATTGCGATCTTTGTTGGATGCAATGACTCGGAGCCAATCCCGCACGTTGTGTTTCTTCAAGTATTTCTTTGTGAGATACTTCAAATACCTACATCAGATGAGCATTTTATCAAGATACAGTTCAATGAAATCAAACATAAAACAGCACTTATAACAAATTTACAAATAAGCTATTACTATACTTCCAATACAATTCCATAAATTGCAACCTCATTTTCCTATACTCCAGAAAAATTTCACATATCTCAAAAATCTAAAGAGCCAGATATTCTTGTCGTCAAAAGAAGTACAAAGCTTGGTCCCAAGTTGGCCTGGCTAGCTGACATAAAAAACATAGACCTTAAAACAGCAGTACAAGCACTGAATGACAACCAAACAAGCACTGAATGGGAGCTATCATGGCAATTCACAAGAGAATACAGAAATTTTACGTTTTATACAACACAACTGATGTAAATGAACAAACTCCAATCACAAATAGCCTTCATCAAGTCAATGGACAGGCATTTTCTAGTTGACATGCTGATCATCCAAGAAGCATATTCCAAAGAAAGAAACAATGGTACACCCAATTGGGGGATAAATCAGTAGTGTAGAGGCAATAAATTAGGTTGGTATAACATAATTAACTTATCCAGGTACACCAACTGATAGATACAAGAACTAAGGTAAAGTCACTAAATCCAAGTTCATGCAAGAAGCCATCGAAAGTACCTAAAATTGTAATGAATCTAGATCTCAGACGATAACAATGAAGCTAATGTCAAATCTCGAAATGTCATTCCATTACACCATCGAGATACCTCGAATAAAGACAATTCATCACAGTGAACTATGAAACCCGGTGCATCAATCAATAATTTACGCGAGACTATAACCGAGCAATACATAATGCACTGCATCTGAAAGTAAATATAAATGTAAACAGAGCCGCAACCTTGCATCAGCTTAAACACATATAAAAGGGAGTTGAAATCCCAAAGCTTCTTTTATTTCATAAAGACATGCACTAAGCAGAGATAAAGCAGATTCAAATCAATAATCAACTGAACCACAGATTTTAAGATACATGCGGAAACAATGAAACTTCTTTGACTCAAGAATCATGCATTAGAAAGATAAAGAAAGAAATAAGTGTTTCAGGCTTTCAGCATACTTCAAACACTAGAGCAGATCCTATTAATACAGGAGAAGGCAAGGTAAAACAGGCAATGACTATTTTTGCAAAGCTTCTCTGCATTCCAAAACTATAATGCTGAATCAATTTAAGCAATGCGAAAAATTGAAGCTTTTAGTAAGTGAGTTTTTAGTTATAAGATGACAGTAATCCAAAAAGGAAATCTATTTGAAAAATCACAAAAAAATATGCTACAAGGGCATTAGCAGATTGTCTTCATCACCATAGATGGGAATAACTAGCTAAATAACTACCAAATCCTGATCTCTAAAAGATAACACTCCATTACAAACGCAATTTTTTGGTAGCCAAACATCTGACCATACATAGTAAACCAAATAAATCCCTCCATTTATTGGTCCTATATGTGCGTGACTATGCTGCAATAAAGTATAAGATAGCCACAAAACCACTGAGAGTAATTTCCTTAATTTCTCTATATAGGGATCTACAAAGAGAGGTGCCACCCAGGACGCAGTAAGGCCAACAGTTTGGAAAGGTTTCATGTTTTGCATAGAACAAGGAGGATGTTAAAGAAATATGAGAAAGAGCAGGAATAGACAAAAAGTGAAAGAATGAATGGATAAAAGCCCTCCATGTTTTCTTCTACATCCCAGTAATCATCATAGGTAACCACAACAATCACCTCCTAGAAGGGGTCATCGTAGAGGTCTGTCTGTCAAGCCTTATTACAAATAAATGGTATCCATTTCACAATTCTGTCATTAAAATTAACACCGCTGAAATGGTGGGGAAGATTCCAATGCCAGACAACTTCCAGGCGATCCACAAAGTTCCGAAAGAAAACATTTCTTCAGTCTCAGATTTCTTCGCAGTCTCAGGCAGGAAGAAGAGCAGACGAATGCACTCATGCATAAACAGATACTATTCCCAAAGGCACAAAACAACAAAGCATGAAGATAACAGGTAGAGTTACCCTAAGCCCACGGATAACCACAAAGAGAGAGAAAAATTTCGGCAAAATGATCGAATAAGGTAACCAAAATGATATCTTTGTGCACAATAAGTACGATTTGCATCTTTACTGACACTAAATCCATAGATCCATCGACAAATTCAGATCAATACTCCATATCTCAAATCGAAGTCAAAGATTCAGAAAACAAGTAAGAAAACATTGACATAAAGATAGAGACATGGTGTGATATAAGGATAGCTAGAGGATTGGGATACCGTTTGGAGAAGGGACCGTCGGAGGATACGGTGACCTTGGACTTGTCACGGCTTACGGTGACGGCCTCGCCGAAGGCGCCTGGTTTTCCGCCGCCGACCTTGATGCGCTCCTGAAGGAACTTCTCGAGGGATGCGATCTCCATGATCTTATCCTCCACCGGCTTCGCGCAGTCGATCACGAAGGTTGTAGTCCCCTTCTTCTTCCCGACACCACCCTTCGCCCCACCAGCTCCGCTTGCCCCGCGCCGATTCATCGTTTCCGCGAGATCCCGATACCTCTCTAGACAGGTTTGGCGTTAGGGTTTTAAGGGAGACGGCGGCGAGGCTGGTGCGGGCGATGGTAGTATATATGGGGGGGCGAGCGAGTTATGATGTGTCCCTCTCATCTATGTTTTGAGTGTTGTGATCGTATATTAACCGTTCGATCAATTTGACCGCGTTTCGAGTCGAGAGAGAACGTTATCTGACTATTTAGCCATCGCTTGGTTGATGATTCCTGCTGTTTACCCAAACATCAAAAAATAGAAATAAAGGGTAACTATTATTCCCATTAACCCGAACCAGACGGAGCTTAATAATTCTCATGCATATAACAATATATGCTAGAATAAGAGAAAAAGAAAAAATATCAATAAAATAAGGTCAAAATACTTATTAAAATTTTCATATTTAATTAACAAGTAAAATCTAAATAATTAAAAGAAAAAAAGTATTATAAAGTAATCTATTCGTCCTATACAAAGGCCCAATGCAGCCGACCAATTAGACGTAGATGTGAACCCAATGCAACCAACCAAACAGCCTACCACAACTAGCACAAATCATGAAGTAATGGGCAACTGAAGTGGACAACATCCTCAAGGAGGTGTGGTTTCTGACTATGAAGATTGGATATATCATGTTCATATATATACTCTTAATAGCAAAACCGATGGGCTTGCTAAGTGGTGTAGGCAAGCTCAAGTTGTTTTTGAATGGTTCCTGGGATTCTGACACGCCGGTTGTTTAGGAACTAACTTACGGGCTCAATTAATCAACAAATTATAGAATCATAGCCTGTCAAAGCATACAGAGTCAAAACATTTGCAACTGATAAAACCAAAATCGAAAATTCCACGTATCATTTGCGTTTACCTCTTTTATTTAAAAAAACTGTATGTTACCTCATTAATATATCATTCAACCTGGCATTGCCTGAATACAGGCATACAGCACAGGAAGATCCACAGCATGACAAAAATCCTGGGTATGACAGTGTTTTCATCTTCGGGCTCATCTCTTCAACCAAAAAAAGAAAGAAAAAAAGACATAAGTGTTTTCTCTCGTATTCCATCAGAAGAAAATGATCCCTAGACTGAAATGGATGTTATGCATCATTAAACTGCCAACGAAGAATTTTTTTTCTTCTATTTGTCTGTATGTTGTACAACGCAGATGGACCATGTGATGTTCTTCACACTTTTAATCTTTCTGTGAGTGGCCAGGAAATTGCTGAGTATACTCATCCGCTTCTGATCCTGATCTAGCACGGCGGTCAGAATACTCAACCACTCCAGCTCCAACTAAAGCAGCAAGTGTAAGTGCCTGGGCATGCAATCTGTACAAAGAAAAAGAAAGATCAACTTAAGAAAAGCATTCACCTTGCATTTAGAAGTTGAAATTTTAAAGGTGGCGACTGACATATAGGCCCTGTTTGGTGTGGGAATAAGGTGGAAATAACCCCCTTATTCCCATACTTATCCCCAAACACCTTTTCTTATTTCAGGTAATCATTACCCATTTATTCCCATTTCACCTACCATCACCACTCTACTTTTTCTTATTCCAAGTAATCATTACTACTTTATTCTCACTTTTTCTAATCCCAAAATCCCTTATTTCCACTTTTCTTATTCTCATACCAAACAACCCCATAATGTCACTCGAAATTAAGTAACTACGTATGAAATAAAGGCAGTAGAGTGGCAACAGCTACTTAGCAGTTTCACTTAACCCATATCCACTTAATACTCCACAAGTACAATCTTAACTTCTACAGCCACTCATTTCTGTTAAATTATCACGCAATCCCCACTAAAATTTGAAAATACCTAAGTCACTGTATCAACACCCAATTAGCCTAATGACACCCAACAAGCATCTTACAACATTCACTCACTCAGACTTCAAGCTATGCCTACTTTTTCAGTATAGACTTAAACTAGCATATACCATTAGCACCCTACGAAATACCCATTTGCTCATACTGGTATCAGTATAGCAGATTCTAAATTGTCACCACAGAGGGCACCTGTTGAGAGCAAAACTCCAATTGATCAATACTTTTAGCAAAACCTACCGAATCTCTTTAGTGCCTATTTAGGTCATATTCATACTCCAATAGCTGACACCAATACACTGTAGGTTATCAAAGAACTAAATAATTCAAATCATGTACGATCCTATCAAACTCTCCAATAAACTATCACTACTAACACGCTCTCTCAGTGGGTAGTGGCATATCCATTTACACCATTAGTGGATCAAGCATACATAACAATGGCATCATTTATTAGGATCTACCTGTGTCACCTGACATTCCATAAAAAACATCTTTGGTGGTGAATTAGCTGTTGTCCAACTCCCATAACATGCAAATAGATTTAAGTTCATATCCGGATAACTGAGAAATATAGTGTGCCATGGTACTATTGTACCTCTTATAAATATATCTCTCAGTCCAAACGTGAAAAGCTTATTGGTGCGGACACCAGAGGCCGATTCGACCGTGTTTACTTCCGCCGCTGATGGAGAGGTCCACCAGTGAGCTTGTGGATGGATGAGAATTGAGTCCATTTGTTGGGTCGAGTCGAGTCTTGTTATTTGTTAGGATTTGAGTCTTGTTTGCTTATTTTAATTCAGTTGGTTGAGTTATTGTACTGAGTCTGGATTGTAGTAGCCGATTGGACTGAATCCGTTTCATCTCATATATATATGAGCCCCCTGCATCTTTATAGGGGATGATGATTTTGATAAAAAAAGCTTTTGCTTGTTTTCCCTTCTTTGGTGGTGATTCCAAAGAAAACCCTAGGTGGTAATTCCTAGGCGTCGTCGTCAACTTCAGGTGGTGATTCTTGAAGCTGGCGCGACATCAGTTTGGTATTCAGAGCCAGGTCGATGTCCAAGGGTAACGACAATACTTGTTCTTGTTCCTTCCCTGGTACCCGTTGTTCCTTCCCAGGTCCCCTCTATCCTCACGAGTTCTTTCAACAGCCACTGTACTCATCATCTCCTCCATCGACACTGCCACGTCCACCACCACCGGCCCAAACCCCATCACCTTCCCCACCGACAACCACATCTCCACCACCACCGGCCCAAACCCAAATCCAGCTAATGTTGGATTTCGACTTTGATGAATGCGATGATCTTGACGCATTCGATGAGTTAGCTAACGAGAGGAGAGAAGCAACAAAAGCAGAGAAGAGATCGGCATAGAGAAGTGAAAGAAAAAAAAACAGAGAAGAAAAAGGGCTACAGCAAGCTCTGGAAAAAAAAAAGAAAAAAGAAGAAGGAAAAATAACTGTGAAATCGTCGCTGGTCTCCTTCCTCCTTCACTCCTCCCATTGACACCCCATCCCAATACTGCCTTACCCTAACCCTCCCCACATAATCTAATCTCTTTTCACTTACCTTCCCAGCCGTCGACCATCACCGCCAAGCTTCACCCCTCTACCGACCGCTGTTGCCGCTGGATATAACCTCCGATGTGGTTGCCATCCTCAGTGACCGCCGCTGCCACCATCGACGGCGCCGAGTGCCGCCATCGCCTTCGTCACCAACAACCGCCTTCAACGCCGTGATCTCCGGAGGACAACGGTGCGCGCGATCTCCGCCAGAGCCGTCCACAGACGTTGCGATCTCCGCATCGCCGACCGCCGTCACCGCCATCTCCGCAATCTTCGCGATCTCCATTCCGCCCTTAGGCGATTAGGGATCGGGAGATAGGGAGATCAGGAGCTTGGCTGAGTTGTTCCGCAGCCAACTTAAACCGTTTAAGTGGCTCGGTCAACTCCAGCTCGGGTCAGGTCCGGTCCAAGCAGAACTAGGCTGGTCGATTGGATCAAGCCACATCCACCAAAGCCTAATTAATCTGAACCGGTCCAGTCCAGTCTACTTGAAGCAGACCCAGTCATCTCAACATCAGCCAGAGTCAGTCATTTTTCAGAAACCACCTCAAACTTGCTGAAATTGCTAAATCAGAGGGAGCAGAGCAACTCTGAAGCTGCGAAGACTTGCAGAAAAGCCCAGAAAAGGTGCAGAATTACGAAACAGTCCATCCAGCAAGGTGCACATTTCCAGTTCTACCCTTTTATCTTTTGTAGAATCAAGTTCTAATCTTTGTGGCATCTTCGTGCTCTCTCGTGCTATACCAAGCATGTTACATACCACTTTATATTTTATAAATCCTTGAGAGACTCAAACTATTGCTATGAGAGTTGAGAGTGTTTAAATCCACAAATAGTAGATAGGTTGCTTGATTAGAAATATTAACAGTGGAACTGCTTATTGTGATGGACATCTTTGATATATGTTTAGGCCACTCCTGTGACGCTATGAATACCGTTACTACATGTTTGCAGTTTTTATATTCGGTAATGACCTATATCCTACCTGGAGTTCTGACCCCTTACAAGGTTAGCTCTAACTTTATAATTCCATTGAACACCTCTATCTGTTGCTGATCTCTGCATATCATTGCATTCTCCTTGCATTTAGTTGCATTTAGAAAAAAAAAATTAAAAATTAAAACTTTTGATCACACACCTGTCAGTTTCCTCACACACCTCAGGCAATGGGGTCCCAGTCCGATGACCTCGCCCGTGTTCTACGCGAGGTAGTTGCTAAGATAGATAACCTAGCCACGCGAATGGAGAGGGCGGAAACTATGATGGCTAGGTCCGCTACTCAAATGGAGCATTTAGAGACCCTAAACAACAACACCAACACATGACGCGCCCCTAGACATAATCATGACATTAGGGAACCTCGAGATCATGATGAGCGTCTTATGAGCGGAATCAAAGTTGAGGCGCCCGTCTTTGATGGTCACCTCGATCCGAAGACCTTTGTGGACTGGATCCACGATATGGACCACTTCTTTGAGTGGTACAACTTGTCCTAGGACAAGAAGGTCCGCTTCGCCAAAATGAAGCTCATTGGTAAAGCTAAGCTCTTTTGACAGAGCACTGAACAGTTCCTGCAGCGAAGGAACCAACCTCCAATCACTGATTGGATTGAGATGAAGGAGAAGCTCAAAGAGAAGTATCTTCCCCTGTCATATCAGGGGGACCTCCTGGATCAGTGGAACAACATCCGCCAAGGGTCTAGACCAGCCACGGAGTACATTGCACACTTTGATAAACTTATGATACGATGTGGCATTGAAGAAGATGAACGCATGACCTTAAGTAGATTCCGAAAGGGCCTTAATGAGGACCTTAGGAAAGAGCTTATTTTACGAGAGGTCACAACTCTAGATCAAGCCTACACCCTCGTTCAAAATTACGAGTTGGTCAGTCGACCTAATTATACGAGGCGTTTGGATCAAAGATCTCCCAATCCCAACTCCCACTTCACCGGATCTAGGAATGCAGCCGGTCCATCTGGCACTCGTCCTAATCCCACACCACAGCTTTTTGGAAGAGACATCAAAGGCAAAGCTAAGGAAGCAGTTCCTGCGAGCCCTTATGTTAAGTGTTTCAAATGTCAAGGCGTTGGACACATTGCTGCCCAATGTCCTACTAAAACACTTTATATCAATGAACGAGAAGGTGATGAAGACTCCAGCGATGTCGAGGAACAGATCTACGAACCTAATCTTGATGACATTGAAGACAGCGATGGTAGTTTTGAGGAAGATCCTACTCACCTTGCATGCATTCGCTCCTTGCGTCGATCTCTCCGATTAAATGAGCCTACGAATGCGACCACATTAGGTGTGGTTAGGTGTGCCCTGGCACAACCCAAGGATAGTGATGACTGGAGAAGAAGCGCCATTTTCTACACTTACATAAAGTGTGGTGAAAAGGATTGCAAAGTCATCGTTGATAGTGGAAGTTGCATTAATGCAGTATCCTCATCAACTGTCTCCCGTTTAGGGCTTAAGTCGATTCCACATCCTAACCCCTATAAGGTATCGTGGGTCGATACGTTCTCGATCTCTATCAAGGAGAGATGTCTTGTTCCCATTTAGATCCTTGCGTATAAGGACAAGATTTGGTGTGATGTGATCCCTATGGACGTTGGCCATATTATTCTTGGCCGACCTTGGCTATTTGACTTAGACGCCACTATTTTTGGTCGTTCAAATTCTTGTTCTTTTGTTTTTGACAGCAAGCGGATTAAGCTCAATCCTTTGCGCCCGAAGACAAATGATAAAGAGCCAAAAGGGAGCGACACGAAGAAAACGGGTCTGCACATCATCAAACCCAAGGAGTTTGAAAAGGCAGTCGCGAAAGAACCTCTTCTTTTTGCCTTAGTTGCCAAAGAGCCTGAGGAAGACACGTCTGAGGATGCTCAATCTGTGATGCAGAACTATTTGGAAGTGTTCCCTGATGATCTCCCTGACGAGCTTCCACCCATGCGCGACATTCAACACGCCATTGACCTTGTGCCAGGATCCTCACTTCCTAATTTACCATATTATAGGATGAACCCTATTGAGCATGCAGAGCTACAACGACAGATCGAAGGGCTCTTAAATAAAGGGTTTGTGCGTGAGAGCCTCAGTCCTTGTGCGGTACCTGCGCTTCTCACCCCTAAGAAAGATGGAACTTGGAGGATGTGCGTGGACAGCCGTGCCATTAATAAGATCACAGTCAAATATCGCTTTCCCATCCCCAGATTAGATGATATGCTGGATATGATGAGCGGTGCCACGATCTTCTCTAAAATCGACCTAAAGAGTGGCTACCATCAAATCCGTATCCGTCCAGATGACGAGTGGAAGACTACCTTCAAGACAAAAGATGGGTTATATGAATGGTTGGTCATGCCTTTCGGCATGTCCAATGCACCTAGCACCTTTATGAGAATCATGACTCAAGTCTTTCGACCTTTCATGGGTAAATTCCTCGTCGTCTATTTTGATGATATTCTCATTTATAGCAAGACGAAAGAGGAACACCATGGTCATTTAGCCCAAGTTTGTGAGACCCTTAAGAAGGAGAAATTGTATGCCAATCGAAAGAAATGCACTTTCTTCACAGATAGAGTTATCTTCTTAGGTTTCGTCGTATCTTCCCAAGGTGTTTCTGCTGACCCCGATAAAATCAAAGTGATTGTCGATTGGCCTGAGCCAAAGAACGTTCACGAGGTCCGTAGTTTTCACGGGCTTGTGACTTTTTATCGTCGTTTCATCAAAGGATTCAGTACTGTTATGGCTCCAGTCACTGATTGTCTCAGAAAGGGCGAGTTCCAATGGACAAAGTCAGATGCTAAAACGTTTGAGGACATTAAAAGGAGAATGACTGAAGCCCATGTGATGCGCCTCCCGGACTTCACAAAAGCCTTTGAAGTGGAGTGTGATGCCTCTGGCATAAGCATTGGTGGTATCCTCAGTCAAGAACGTCACCCTATTGCTTATTTCAGTGAAAAGTTGAACGATGCTAAGCAGAAATATTCGACATATGACAAAGAGTTTTACGCGATGATACAAGCTTTGAGATACTGGCATCATTACTTGCTACCCCAAGAGTTCATCCTTCACTCCGATCATGAAGCTTTGCGCTATCTCAATTCCCAAAAGAAACTCAATGCTCGACATGGTCGATGGGTCGAATTTCTTCAATAATACACGTTTGTTTTGAAACACCGTTCTGGAGTTGAAAATCGAGCAGCTGATGCGCTCAGCCGACGTGTTCATCTACTCTCCACGATGACTGTCCATGTGACAGGGTTTGACAAGCTAAAAGAAGAATATGAGTCATGTCCTGATTTTGGCGAGATATTCAAGTCCTTGATTGACGAACCCTTCAGTACAATTGATGAGTTTTCTCTTCAAGATGGGTTTATGTTTAAAGCTACAAATCTCTGTATCCCACGTACGTCTGTTCGTGATTTCTTAGTCTGGGAAACACATGTTGGGGGGTTAGCTGGCCATTTTGGTCGTGATAAGACTATCGAAGAAGTGCAACGCCAATTTTATTGGCCTAACTTGCAACGTGATGTTGCCAAGATAGTTAGCCAGTGTCGCACTTGTCAATTGGCCAAACAACGGCGACAAAACACAGGTCTCTACACTCCTCTACCTGTCCCTGATCGTCCATGGCAGGATGTAAGCATGGACTTCGTGCTAAGTCTACCCCGCACTGCTCGTAAACACGACTCCATATTAGTGGTGGTTGATCGATTTTTGAAGATGGCTCATTTCATTCCTTACTCCAAGACCTCTGATGTTTCCAAGATCGCAACACTATTCTATGCTGAGATAGTGAAGCTTTACGGCCTGCCAAAGTCGATAGTGTCCGATAGGGATGTTCGATTTATGAGTTATTTTTGGAAAACTTTGTGGCACAAGCTCGGCACGAAACTCAAGTTTTCAACAGCTTATCACCCACAAACGGATGGTCAGACAGAGGTGGTCAATCGAAGCCTAGGCAATCTTTTGCGATGTTTAGTGGGCGATCATAAACGAAACTAGGATTCCATTCTGCATGCTGCACAATTTGCTTTTAATAATTCTTTTAATAGAACATTAGGCATGAGTCCTTTTCAAGTTGTGCATGGTTTTTCTCCTAGGAAACCTTTAGATCTCCTTCCCACATCCTCATTGCATACTAGAATATCAGAGTCTGCAGAAGCATTTGCACATCACATGCATGAGTTACATCATGAGATCAGTAAAAAGATAGAGGCGAGCAATGCTCGTTATAAAGCCCGAGCTGATTTACACAGACGAGCTAAAGAGTTCCAAGTAGGGGATATGGTCATGATCCGTCTTAGGCCAGAACGATTTTCGCCTGGTACTATTAAAAAACTGCAATCTCGTAGTGCCGGACCATTTAGAGTGTTGCAAAGGGTTGGATCGAATGCATATGTTATTGATTTACCTTCAGACTATGAGATCAATTCTACTTTTAAAAAAGCTTTTGCTTGTTTTCCCTTCTTTGGTGGTGATTCCAAAGAAAACCCTAGGTGGTGATTCCTAGGCGTTGTCGTCAACTTCAGGTGGTGATTCTTGAAGCTGGCGCGGCATCACTTATAGGAGCCAATATACTCTTGTAGATGTAGTGTTGTGCCCACGAGCATGCACAATCCCACATTCCCACGAGTTCATATTTTACCCCCTACATCTCCATATCTTCATAACGATCAGATATATCCTGTATCCCTATGGATCAAAGCATATCAAGGTTAGCACTCTCCTCCTAGTTGTTACTACTCTCTTAACACTCAGTGAAGTTAAGTATTTTTTTCTACTAAGTGGCTACTGTCATATAGTTAAGCGTCTTCCGCCAGACGTTCTCCGATATGTTTGCAAGACAGAATCCTGGCAATGCCAACACTTACCATCATCAGCATTCTTTATAACCAGACTACAGAGTGCCAATATAATCACCTTTAACTCGAATAACAGCAAAAAGACAATCAAATATAATACATTTCATACTTATCAGACCCCCTCATATGTCAACTAATCTCATATTAGCACTTTCTTGATACCACCAACATATCAGCATAACAACCTGATTATAGCCTCTTATAAGCATGAAACTCACTTATATGATACCTAAGCTCTTTGGTCAAAAGGGCTTAACATACTTAGACGCCTTTATGCTATAATACACAGTAATTTGTGTCCAAACCCAGGTGCTCTTTCTTGAATATTTTCAACAAAAATTAGGTCCTTGTGACCAAAGCATTCTTGGTAGTATACTTGGTATAAGACTATAAGAGGAATCAAAAAGATGTTTATCACCCCTTCCTAAGGTATCCTCGAATAAAAGGGTCCTCCACATGTCTAGGATTTCTTTCTAGTATATTAAAAGGCTGCTTTCCTCATCCATTTCACATAACATCCCCATCCCCTTATGGCCACTAATCCAAGAAAATGCAACTCCTTCCCGCCCATGCGCAGGTAAGCGCTCGGATCATACAGAGACGAAGACAACACCCACCTCTCAATTCGATCAACCAAACTAATCACCTGAAGAGGGGAAGAGCAGTAACAGATAAGAAAAAAAAGTAACTAACAGATCAACAACAATATATCAAGAAGACGTACAGACTAAATCAAGATAAAACCTACAAGATGTGTTTTATGGATCATCATAGAAATGGAACGATCGAAGCTAACCTGGCATGGATGATCTTGACGCTGGGCTTCATGTTGGTCTTCGACCAGTTGTAAGCAATGGAACCCGCGATTCCAGTCAGCCATAAGGTACCTTCGTCAACAAACAAAGAAACAATCGTAACCCAAATCCCCGAAACCCAAATAGATCTAAAAATCCCGTCTTGTCGGGAAATCTTAACCAAAAATGGAAGAAAAAAAGCGGAAAGCAGAGCATTTGAGAGATTACCGACGGCGCGGAGCTTATGGTCCACGATCCACTCCCTGATCGACTCCATCTTGCTCTTCGCCTCCGCCATCGATGGGTTTCGTCTCCTACTTGGCTTTCTATTCTTCGCAAGAGAAAGAGACCAGGCTTAGATACATACGAATGCCAGAGGCGGTGGCGAAAGGGCGCCGAACCAAGACACATCGGCAGCCACGTGGCAAAAACCGATTCAAAATTTGTACTGGGAACGAAAACGCCATCTTTTTGGGGTGCAAAATGCAAAGTTCGCAACTATCCTGGGTGAGTAAATCCGAACCGAATTAGTTCGGTTCATTCGGTTCGGTTTTTTCGATTCTTCGGTTCGATTCGGTTTTAACATGTATGAAAAGTTCGGGTTTCGGTTCGGAGGTTCTTTAAAAAAAATTCGGGTCAGAACCGAATAACCGAACTTTTCTATACCCATGGTCTAACCTGAAAAGTTTGGTTCTCTAAAAAGTTCGGTTCGGTTCCAAATTATTCGGAACCGAACAATTTCGGTTCGGTTCAGTTCGGTTCTTTAAAAACTGGATCGAAAGAAATTATGTTTTTCGATTTTGGACTGAGAACCGAACCGAGAACCGAATGCTCACCCCTAACCATCCCCATGTGTATTTATGTTTTAGTCTATTTTATTTTAAATTTTATAAAAATGCAAGGTGGCATGAAAAAATTGTATATGAACTCTATTTTATTTTTGATTTTATAACTTGTGGTTGCTTTGTCTTTTTGTTGCAAAACATGCCGTTTATATGCAAAATTATTATTTTATAAAGCGAAGAAGAGCATAGATTTATGTGCAAATTTTCAAGTGGTTCCGTATTTTCTGTATGGCTATTAACCCGGGCTCCTCTTTTTTCCATAACATTTTGTTTCTGTATTCATTTGGCCACTCAAGCCTATGGCAACTTATTAGCTTTATAAAAATCAAACATCCACTCAAGCATCCCAACTTTAAAGGCTGCATGTCTTGCTGATGATCTACAAATCTAAGTTTTTAATAGAAGCCAAAAAAAAAAAAAACAGTAAGTAGGCGTGAACAATCATGGTCAACAACCCCTTTCAATGATTTGCTCATCAAAATTAACGACACAAGACCTAAAACAAAAACAGGAGGCAATGATCATACTAATTCATTATCTTTAGAACCTACTGCTTCCTGCTCTGGAACTTATTGATCTCAAATCTCTGTATCATTTGCATATACAAGCTCTTCTTCATGCAATCAAATATAAAACTATTGAGCAATTAGACTAAAAGGACATCTCTCTACTGTTCTTGTTAGTGATGTAGCTTAATTAACAATAGAACAGGTAGAAGATTCCCAAGAAAACAGGCTTAAAAAACCTTCAATGTTTTGCTCTGAAATAACTTCTAAGATGTCCAAATGCCTGCCATTGCCTGCCATTGTTGGCTTCTCCTTCTCATCCTCCTCCTTTGCTTGCCAAATTGCATGATCAGAGACGTCGAAGCAATTCGCTCGCCATGGTCGTCGCGGCCTCCCACAACACACTCAAACTTTCTCCTTGCAGCGGTGCAAGGCCGGCAGCAGAGGCGGCTTTGGTGTGGCAGTGATCCAAGTGCGTGCCTTGATCCTGAGAAGAACCCCTGGGGAGGTACTACTTGCTGCTCTCAGAGGTTCTGCAAGGACACCATGACTGACCGTGACAACTGCGGCGGTTGTGGATACAAATGCGCTTACAGGCTCATCTGCTGCGGCGGTCAGTGCGTCGATGTCCAGAGTGATGCTGATCATTGCGGTTCATGCCATGCAGTCTGCACGGGAGAGACTGGTTGTAACTTTGGTATGTGTGATTATGCTGGAGGTGATTTGTGATCACAAGTTTCTGTGCAATAAAAGGATTCGATCTCTTTATGTTGGTGTTTGATTCAGATTCAGTTTACACCTTTAAAGTTGAAGTTGCAAATATTTTCATGATCATATAACATATATGTGCATATCTTTTCCTCTTTAATCTGAATAAAAGAGCTTCTTTTGCTTTAATGAGGTTGTGCAAGTTGCTTGCCAGAGTAATACATGAATGCCTTCTCTTGTTTATAATTGGTTTAAGGAAGGGCACGCCTTCTCTTTCTGATAAAAATTTTAACCCTTCAAGTTAGATTTCGAATTTTTTTTTGGTGAGTATCTAATTCCTTTTATTTTGGTCTTTAACCCTTCAAACTAATAACCTTTTCGAATTTCATTACGATATATTATCAGAGGTTAGTGTACCTTCTCGATATATTTTTATGCTTGATTTGTTTACCTAACAAAAACTGGTGACAACAACTCTTATCCCTGGTCCTAATTAATCTCACGTCGAAGTCCTCATCTAACAAAACCCATGTGTTCTTCAGTTGGATACTTGAAACTGTAGAACTTTCGTTTTAATTTGTCCATACAAATTAGCAGACCAAACCCAAAAAAAGAAAAAAAAAATCCTAGGATGTTAGGTTGTGAGGACCCGGTTCTCTAACCTTGCTCGACCGCGTAGGTCAGGGCCGTGCCCTCTTGGCCTTGTTTCGCGTTGAGCATGATCTAGTTAATCACATTGTTGTTTCTGGATCCCAAGGATAATTTGATAAATTACACCTTGACGGTTGGTTTCACACCTCGCTCTTGTGACATGCTATATTTCTCTTCTCCATTCCCAAGTCAAGGATGAGTCCCTTGCTTTTGTGGATTGCGGTCTCACACACTAATCCCTACAGGTGCCCATAGTGGGCCACCCTCCCTACCTAAACCAATTATCATATCGGTCCCTAGGCCCCATTGTTGGAAAGGTCTCGGCTTGTAGTCTCTGCAGTCAGCACACGCACACACCCACTAGAATGCCTCATTGGTTCAGTATAGCCTATGAGCAAGGCTTCAAACTGTGCATGCCACGATGGGAAATTAGAGTGTGTGAGCTTTTCTGGTATTTGGGTAGCAACATTGATAGCTATGATAGGAGGCTCAGATGAAGGGGTGATGACAAGATTGGCTTGATTGCTAGTAGAGTTTGACATTGCGGAAGAGGAGATCGTATCTCGTTAGAGTATACGCTCTGATACGATAAAAAAGCTAAGCTCACTCATATTTGATTAGAAAAATATACATATGTTATGGTAGCTAATTGGAGCATAATTGAAGAAGAGATTGCTGATTTTCTGCTATTCCTTTATAAGTGCAATGTATTTATAAATTACATTTACAATTGCAGTAAGCTACGTATGTACTACTATCACATACACTACATGACCATTGCTCAACAGCAAAGGAACACAATTTTGGAAAACATGTTTTCAAGACACCGAATCAAAATAGTTTTGCTACAGGATTGTTTGCTTGCTCTTTGATTGGATCGCTCTGATACCCGTTCCTTATTTCTTTGCAATCTAATACCTCTCGACAATTAAAATGACTGTTATACCCTCACATTTCATCATTCGATCATACATGCATGTCATTAACATGACGTGACATGGTACGAATAGTTAAAAAATAATAATAATAATTCTTAATGTTGCTTCGGAAGTCACCGATGAATTAATTCTCCGTATCGTGGCAAGCAACGATTGATCAAGACGTATAGCGGTGTCAGCGTTAGCATTAAATGCATGAGAAGACATGTGGTGCGCTCGCATTAATAAGGAATACAAATCATGAGAAATATTCTCTAGACAGCCATCGAATCACCGTTGCCGCCCCCGCACCCCTACAATTCCACACAACCAACTTCATAAGAAAACATCGTGATCCTCTGAATGCTCGTCCAACAAGGAAACATCATCATCTTCCAGCACGTCTTCCGCTGGGTCATCCACCTCCTCACCCTCCTTTACCAGCTCTGCATATCTATTAGCCATGAACACCGGGGTCTCAGAGCGGAGAGCCGCATCCAGTTTGCAAACAGCCTCCAAATGGAGCTTATCCCACTTCTCCCCTGTATCGTCAGAACAACAAGCTCTCAAAGCTCTCCTTGTTTCAGCAGTATGAGCTCCCACGTTGTAGTGCCTTGTAGAGTGAGCCGTACCCTTATTAAAACCCTTCTTAGGTCTCAATGTTGCATCCTCCTCGGCCCTAAGCATGGCCCTAGGCTCGGCGGGCCCTGATAGTTCATTAGCATCCTCCAGCCCAACTCCAAATAGAGGACAACCAATCTTTATCAACAAGTGGGCTGGCATGAGACCCAACCTCAACGCCTACAGGCCTTCCATCTCTTGATTTTGCGATGGACTCACCCCCACCATCCGATCCCCCACACATTGGGAGACGTAATGGGTGGGGGACAACCTGTTGCCCACTAAGCTGAGGTTCCACCGGTGCGGCGCCACGTGGAATCCTTACCACCTACTTCAATATCCCTTTTCCCCTCCCTGCATCCTCTCTTCTTACCTCTTCGATGAAGGATGTATACCATTGCAGGTTACTTGTATACCATTGCAGCTCCTTGAGAAGGATGTCTTCAGGAGGAAGAGTACTCTGTTGTTCAAGCTTTGAGAGCTTGTTGTTCTGGCGATACCATTGCAGCTCCTTGAGAAGGAATCCCTACCACCGACAGTTTTCCTCTGTTGTTCAAGCTGAGGTGACGGCCATTTTGTTTGCACTACGGGAGGCTATTTAGGAGGAAGAGTACTCTGTTTTGATTGAATGCAACTCAAAGCTGACTGTCGAGATGATTTTAGGATGTATAACCATTGCAGGCTACTTCTAAATTGGAGGTCTTAGAAGTCTGGTGGGTTATTAGTCAGTTCAAAGGCTCTCTCTCTATTGTGTACATCCCTAGAGAGTTAAATGCCCGAGCGGATGAGATCGCTCGTTCTACTCGTGGGGTGATGCGGGTGGTTTGTAGATCAGTCTTTTGACTGTAGCTTCGGCTCATTTACTCAAAAGAAAAGAAAAGAACAAAGCTAAATAACGCTTAAAACAATACAAAAGAGTGATCACACCAACCAGAGAAGGGGGAGCACAAAGACGGGTGCAACAACCCGCTTCAGTTTATTAACAGGGATTTACATTAGCAAGAACCACTTCTATAGGCTAAAACATCACTTCTCATCATCTGCTTCAAAGGAATGTCTCCGCCTCACTGACTCCAGAATATCTGAAGAGTGGTCACTTCTAAGTGGTCTAGTGTTGCCCAGGGTGGACTTTAGCTTAGGCAAACTCATAGAATGGAGGGGTGGTGTTGGCACATTGCAATTCAAGTCCTTGAGCACCGACCTTGCTTTCGCCTTTTCTCCAGCATGTGCCACCGCTAAGGCAACATTCTTCCCAGAATCCAGCTTCTCGGAGATCATGGGACTTTTACCCTTATTGGTGGTTTGATTTCTCGGTGAAATGTAGCTTTCAAAACTCTGCCTGGCAGGAACAGCCTCAGCAACTTTGGACTTGCCCTTTGCAGCCTCATATTTCTTCATGTCATAGATGAGTTCCTTCTGAAGCTGCTTGTCAGCAATTAATATCTCATCTATTTCGTTCCTGTAATCCTTGAGAAGGACGCATAGACAATCCATCAGGCAGCCTGTGAGAGGGCTGTTTTTGCTTTCTAGTAACCGCTTCAGTTCAATGAAAATTGGAATGGCTGTCTGGACGAGGCTCTTCTTTGCTACTTGAGTGACCACCCTCCCTCTGGCGGCAAGGAGTGCTCCACCCCCAGTTCCTCCATCCCCACCTTCATCATCCACCTCAGTTGTTTCAGAACCACGACTGGAATGGAGCCGCATCTCCTTACAGGCCAGTACTTCCAAAGCATCCTGTGAACAAAGTTAATTAGTCAGCATTTAAAAGTTTCAGTTCCTCATTATTTGCTGACGACTATGATGCGTATTTGACTATAGGATCCAATTTGATGACAACTGAAGTTAACATCATGCCATATAAAGGACTTGCTGAAAGAAACATACTACAATAGTGCTATAAGGCTGCAAAATAACACAACCAATGTGCTCAAGAAAGTTCCATTCAACAGAGCAGTGCAGTGCTATTATGCGTGACAAATTGAAGCATCCAAGTCTACCCCATTTTCATTATGGTGTGTAAGTTTAGGGATGGTACCTGCAGCACGGACCTTCCAGCAACATCATCTATGTTGAGAAGGCCATCAGAAGCAGCTGCCAAGATTTCAGCACATAGCTTGGCCGAAGTAGCCAAAAGGTGCTCTGGCGCCATTTGTTTTAGCAAAGAAACATAGATATGCATCCGTTGTGACCTTGACTTCTCATCATTGCCTCTGAAATGGATACATCAGCATAAAAGGCTTGCACAATTCAAGAGATTTCTTATATCACGACAGACCTTAATATGTATGTAGAAACAAGACCTTATTGAGAATAGCAGAGGCCCAGTGTGCAAATCACCAGGAGTCTCGCTGTGCCTAGCATGGGCGTGGCAATCATTTAGAACAAAAATGGCTTCTACGAAACTGTTATACGCAAGAAGAGGTGCCTTGACTGCCACATAAAATTCAAAGAAGATTCATTAATTCAATTTATAAAATAATACCAGTGACAGTTGAAGCAAGAGCCAAACCTTTTAAGATATTCCCAAAGAGGTAATTAGCCAGATGTCGTATCTTTTCAGAATCATCAACAAGGGACAAGAGAAACCGAAGGAAAAGTACGCCTCTCCACTTGACGTAGTCTCTCTAGATAAATCCAATGAAATAAATGATGGATATTAAAAATCCAAGACCCTAAGTGTCAGCCTCATGAGATTGAAGTAATAAAGTAAACCTGTAATAATCTGGAGAGTAACACAAATGTCTGTCTTCGCACAACTTCACAGGGATCACGCAGTGAAGCCGTAATTTTAGGAATGTAACTGGTTGAAGCAATGACAATAAATCAAGATGAGCAAGACAACACGAAGCCAAATGATTGTATGACAACTTTCACATATACTACATGTTGTGACTTAATGACCACAAAAATGGATAAGACGTGAAACTAGTAAATCACAGTCTGAAATATGAACAACATATCGAATTTGGTCTGCCAGCACCAAAGAATAAGAAATGCTGTAACCACAATTCTTATAACATAGAAGTTCTCTAATTCTGAATGGTGAAAGCCTAGTACTCTCGTAGGGATCTTTACGTGAAACTACTAATCACAGTCTGAAATAGGAACAACGAAGCATATCTAATTTGGTCTCCCGGCAACAAAGAAAAAGAGATGCAGTTACCACATTTCTTATAGCATAAAAGTTCTCTAATGCTGATTGGTGATAAGCAACTAGAGTCTTCAGTTTATTTAGATTCTCATAAATGACAGAAACATTGCAACAAAAATGATTGAAGTGCACAAGAGAAAGATTATTGGCAACAAAAATACTGCCTTTAAATTGTCTTGTGCTGGAGGACCAATATTTAATAGGATGAAAGTAATAGCTAACAAATCAAGTGAAATATCGCAATGTTTAGCCATTAGAGTTGTACCAATCGACTAAGGCAGTATATCGGACACAAAAATCTGCCATCATCACCATTATATTATTTCGAAGGGCAGCGCTTTCACTTCTTTCGAGTTCCTGAAAATCATTAACAACAATTTAACCACAGCAACCAAAACTCAGGCTGTAACTATTGCCAGTTTAATAGCCAAACCTGCACAAAAAGAGGAATATAGCGCTTTGCTAGTTTCCCATCCACAAGGCAGATTTTTCCCATGGTCACCCAGGACTGTATGTACAAGGAAGGGGCCATCTCTTTCACTGGAATAATCAAGCCCGCAAGCTTTTTAGGTTTGCGTTCGGACCTCCCAGATGTTATTATTGAATGCAACAAGGGACTAATTCCTTTTAAATCAGCAGAAGGGCAGATCATAATCACTGAACCAACAGTGAAGACTGCAGTTACAGCTTGTGTCATTGAATCTGATGTCAAGGCCTCCTTCTTGCCTCTTTTCCTCCCACTCTGTGGAGGAGTAAGAAAGCTGCCGGCTTTTGAGGCCTTCGAGACTTCCGATACATAGTTGTCGAGAATCTTAAGAGCTTTGGAAAGTAACTGATGCACCCATTTCACTATAAGGGAATTGCCTTCCACAGCATTTGCGGCCTTTCGCTTGCACAAAGTATTAAGAGCTTTCACATGAGCATCAACCTAGACCAAAAAGAGTGGGATATATATGTTGGTACTAGAACAAAAGCACATAGTTAATTTTTTTATCAAATCGGAATGCTTAATTTCCTTGAGGAACAATTGAGGCATGCTACTGCAAAGACAAGTTTAATAAGCCCTGACGAAACTGGGGGATATGATGTTTTGACTTGGAAAAATGCCAAGTTTTGCATTCCATTGCAAGCAATTTACTCCCTATGGTCATAGTACAACCTGTCAACTTCCTTAGTACTATTTACAGTGTTTGTGAGAGGAGATCTAGCACCTACTTATACATATGAACGTCATGACATTCACAGTTCTCTAATTCAAGGAGCTCTAGACATAGATATACCCCTTTTTCTCTTGTGCATAGTGATGTTCAGTCATTCAGGATCCATCTTTAATTGCTTCTACGTGTCTGATCTCTATCTGTTGGTTTTAATGATTTGCTTTTGGAAAATTTCAAGAAGTTCAAAGGCAGGGCCTTTTACCAGATTAAGTAAATTGCTGTAAAACAATCTTGAAATAAGTTCAGGATCCTGTTAAGATCCATAGAATCGAGTACAGCGCTGAAGTTAAAGTAAACTTGGTATCTGATTTCACAACCTACTAACTATGGGATAGTGATGTAAAGGAATTTAGTAACACAGCTTAATTCAATAAACTAGTTAAAAATGGCAAGGTTTTTGACTCCATGTGAGTTATCGAGCAGATCTTATAGGATTGTCGTCTAAGGCCACCTACAATATAAAAAATACTAAGAAGTCAAGGCGGGGCCTACCCAATAAACATTTGGACATAGTTTTGTAATCTGAAGTGATAACTGTGGAATGAGAAATTACGACATCTATTAGCAATTAAAGCAGACTGATAGAAGCATGAATGAGGATATACAGAGCAGCAATGAAAGACTAAGCACATTGTCTCATGGCTACCTCACTTAAGTGCATGCTAAAATCCTCAATCCTTCTCAGAAAGTTGTGGGCCAACTCTGCTGCAGGCTCTGAGGGCAGCTCTATGGAGACATTAGAAATGGTTTGTAGTAGGGCAACACGATCTCCAGACCATGAAAGATAGTTTTCCTCCATTCCGTCAAATGTTTGGCCTTTTGCCTTTGGGCCATCCTCATCAAGAAGCTGCCAGTGGTGATGGAGGAACCTCCACTCAACTGCCTTGGGCGTGAACAATGAGACCTCGGAAAGAAGCTGCCAAGCACCACGAGGTGCTGTCCACTTCTCTATCGGCATAGAACTTCTCAACCATAAGGTCTCAGAGATTGTTATAATGTTCTGAAGAGCATTAGTAAGAGTAGTCTTCAGCTTTCCCTTCTTCCCAAGGCTTGTACATATCTTCCTCACACATGGCACCACTTCTGCTTCGCAAATTCCTTTCAACAAATCCAATACCCCTTTGGGAAATAATGATTCCAAATCTTCTGCATCACTGCTCAAGCTCACCTTTAGAAGTCTAGCAACTTTATCCAATACTAATTCAAGAAACAAGTTCTCACATTCCTCCTGAATGCTTGTTTCATTATCCATTATCAAGCGCGGTATGCTATGAAGCCATTCGCTGCTCACATTGCCCTCTGGGAATCTTCTATACACCTAAAACTCCCTCGTCATCAAGATCCATCAAACAAGAAACACGAACTATCATAATATAATAGCGGCGTAAGCATCAAAAGAGAAAGGCCAAGACTTTTACCTCAGAGATAGCCATGAGAGCAGCTTTACGGATACTAACAAGCGGGTCGGAGCAAGCCAACCCCACTGTCTTCAGTACTGCCTCATCGACGGGTTTGCCAATGAAAGATGTCGACTTTGTGATCAGCACCAATGCAGCCTTCCTAACAGCAGCCTTCTCATCCACACACCTCCTCTTTAGCAACTCATTGAAAACAGAGCTCCCAAGACCCATTACCTCCTGCAAACGAACACAATTCCCTTCATCTGCAGATAAGGACTCAATCACCTGAGCAGTGTTCGTTAAAGCCCGAGCTCGAATAAACGCCATTGAATCCGAGCAACGTAGCAACAATGCTTGTAAACATCTCACACCCCACCAGTCTTCGATCATGACCTCTGAATCCTTCGTCCCCAGAGGGTCAGGCAATGAAGTCAATAGAGCTAAACTGAGATCAACTGCCATCATCCTAAGCTGAGACTTGCCCTGCAACATCCTCACCACGTAATCCACAAAAGCAATTTGGTCTTCGACCTCCATCGCCCTCACTACCTCAACTATCGAGTCCACGGCGAGAGCCCTGGGCTCGGCCTTCTCAGGAGCCTTGGCAGCAAGAAACCTCGGGAAGTACACCAGAGCCTTGTGAATTTTATCGCTCTCTCTAGCAAGCGGTAACACCTGGCGTGTAACGAACGCCAATGCCGAGGCTTTCGCAGGCGATTTCCCAGAAGACAGGATGATGGAAGCGAGAGATTTGAGGACTTCGACGGAAGAGATCGTCTGATCCCCATGCTGGGGCCTCGATATGAGCGCGAAGAGGATCCGGGAGCAAAGTTGAGGGATGCGATGGTGGAGCGAAGGGTTGGCCAGGAGGTTGGTGGTAGTTTCCACAAGAGATTTGAGGGTTTCCGGCGAAGACTCGAGGTGGACGAGATCGAGTACGCGACCCAACGCTTCCAGAACGCGAATGAGGAGATCGCCAGCGTCGGATCCGAGGAGTGGTTGGGGTCTCCGCTTCCGAGGGTTCGGGGGGTTTGAAGGGAGGGTCTTGGATGAGAGACGGAGGGATCGCAGTAGAGAGAGGAACTGGAGGGGGGAAAAGAGGGAGTGGACCGGGGCGGAAGGGAGGAGGAGGAGAGATAGGTAGGCGGCGGCGGGCAGGAGGGATGGGGGGTCGGAGGAGTCCATGGCCAAGGAGAGGGGGCGGAGGAGGGCCGATAAGGGAAGTTCGTTCGCGGCGAGGTGGTGCCATAGGGCGGCGCCTTCGCCGGAGTCGAGGATGGTTAGGAGTGAAAGAAGGAACTCTTCGGAGAGTGCTGTGGAGGGGGAGGGAAATTGGTTGAGGGAATCGAGCTCGGAGATGAGGTTCGAGATGGCGGCGCCGTCGCCGGTGGCCATGGCAGCCGGGAGTCGTGGAGATTGGAGTGGGTTTTGGATTTTGGGAGGCATAAGTTTCCCGCTCTAGTAGGGAGAAGGACATCGATTGATGGAGTGTAGAGTTGTGCGCATGGTGCGGTGATGATTTGGACGGTTGAGATTCGGAAGGATGGATGAAGGAGCGAGATCTAGTGAAAATTTCGCTATCACCATAACTACTTCAAAAGTATATATTTTATAGAAAATTTCGCCAGATTGGGCCTCTGTCCCCCTGTATTTTTATGGATATATCCCTGATAAAATTTCAATACTTGTAAAATTAAAAAATGGCAAATATCTTGTTCAAAATATTCTTTTGTTGCTTATATTCCTACTAGTACTCACATGTGCCCCTGACACAGTTTTTAGTTATTACTAATATAAAATTTTAACAAACTCCTTGTAGTTTGTCTGGTTAGATGGCTGTGTTGATCCATAGGTGGTTCAGGGGTTCGAAGGTTGGTCGTAACTTTTTGTTCACTGCCACCATAAAACATAGCTAATAAAATATAAAAAAATTATAAATCTAACTTAGGGTATATAAAATAATATATAAGTCTTAGCGTAGATAATATTAATAGAACTTAGGTTGATTTGAATTAATGCAGGTTTATATAAAGAAACTTAGGGGACATGAATTAATGCAGGTTTAAGCGTTATTGCTCCTTATAAGGTTGATGACCTATTTAAGCAATTTTTTGTCATAATCATCTTATAGTGATTATTCAAGTTAGTAACATAATCAACCGTTCTTATAAAAATGATTTGAGTCTAATGTCAATGGACAATAACTCGTTAAGTTTATGAGAGGAAAAGATAGATATCAAGGGTCCGTTTGGATTGAGGATAGGATAAGTTTGTATGTTGGATAAAGTAAAAGTTATGCAAGCATTAAAAGTAGTTATGTAAGATCGTGGATAAAGTGTTTGGATGCATAAATGGGGTTTATGCATACTCATCCTCAATCCAAACGGGTCCTAAATTGCATAGGTTTTCGTCCAATAAATGTAAATACAACCTACCAAAAATAAAACCAAAAAATTATTCTTAAATATAGTTGAGGCTATATTTACTTTATTTTTATCTTATAGCTTACGGCCGATTGTGCGCCATTTACATGTGAAACCTACGACATAGAGTCGGGGATCCCTCGCGCTTATAAGTGAGGATTATTGACCAAAATGGTCTGCACAATGACTCTAAGCTAAAAATAAAAAATAAAGCACAATTTAATATCCAAATCCTTTTATAATTACTAGTAAATCAATGCTTGAACCCATAACTTAATTAAGCCTTTTGCTCTCGACTTGGGTGAACGCCCTTACGAACCTTAACCACAACACCGTCATGTTGGTGGTTAGATCATATCATGTATTCACGTTGATTGACTTTATTTTACCATTCTCTTATTTACCAACTGATATCCAAACCAAAAATTGAAGCTATCTCCAATAAATTTTCTATTTTCTAATAATAAAGTTATACATTCTACAAGAATTCCCAAAATAATTATTTTATATCTACTTGTAATCGAGGATATTCTTTTATTTTTCTTTTTCACCCTCAGTCGGGTGCATATTTCGGGCGCGACCCGAACATGTTAACGGTCGGAAATCTAACAATCGCTTATCGCCCAGTCTTTATACTTATTAACGGTTATGCCACCAGATCCTTTCAATAAATAATCTCATCTCCGTCTCCGCCCTCCTTACTCCAAACCCTCGAGCCTCCCACTCGTCTCCCGGAACAAAGGTCCAAGGTACGCTCGTTTCCAACTCCTCTAAATCCCTAGAACACCGGAATAATTGAACCCCAGCTCCTCGATTTGTATCTTTTTTGTGTTCTTTCTAGTTTTTTTCCTCTAAATCGGGGATAATGTTGCTATTCCATTCGGATTTCTTAGGTTTTATTGTAAGGCTGCAATTTTTTTGGTTCATTTCTTGCCTAACTGCGGGGTTTGCGGACATTCGAGCACAAGGGAGCTCCAGAGCGAGCTTGTACGCAAGTTATTTGGATTCGCGGTGAAAACTTGAAAAAATAAACCCCAAATTGTTTTTTCTTCAAGATTTCGATTCTTGCGAATCTTTTCAGCTCCGTTTAATGTGGGTTTTTATATCGTTTCGTTTAAGGGAGATGCAGTGTGCTGGCATCTAATACGGCAATATCCCGGCAAAATAAAATAAAAAAACCTAATCGATCAGGTTCCTCTTAGCTGTTGCTGCTATATTGCTCTTGCGTTCAGTTTCTCCTTTCGAGATTCGATTTCTTTCATCTTTCTCAGTATTGGTTCTTGGATTTATAGTTTATTCTTGTTCTCGGGGGCGTATGTGTAAAGATGATTTCTAGAGTCCTTTTGTAGTATCGTTCTCCATTTCTTACCTTTATAAGCTTTTGTTTGGTCAGATATTGCAGGAAGCATGAGCAGCCGTTCGAGCCGAACTCTTTATGTTGGTAACCTGCCTGGAGACATCCGCGAGAGGGAGGTGGAAGATCTCTTTTACAAGGTTTGTTTAGATGTTTATTTCTTTAATGGCATCTTTGGCAACTGTTAGTTCAAGGCATAAGGGTTATGTTGACCACTGCATGGACATTGAATATTGTCTTTGACAAGGACATCCATATATCCAATTCTTTCTGGTTTGCATGCAATCTTTTTGTACTGTCTATCAATGTTATCGTGAAATGGATACTTATAGAAAATGCTGGCCCTCACATTTAGCTTATGGAGTTGAAACAGAATTTTCATAGTCTATGGAGAATTTTGTAAGAATGTGCCATTGAGAGGTAACTGGGAAACCCAGTGCTTGTGCTATTGATAGTTGCCTGTGGACACACAGTTTGGCAATTTAACTTGTTGTTTTTTGCGTAGTATGGGCGCATCATTGATATTGACCTGAAGATTCCACCGAGGCCTCCAGGTTATGCTTTTGTTGAGGTAAGGCTAGCTTTGATAATCAGTACAGATTATATAAAATCTCTGTCTAGATAATTTTGAGCCGTTTCATTTTACATCTGTCCATTTGTGGTAAGTAAAGTTGAAAACAGGCACAATTTACTGTTATGATTAGTTTTAGTTAGCGAGATATTTCCGCGGGCTTGGTCTTTGGACCTGTTATATGAACCTCAAGCATCTTGTACAAAATAAATAAGAGGTCCTTCCTGCTACTTAAGTTTAAGTTTCTCCCTATCTATCAACTGACCTTCTAGGTTTCTGGTACTGACCCTTTGCTCAAAGTAACCTTGGATGAATTTCATTATTTGTATCGGTGTCTGGCTTATTATAGGCTGCAAAAATTTGTTCATTTCTTTTTCTTGTGGCTGAGAGCTGAGCTCCATATGAACTTCTCATTCATGAGATAGGAGTTAGATGATTGTATTCTAGGAACCTGTAGAAGCTAAAATAAATGGAGATATAGTTGTATGTTGTCAAGCTTTTTTGCTCTATCCGCAATGAGGATTCTAACATGAAGTTTGTTTGCTGTCTTTTCATGCAGTTCGAAGAGGCTCGTGATGCTGAAGACGCTATTCGTGGTCGTGATGGTTACAACTTTGATGGCCATAGATTGCGTGTAGGCATTCATTCCTTGAGCAATATTTGATGCTTCCTTTTTTTGATCCTTTTTATTTACATGCACAGGAGTGATTTTGTTATGCTACATGATTTCTTCATTTGTTTCTCTTACATATGTAGGTGGAACTTGCACACGGTGGTAGAGGCCACTCATCTTCAATAGATCGCCATAGCAGCTATAGCAATGGTGGAGGTGGCCGTGGTGGTGTGTCCAGGCGCACAGAGTATCGCGGTTTGCTTCAGTCAAAACTCGTGCACTTCCAATTTTACATTCACAATCAATGAGTTTGCTTTAGCTATTACACTTGTATCGTGGTGCAGTGATGGTTACCGGTTTACCTTCTTCTGCTTCGTGGCAAGATCTGAAGGTGGGTTGCAATTTGTTTTTTTAAATTAGATCGCTGCTTTGTGGGATCATAAGCCTATAAATTTATGTTGTTCACTTCCTTTGAAAATAATGAATATCAGATTGAAGCTGTATTCCATTATGTTCAGGACCATATGCGTCGAGCTGGTGATGTCTGTTTTTCCCAAGTTTTCCGTGATGGTGGTGGTGAGCTACATGAATCAGCTTAATTTGTTATTTTAGTTATCTGTACATTTTCCTTCGCTCTAGACTGCAATGACAGATCAGAACAAGGTTTTCAACGGAATGCATGGATCCTAATTGGTACTGTTGCTCGTATATTTTTATTCTTTCTTCACTCTTCTGTGTTGTGATAGTTTCCCTTTTTGCTTGGTTTCTATAGATGGTTATACTAACATGATGTGCATTTTTCTTATTTTGATGCTGGCTAGATTGTTTTCAACTGAGAAGTATGAACTGCCTTTTGCTTTTAGATATCGAGTATCGCTCGCTTTACTTAATAACAATTAAAAATGCCAATCCAAGGTGTGAGATTTGCTAAGCTGTAGTTTTTTCGTTGGTCAATTATAAATATAGAATAGTGTTGATCTGCTATTATGTTTCTTATTTCGTTGTTAAGTTATTGAAACTTGTATTTGTTACTGTAAGATTGCATCATGCTCTTGATCTAATTAGCCAATTAGCCAATTTGTCTTTGCCTTTACTTTATTTCACTCATCCTTTAATAAATGAGAAAGATAAGATCTTACAACTGCAAGATCTTATCAAAGCGTCTCCGGGACCCATGAAGTACTTTGTTTTAGTTACTTCTGCATGAAGTATATTCTAACGCAGCTTCTTGAACATATATTTTTTGAGTTTAACAAATCGATGCTAATCTATAGAAGAATTTTCACTCCTGAATATTTAACTTTTTCCCTCTTCAAAAGTTTTCATGGCCCAGACATGTTCTTTTTCTCTTCCTTTTAGCTCCATCCCTTTCCTCCGCCTCTTTTTTCATTCCTCCCATCCATTCGTCTTTCTCTTTTTCCTCACTTTGATGTCCTTTCTCTCTTTTTCTTCATCTCACCTCTTGCATATTTTAGTTAAACAATCCCATGATAGAATGTCCATAATGAACTATTGTGAAGACGCGATGACAAACATGTCATCGCTTCTAACCTTACACCCTGAATTAGAAATGTCTACATAATTTTGGAGCCCATATCCCCCCTTGCTGGATATAGTACAGTCCTTTTTTTATAGTCATAAAGTTATTGTAGAATGTCATTTCACCTTTTCTCTTTGATGTATCAAAGATGACATGGTTATCCTTAGAGATATTTATCATAAGCTAACATGTTGTTTCACACACCAACTGCGGAGAATGAAGAAGAGATGATAGGGTGTAATAGCTGGATGAGTGATGCATAGGCTTTCGTCTACATATTTGCAGGCACTACAGGAATTGTCGACTATTCAAACTATGATGATATGAAATATGCGGTATGTCCTTGGACTAGTACTTACATCTTGAATGCTTGGTTAAACTTTTCTTGATGCAATGTATAGTGTTTTTCAGACATGAAGTTTGAAGATATTTTTCTTGAGTCTTTTTGTTTAATATTTGACTTTGACATGAAGTCTGAATAATTATTTGGACTGTCTTCAGATCAGGAAGCTTGATGACTCTGAATTTCGGAATGCATTTTCGAAGGCATTTATAAGAGTATGATCAGCTGGTCACTGTGTGCATTTTTTTAAAGGGAATATGGCATTGTCCCTCATATTGGTATATTTCTTCCCTTGTACATCAGGTCAAGGAGTACAAGCGGAGTTCATCCAGGAGCCGCAGCCGCAGCCGTTCTTATTCAAGAAGTCGAAGCCCTGTTCGTAGTCATAGTAAGAGTAAAAGCCGGAGCAGGAGCCGAAGGTACCAAGTTGGTTCAATTGTGAGTACATGGCTGTAGTGCACCAACTCTTAATTTGTTTGAACTTATTTGCAGCAAATCTCCAAAACCAAAGCCAACTCGCCATTCTAGATCTAAATCAAGATCTGTTTCCTCTCACTCTCGTTCAAGATCTAAAGAACGATCCTTGTCGGGGTATGCTGTAGTCTCTTACTTTCATATTTGTTGTGTTCTTGCTTTGGTTTTGCTTCCTGGTTTGGTATAATCTAGTTTTATTGGTTGTGCTGTGTCACTTTAAATTCCAGTAAGTCCTGTTGTGTGTCCTAATCTGTTATAATTAGGTGCTGCTGGCCTTTCACATAGAAACATATGTATTGTTATTCTCTAGATAAGTGGTTTGTCGGATAGCATGCGTGTTTCACTGATCTGGATCGCACAGTTCCACTTCCAAGTACTGGCTCCGGTATGCCGAATGACAGTTTGTGAATGATGTTGCAATGAAAATTATGCCATGCCCTTTTTGTACTGCGGG
This sequence comes from Narthecium ossifragum, assembly GCA_963920575.1. Taxonomy (NCBI): domain Eukaryota; kingdom Viridiplantae; phylum Streptophyta; class Magnoliopsida; order Dioscoreales; family Nartheciaceae; genus Narthecium; species Narthecium ossifragum. The sequence goes on from OY986965.1 coordinate 1,982,790, forward strand.
TATGAGAAATGCCAATGGCATCGGATGGTGATACGGCTTGTCTCCTTACGCCTGTAGTGTATTAGTTGGCATGCTAAATCTCAATTGGTGGATGGTAAATCCACTTGTTTAATGAGTAATTGGGGGTGTGTCAATTGCAAATGGTGGTGTTCGGGAAGCATGTTGGGTTGGGTTTATACCGAGTTCAGCAGTAAGTTGGCATATCAAATCCAAAAAGGTGTTAAAAGGACAATATTGGTGAATGATATGCTCAATTGTACCCATCCGAGTAGACAGTGTCTTGGTAATGCCACCCGTCTTAAATTCAAGTTTTAGCCACTCAGGGAATGAATGTGTATCTAAAGGACATTACTTTGGGAACCCTAAAGCATATGGAAGATAGCAATCTTATGGATTTCAGATTTGTGGGTCGATCAAAATTGTATGAGGTGCTTTAGACTTGCTTTGATGAAGTACATTGAATCAAGCCAGGTTTGAGAGGGACGGGTGTGGGTCCAAAGGAACGTGCATGGGCTATTTCAGGGTCAAATATGTCGACCAATGTTTGCTGGGCTAAAATAAGCTTTAGTCGTGTTGGGTTTGGCTCATCCCCAACTGGTCCTGATAGCCTGATGTTCTGTTACAGGGGAAGCTTATGAATTGTGGAAATACTTGGATATTTAGCCACTCAAACAGCAACTTCATACTGTGATTATGGTGCCAGATTTGAACCTAGGTCTTAAGATATATCTACTTCAGCAGTAGGTCACATGATGAGTAATAGCGAATTTGGGATATATCTACTTCAGCAGTAGGTCACACGATGAGTAATAGTGAATTTGGGATATTTGCTATGCATGCAAATATTGAACACCATTCTCTGCAAGCTCCTTTTACTGCAGCTCTTAGAGGTACTTGATTCTCAAGTCTGGACCTGGTTTGAGATAGAAAGAAACTCATTTGGGAGATAAACCTATGCTTGGTGAACGTGAAGTTTCGAACCGACAGGGCAGACCGTCTGCAAGATGGTGTGTATTGGTCTTGGCATTCATTTTCTTGCTATATATATGTGTGTGTGTGCGTGTGTGTGTGTATGAGTTGGATATATTTATATGTTGGATGATGGTCTATTACCTAGGCTTAGGGGAGCAATGCCCTACATACTGAACTTTCTAGGAATTATCAGTGTCTGGTGGCATCCCTGTATCCTATGCTTGATGCTCCAATGTAATTCATTGCATAAATTGCTGCCATAGATACTTTGGTTTCATATATGAAGTGTTTTTTTGGGGGGTCAATGTGCATTTAGGTGTCTGTTCAATGATGTCTAATCTCACAAGTATGTGTGAAAAGTAAACTTCGATGATGAATTATCTAATTTGGGCTGCTGCTCGTCTTTCCTGTTTGGAATAATTTCTTAAGCTGATGCCCGTGTGATTCTCAGTTGTTGTGAGAATATCTCCCCAGCGAGAACCAAATTGTAGGTTTTCCATTTGGGTTGTCTTTAGGTGCTTCAAGCTGGAGTTATCTTTCCGCGAAACACGTGCAACAACTTGTTGCCAATGTTTTGTGGCATTATGTAGCTTGCTGCTTGTTTTGCGAGGAAATTTTAACTGATGAAAATACGAAACTTTAACTGTGGCTTGTCATGTTACTATATCAGAATTATTTAATTTGTCATATTCTTTCACAAATACTTTTTTCATTACTTACCATCTTCACTTATATATTGCTTTGATATATTGTCCCAAAATATGCTTTTGTAATCAGCAGATATAAAGTAAAGGTTTTTGGCTTGACCTTTTATGGTGTTAGTTTTTGGTGCGTGGTTTTGCCATATGGTTTGTTGGTTAGCATATAGTTTATTGAATTAAAACGTGCTGTGCAAAGTCCTTGTTGGTCGCATCATTTGCTTGCATTTTCCTCATCTTAGCGTTATGGGTATTATTGTTCTTACTTGACAAAAGTTTGATTCTTGACTCCTTATTTTTGCCTGGTGTCCTATTGTGATTGGAGGAGTGGTTCAGATGGATATCAATTTTCTGCATGTCAATTGTTTGGTCATTCAAAATGATCTTCAAGAGTGACTTCCCGCGATTGAGAACATGCAAAGCTGTAAATTATCGTCTTTTGTTGAAAACTGCTTGTTTCTTTTATAGATATGGATTGTGCGGCGATCTGGGGATTGGATATTGGGAATTTGATGGGAAACTATGGAAATGCATACAATGGCTTTTGGTTGTGTGAGGTATGCTGTTTCATAAATGAGCAGCTTTGAGAACCGAGAAAGTTCTTGATTTGTATTGACGTATAGCCTATTCCCTCTGAAGCTGAGTGGAACAAATGGATGACTTGCGACGAGTACCGGATTTGCTTAAACTAGTTGGAATTGGGACTCACCAATCTGCTGTTGAGAAGTGTCTTATCATTTCTTTTGCAACATCATGACGCTATAGGAATCGCGCTCTGGAACCCAAATGTGGATTTTGGTGGTACAGTTGGGACGCCGTCTCCTCTGATATCTAAAGTTCGAATTCTTTCCTGCATCGCATGCATTCATGTCCTCTCTTAGAGCTGTTACATGGTAGCTTGTGTTGATGCCATCTGCTATTTTATGACAACCATCTATTGGAGCTTCCTTATACTGACCTCATCATTTCATTTTGACAAGTGTCGATTTCTTTGAATTTGCTTTCTTTGTTCCTGTGGTCTCTGTCGAGGAAGAGGCATCGAGGCTTTTGGATCAAGATATTAAGCAATGATGTGGATGATGATTATTGTGTTCTTTCTGGAACTTTTTGCAGATCACGTTCAAGATCCAGATCCCCCCAAAAATCTGTAAGTTAGAACCATAGCGGCAAATTATGTTGCTTTTTCTTGTGATTCTGCTAACTTGCAGTTGTTCAGCCCCCTCGTGAAATAGAAGCTAACAAGAGTCCTAGGAAGCGCAGCCCCAGCAAGAGCAGGAGCCTGTCACGATCTCGTTCTCCTCCGGTATAAGCCTTTTACCACAAATTTCCAATCTCTGCTCCTTTTAAACGTGTTTATTGCGCCTTAATACTGTTGGTTTCTTTACAGGCGAAGTCTGCCCGCAGCCCATCTGCTGATTCTGGAGGCCAGTAAGAGAGCTTTTGGCAGATGGAGTGTTTTTGGTGTTGAGATAATCATCGAAACCAATGCTGAGAATTGTGCTCCCTAGATGTTTGACTGTTGGCTTTGGTGAAAAATATTTGTTTGTTGCCTTTGGAAAAATTATTTCTGACGCCTTTGGAAAATTATCTAGGCGGTACCTATGAACTATTTCTCAATTCCAGAACTGAAGATTTTTACTATTATTTGCTTTACCCCTCTTCTGTTCTTTTTTTCCCCCTTTGACTGAACTTAGTAATTATGCGTGGCAAATGGTGTTGTGTTTAGGATAAGCTACTTGATTTAAGAGACTTCAATCTGGTTAATTGAAAGTCTTAACTGGTGCTGCCCTTGTGGAAACTTTTTTCTTTATGTTTTTTGGGGGCTTAAATAAGTTGAGTCCACTGCCTTTGGAAGTACAAAAACTCTGAAACTCTTTGGAACATCTCCAGATGCTCTTGACCAAAAAAAAGCTGTACTAATGATCCTCAATCACTTGATCAGAAATTGTTTTAGGATTAGTCAAGCCTTTTGCCTTTATTTGGAGTGGGGGCAATGCCCTTTATGCTTTATCTAATGGAGCCGGACATCGGCTTACTCGAGCTCGCCTCTTTTAGCCAGCCTCATGTGGACTCGGGCTCGAGACTGGCTCGAGCCTAAAAGCTCAGCTCGGATTAGGCTCGAAAGCTCCGCGGTGGCGCGGCGCCTGGATGGAAAGTCCCGCAGCCGCCTCCGCTGCAGCAACCTTCATCTTCATCGTTCACCCTGTCCCCTCTCGCTCCTACCTTCACCCTCGACCGCCTGTCCCCTCTCGCTCCTACCTTCACCCTCGACCGCCACATCCCCCCAAACACCATCCTTCCTCGCCTCCTACCTCTCAACTTTTTTTTCTTTTTCATCATCTCCGGCAGCCATCAGCTAGTCCTCATCACGCTCCCGCCGCCGCCCGTCATCATCTCCGCACGCTTCGGGGACCCCGATGCCCTCGTTTCCTCTCGATCTCAACGCCGGCTTGGACCAACTCCAGATTCATCTTCTCCGGGTCTGGATCCCGCCGTTCTCTTCCCGACGCAAACTTCATCGCCGCTGCCCTCCGTCGTCAACACCAATAGCCGCCATCGTCTTCCCCGCCAACAGCCGCCGGTTCCGTCTCTTGACGCAAGCAGAGCCGTTCCACCGCCAGCGTCAGACCTCCTATTAGATCAATCAGACCTCCTTTCCTACCTCCTCCGCAGTGGAACTCGGCGAACTCGAGAGGTCGACGAAGCCGTCACGATCGGAGTCCATCTCCTCCATCATCATCCCGATCCCCAGCACGTCGGCCAGCTCCGCCACGGAGATCTTGCCGTCGCCGTTGGCTTCGAAGCGCTTGAACACCCTCTCCGCCTCCTCCCTGCTGCTCATCATCGTCCCCCTTCTCTTCTCTTCTCCTTCTCCACCTCTTCCCCTATGACTTGAGCCTAATCGGGCCGACCTCGCGAGCTTTCGAGCCGAGCCCAGGTTGATCGAGCTCGAGCTCGATAATTTCGATAATGAGCCGAGCCTTAATCAGGTTCGAACTGGGCTCGAGCTCAAATTTAATTGAACTCGAGCCGAGTTTAACTGGCCCGAGCCCGAGTTATCCAATTAAAGCCCGATTCGTTTACGGCCCTGCCATCATCACCGGATACTTAATTATTGGGCTGCTCAAGGATCAGAAAATTGATTGTTCTTGGGGAAACATGTCAAGGCTTACATTAATTTTAAGGTGATTGTGCATATACCATAATTGTTTGGTCATTTGAAAATCATTATAATCAAGTCAGAATGGTCACTGGGCGTGCACGTAAAAAAGGATATTTTTTTATGGTATATATGTAATCTATGATTTGCCCAGTCAGTTTGGCTCAGCTAAGCAAAAAAAAAAATGTAATATATGATTTTGCAAGTGTTTTAATGCAATTGATACTCTCATCAGGGGCTATACATGCAAAAATTTCTACAACATTGCAGATTAGATGAACTAACAAGGGTGTTTATGCAATTAACACTGTCATCATGGGGTATATATATGTTATATGCAAAAATCGCTAGAACATTGCAGATTAGATGACTCATGTTGACACAAGAACGACTCAGGCTATTATTGCCTGCAACAGCATATGGCTGGGTAAAGCCTTCTACGTGAAATTGAGTTGTGATTTGTCTACATGTATCTGAACATATATCATCCTTATATAACAGGATGGTTAACAAGTGCATTTTTTTTTGTCCTAATGACGTCCTATGTGACAGGGATTATCCTAGGTGGAGGGGAGTTAGTGGAAAGTTGGTGGGGGGAGTCAGGGGGGTTAGTGGGGAGTTAGTAGAGGAGATGGTTACCATACCAGGTGGTAGGGGGATTTACTAGTATATATATATTACACATGTCATCGAATCGATAATGAGATACCGATTGGTTCATCCAGTCCATCGGTGTCAATCGATGGATTAGATGAACTAATCAGTATCTCACTACCGATTAAAGGACATGTGCATTATACATGTTACGTGGCAATGCACATAAAATTTTATCCCGTGAAATTTTGCTATCAAATTCAACACATAAAAAAGTGACTATCACCTCATAAGCTCAATTTTGTCGAGGATAATAAGGGCAGAAATTACAAGAGCATATCCAACGATCATAGAAAATACATAAATTGGTTTTGGAGGATGGCAACTCCGACCACCATTCTCATACTATTTCTTCTAAATACCTTCTACTTCTCTCTTATTAAAACAAAACTAATATATATAATACAAATAACTTTTAATTCTAATATATGATATTTATAAAATTAATCTCATGGCAAAGGTATCGTCAATATCTTCGAAACGAGACTAATATTGGTAACTTTTCATAATATTGGAATTTAAAGGCGGGAATACATGTCGGTGGGAATTTAAGACATGAATTCATTTTGGGGGATTTTTGGGTAGAAAATTTTATGGAAATATAATTTTATTATTATTATTATTTGAAATTCATCATGTTTTTAATTTTTATCCAAATGATATAAACTTAGTGTCAAATTAATTCTCAAATACATCTAATCATGTAAAATGACCGATCAAAATTATTAAAAATTTAGGTATAATTTAAATTATAATATATTAAATGACTTTATAAATTAAATTACATTAAATATTTACTTTAAAAAATAGTTAATATTGGTTTCATTATGAAGATATCGATCCAATGAGACTAATTTAATAAATTTAACATATATTTTTAAAATTATGATAAATATAATCATTTCAATATACAAGAGTATCAACGATTAAAACCGACATTTCCCGCATTCAAAGAACCCACAGTGATTCTCCGATTTGAATTTGAAGGGTTCACTGTAGCATATATCTGGAGATATAAGAGACCTGTTGGAGATGCTAAAAACAGGGGAAAACTCCTGAGCCACAAAAAAAAGAAAGAAAAAAGAGACTGTTCTTTGATTAGACACGCACGCCCGAGGGGCCGAGGGCTGGGTGGCAAACCAAAAAAAGAAACTTTAGATAAGATATTAAGACCCCTCGGTCCTCACCAGTCACCACGACGCACTCTGTTCCCATACTTTTGAGTTGGCTGAGTTTGTGGAACAGAGGAGGACATGAGAGCCATCTCTGTGCTCTTCCTGCTTCTAAGCATGGCAATGGCCGTATCCATGGAACCCAGGAGAGCCGACTTCCCAAAGGACTTCGTGTTTGGCGCAGGCTCCTCTGCTTACCAGGTTCATTCTTCATCTTTAGATAGAATAAATATGTGAGCTTGCTAAGTTTTTATGAAGAATTATTGGGTGACTGTGACTAGGTTCTGTGGTGCATGGTTTCAGGTAGAAGGCGCAGCAGCCGAGGATGGTAGATCTCCAAGCATTTGGGACACTTTTACTCATTCTGGTCTGTCTTCCCAGTTTCTACTTCCATATGTTACAGAGATATCTTAATGTTTTAGTACTATCATGGTGATGATTCTAATGTTATTTGTATATTTTTACTGTATATTTTTTTGTCACTTGGAATTTGACTTAAACTTTTAGATTGTCGGATGATTAGATGCTTAGACTGAAGTTTGTTAATATTGGTTTGATTTATATGTTTTTTTTTTGTTTGTTTTCGATTTGGTGATACTTGCCATTGCTGAATTACAGGAAAGATGCCTTGTAAGTGCACAGGGGACATTGCTAGCAATGAGTATCATAAGTACGAGGTATCCTATTATTATCAAGTACCATGCTAGATTTTCCTTTTTGTTCTTCTTCATATATCATGACAACCAGATGTTTGTTTAGGTGACTATGTTCAGCTCTGTGTATCTTGACATTATAAATGGAACTCAAGGTCGATATTTAGCTATGGCTTTTTTTAGATAACTGAGGCCTCTACAATTTAATATGCTTCAATGCTAACACCTATAGTAGCTGCTCTCTGATGCTCTTTAATCCATAAGTAATTAATCTTTTTATTGTTGGTTTTCAGGTCCCCTGATATTAGACATGTCAGAAATCTGATATTTCGTTCTTTTAGGATTGTGTTACGCTGTCTCTAATGTTCTTCGTGAGCATTTGACCTGCATTACTTCTTTAAATTGCCAAAACAATAGCTTAATCTCACCTGAGTTTGATTTACTTTATGAGAAGAGTTATAACTGTGGAATGATTTAGCCGTGCAGTTTTCTGTGTATCGTTTAAGTTCCTTATTTTTGGCGTCTTACAGGAAGATGTTGAACTCATGAAAGCGACAGGATTGGAAGGTTACAGGTTTTCTATATCATGGACAAGACTAATTCCTAGTATGCTCACCCATCACAACAATAATGCATGCCAAATTGCAAAAGAAGAAAGAATATAGACTAAGAAATCTATTGTGATTCTTGCAGATGGAAGAGGGAAGGTCAACCCCAAAGGTTTGGAGTATTACAATAATCTTATTAACAAACTGATCAGCCATGGTAATCACTGTGTTTCATTTTTCCGTTGAACATAATGTGTAACTTTAGAGAAGATTTCATATTCGATGCACAGAACTGTTAGATACTAGATAGTCTTTCATGCCAATCCTTTGCAATATAATCCTCAGTTTAAGGCCATTGGCAGGAATTCAACCTCATGTCACTCTCTTCCATTACGATCATCCTCAAGTTCTTGAACATGAGTATGGAGGATGGCTGAGCTCAAAAATTGTGTAATTTCTACATCTGAATTCTCATATACTATCCTGCATCAATTACGCATCTATTGGAAGATGTTTGCCATATTATATGCTATTTCACAGCTTCTTCTAATCTTGTCATCATTGTTATTTGCAAATATAGGATCTACTTCGTTGCTAGACATTCATAAAATTTTTGGAAAGGTCATTGCAGACTATGAGATCAAATTATTTGCGCATATAGGATCTAGTTCTTTGCCCAATAATCCTTGTTGGGATTGTGAACTTCTCTTACACGGAGTTCAAAATGTGGTTATAGTTCTTGGCTGCTATCATGGAAAGTTGGATGGCTTTGACTCTATAAAATGGAAAAAATTTCAAGAAAAAATTGATGACAATGACTTGCATTGACCAGAGGATCATTGTTTGCTGGATATTAAACATCTAAGTATCATCAGATTCTTGATATCAATTTTTATTGCAAAAGGAAACTAAATATTATCTTTGATGAACTACGGACTTCCTATACTTATGATCTCATTTTCCAGGGATGATTTCACATCATATGCAGATGTCTGCTTTCGAGAATTCGGGGATAGGGTCTCCCACTGGACTACACTAAATGAACCCAATGTCTTCATTTTGGGAGGCTATGATCTAGGATTTTCGCCGCCCGGGAGGTGTTCTTACCCCTTCGGCAATTGCTCTCATGGAAATTCAGTGTTAGAACCATACATTGTGACCTACAACTGCTTATTGGCACACAGTTCTGCAGTGTCTCTCTACAGAAGAAAATACCAGGTACAGTGTTACACACTAACATCTAAAGGAGTGAACAGAAGCTATCGGCAGATAACACGAGGTGGTGATTTGCAAAGTTAGAAATTTGAGAGTGAAGCAGTAAATAGCGAAAAGAGAAATGGTTTTTTTGTTTAAACTAATTATATTACAACTCTCCAAACTTCATAATGAATACTCACTTGCCTCAAATGAGACGTATCTTTACAAAGAAATTTCATTTGTTTTAGTAGAAGATCTGCTGCATTTTTTTCCCAAACCTTAATCCATGGAAGAAAATTTATGCAGGCCAAGCAAAAAGGTTTCATAGGTTTAAACTTCTTCATGTACAATTTCTTGCCTCTCACCAATTCATCCAAGGACATACTTGCTACAAGAAGGGCAGAAGATTTCTACACTGGCTTGTAAGAATGACTTCTTCACGATATTGCTAAAGCATCAAACCCCTACAAATTTGCTAACCAACATTGTCTTTCGTGCAGCTTCCTCTCTCCACTTGTTCATGGAGATTATCCTGAGAGCATTAAGAAGAGTGCAGGCAATAAGGTTCTACAGTTCACCAAGAATCAGTCCAAAGAGCTCAAAGGATCATATGATTTTATAGGTGTGAACTACTATGCGTCGGCATACGTCCAGGATTATCCTACTGATGCTGCTGCAGATCAAAGAGACCTTTCGGCTGATATGTTTGCTGTAGTGATACGTAATCTTCTCTACTGGCCTCCTTTGCCTTATATTAGCCGCCCATGATTTTGCACACCTAGACTCATGTAAATTAAGAACAAGAGTCTGTGCGCTTACTTCTTGAGATCATGCCTTGCAGCTGCAGGATTTGATCCGGTAGGCGCCCCTGAGGTATGAGATAGAACAGGAAAATTTTGTTGCCTGACTTCTCGTTGTTAGCTTTTAGGTACATTCATGTTTATGCTAATCTGAAAGAGAGGAGTGACACAGACGGGCAAAGGACTACAAGATGTGCTTGAGTATTTGAAGCAATACTACGGTAACCCTCCTACGTACATCCAAGAAAATGGTGAGTTCTTGACTCTTTATATTTCAGGTTTCATCAGTTCTCAACTGAATTTGATTTCATTCATATTGATATGCGTTTTCTTGAAGAGAGCATCTTCCTGAATGTTTGGCTCTGCTAATTCATGGAAATGGAAATTAACAGTCTTGTAAGAGAAGAATGCTAATATAAATTTCTAAGGCTGGCTTGAGTGACAGATATCTGTTGCAGGTTATCCTATGCCACACAACGGGACGCTGGACGACACCCCCAGAGTGAAATACTTGAGAGCTCATATCAGTAGCCTTCTATCTGCCCTCAGGCAAGTATATCTATTCCTCAACATTTTTTCTCCACGCTCTCAGAACACATTGTGACATACTTGAATCAGTAATCTGTGACATCCCGTCCCAATCTACATTTCGTAAAATTATGTGTATATTCTTTTTATCTCTCATTTAATGTTCTATTGTATTTAATTTAAAGTCTAAATGAAAAACCAAAGCTTTCTCAGTTCTTTTTTTTTATCTTCATTTTTTCCCCAGTAATGGTTCAAACACCATAGGATACTTCATGTGGTCTTTTATGGATGCCTTTGAATTACTCAACGCCTATGACGCGAGCTTTGGATTGTACTACGTCGATTTTGAGGACGCCGACAGGAAGAGGTATCCTAAGCTCTCCGCGAATTGGTACTCCAACTTCCTCAGCTCCAAACTGAATGATACTTCACATAGCAGCAGCTCTTCTGCATCTCCAACACTTGTTTCAGCAATATAGCATCTTCTTGACTTCATTTAATTTTTTTTTTTCCACCTTGTATTGCAATTCATTGCATGTATAATCGCTTGACATAGCTCATTGGCGACTGAAAACACACGATGTAATGCCAAATACTTGGCTTGATTGAATCATTCCTGTTTGCGTCAAAGTTGAATGTAAAGTGAACTTGCTTGCTGCAAACTTTTGAGCAGTCATGTGTTCATACTGTGCCATTAATCACTGAATCTTTTTTAAGGAGCTCATATAAACTTTTGAAAGGATTTCTTCTTCTTTTTTTAGTTCTAAGGCAAAGAATTTTTTGCCTCTCTCTCTGTAATCTTTATTCCCTTCTCCACTTTTAAACCTTTTGCAAGGAATATTTTGATCTCTTTAATGGTCATACATTTTTATTCTCTACTCCACTATAGCTTTTTTATATGAAGATTTCCAAGTTATAACGGGTTTCAAGAACCCAATGAGTCCTTATATTTACATCCAAACCCGGAACCAAATCAGGCTTCCAGCCTTTTAGCTGTATTGGACCCGATAGCACGTATTGGACTCTGGGTTCGAATCCGATTGTTCTAGAAAGTTTTGTCGCCGTTGATATAGAATGTACTTAAGATTCTATTAATCGAACGGCAGACGCGGCTCCGCTATTTTTAATCCAAGTTTCAATGTCCTTAATATGAACCGCCTACCTCGGCTCTATATATAGGCTCGTCCCCATCCAATTCCCGTCTCTTTCTATCCGTTTATTCCTCCAATTATTGGGAGGCAATTAGGGTTTTCACTGTTGAGTTCTTGCAGCAATCATGATCGTCTACCAGGATCTCCTCACAGGTATGTTAGTAGATCCTTGCGAGCAATAAGTCTGATTTTTTTTTTTTGTAATTTTTGCCTAATTTAGAGCTTTGGATCAGTGCTTTAACTTTTTCTTTTGAGTTTAGTGCGAAATTGTGTTTCTTTGTGCTTAGCGGTTATGTGCTGAACTATGGAGCTTTAATTTTTTTCTTTGATCTTGTTTGGCGTTTGTATCGATTAGTTTGAGTTTCCAAGTTTGGTGCTTTCTGGTTTTAGAATCGCTGGGATTAGCTTCTTATACGGTATAAGATCAATCTTAGGAATTTGCTTCTATTATTGACGTTGGACGTTGCTTTGTTATGCTGTGAACGAGATACCAACTCCCTAGTGTTCTGGAACAATCCAATTGAGAAACCAAAGCCTATTTCAAGGGTTCAAAACCAGCGAGGATATTATATCCCTAACAAACTAGGATGTAAAAAAAATAAAAGAAAAAAATTGGATACCATACTTTTATGATCAGTTGTTACTGCCATCATGCTTCTTTTACATAACAATCTGGCTCTATTATTCTTCATATGCTGTTCAATTCTTTCAGTTGATTATGATCTCCTCTTGGGAAAGCATGTTTGTTTACTTTTTTAATCGATAAAATTAGGTGGCTACAGAATTTCGTGAATTCAGAAATTTTCAGCAACTTTTTATGAAACAGTTAATTTCCTCCTTAGCATATATATATTTATGTACTTTTTATCTAGCTTGTATACAATGCTCTGTGCAAACTTCTTATAGGCATGAACTAAGTTTCATGAATGGGTGGTGCATTGGGATTGAGTTCTAGCTTGTCAGATGTTTATCTGTCTGAGCAGCCTATGGTATTTTCATGTACTCTTATGTCCATGACATGGCACCTTGTTAGTTGTCATTGATAGCTCTAGTACCTAGTTCTCACCTAGCTATGAATGTGGAGTTTAGCCTTTATCTATGATTAAGTATAGTTATACCACCAAAATTTTGATTCAACTTGACATCGATTCTAAAAGTAATGGAGATGAGTACTCTGGTGAAAATTATTGGTTGGAGCAGATAATTTTCAGTCGTCTGCTTTATTGGCTACTGCTTGTTATGATTTGGAAATTAGTATAATGTATTCTCCTCGAATTTTATATTAACGGTCAGTTCTTTCATTTCCAATTTAATCTAAGTCAGGTGATGAACTTCTCTCTGATTCGTTTCCATACAAGGAAATAGAAAATGGGATCTTGTGGGAGGTTGATGGAAAGGTTAGCTCATCTGGACTTATTGACGTCTGACACATTTATTTTGTAATTGCTGCCATTTGTGTATGTGTTGAGCTTCTGCACATTGTTAGATATTATCCTTAATTAAGATTCATGATACTTTGAGTGCAGATTATAATTTTTCTTGCCCTCATTGTGAAAAGAAAAGGTTTAACTGCTGATTTAGTTTTCCTGTTTCCAATTGGAAAAGACAAGCTCCTAAGCTTTGAGCCTCAGTTCCTGCTAACAACCTAATTTTTCTGGCACAAGTGGAATATATTCACATGCAAGTTTATTCCATTACATTATCCCAAACTATGTTTTGCTAGCAAGTTTTTAACTGTGGAGCTTTTCGTTGGGTTATATATCGTGCTGTTTTTGATTGATTTGCAGTGGGTAGTGCAAGGAGCTGTTGATGTTGATATTGGTGCAAACCCTTCTGCTGAAGGTGCTGAAGATGATGAAGGGGTGAATGATCAGGCAGTGAAAGTTGTCGATATTGTCGACACCTTTAGACTTCAGGTTGATTATCTTGCTATTAGTTAAACGGTTTACATTGGGTTTGTGCACTATATATGTTGAAATTGTTTTTTTCCTCCTCGATAGGAGCAACCTGCTTTTGATAAGAAACAGTTTGTGACATACATGAAGCGATATATTAAGTTCCTGACTTCAAAGCTGGAGCCCGAGAAACTGGAGGAATTCAAGAAGAGCATTGAGGGAGCTACCAAATTTCTTCTTTCTAAGCTTAGTGATCTGCAATTGTAAGTTTGTGGATACAAAATTAGCCAAATTTTTTTTATTTATGTTGTCATTCTGTGTATAGGCAGTTTAGATTAACTTTATATCTCTAGTTTAGAGTGAAATTGGATTCTATTAGCTAAGCTGCTTATTCATTTTGCCATACACTGAATATTGGATACAAAAGCTAAAAGTTTCCCAAAGTTTTTCCCATCTATCAACCTGCCTCCAAGTGTGCAATAGGGGGATTCATTATTCCTATTGATTGGGATGAACACATCTTTTATCCAAATTGTTTAAGAATCATATTGGAGCTGGTCTTCTTGTTGCTAACAGCCTGCAACAAGATATGGATGCCCACAATGGTACATTTCATTTGGTTAAATAATTTTTGAGCTCCATTCCTGACTACTTGCTCTCAGATATCTTCTAGATGCATTTGCACACTTGAATTTGTTGAGTGTATAATTAATACGTCAATGCATCATTGTGTTAAACAAGTTCACCTTAGATATGCATGTTTGGGAAACTTCTAGGAAGACTCTGGCTTTTTGAAGATATACGGTAGCACCTAACTACTTGTTTCCTTGGCAGTTTCGTTGGTGAGAGCATGCATGATGATGCCAGCATGGTCTTTGCATACTACAAGGAAGGTGCCACCGATCCAACATTTTTGTACTTTGCCCATGGTTTGAAGGAAGTTAAGTGCTGAAAGAGACTTGACAAGTTCAAAATGTATTTATAGGAGTGTTGTAGTATAATCCTACCATGCCTAGCACCATCTACTGGACCTTATGACAATGTTTTTGGTTTTGGCTGAACTCTTATAAAAACCCTGGATTTTATAATATGGATGATGTATCAGTCATCTTTTAGTAGCTATGTGATGTTCATTTAGAATTTTGATGCACAAGTTTCTCTGGGGAGCATGGCACTGAGAGATGATGTTGACAGTCCCGAATGTTGCATATTTTCAGAGGGTATGTCTGCTTTCTAATCAATGCTCTTTAATCTTTATGGTCTCGTTTTAAGTTCTCTATATGCAGCAGATGCACCATGCTCTTTACCCTTTGAGATCTTTCATGTGGTTTTATATCCTAAAAAGCTGAAAAAAGGCGTGTATAGCCTATGGTTGCAAATGCTACTCTGGAAAACAGGTGGCCTTATGCTCAGGTTGTGTTTGGTGCATCATTTGTTGCTGCATCATACAATATAGTCGATTTGGCTGTATCACACAATTCAATGAGACTGCATAGTGTGTTTCTTAAAAATAGATGAGGGTGTATCGGCCGCGCTTAGTGCTGTGTGCCAAACAGTGTGCATCAGACAAACTGCATTGCTCGATGCAGACTGTAGGTAGCGATAGCCATCACGGTGGTGGGCTTGCTTAAATATGACAGGGTTTTTACGATCTTGGAAAGAACTTGAAGTTCCTAATTTTACCCATTTAAGGATCAGTATGGAGCATGGAAACAGGATCAGCTTTAGAGTATCTTTCAGTTTCTAGAAAAATTTCTTCAGCGGCATAAATTAGCGTCTCAAATACAGCAACTTGCGTGCTGCCGTGAATGTAAACGTTACCAAACTCTAGTAAATAAGCTTATTTCATCCAATGATTTCAGTTTTCTATCCTTCTCTCGGCAGATGTAAAATTTTGTGCTTGTGAAGGAATTGGATGGTTTCATGCATGAAATTAATCTAAAACAAGTAAGATGTTAACAAGAGGATCCAAAGAATTATGTCCGGTAAATCCAACTCATATGATGCTTATGTATTCTCTAAATTAAGTACTGACTAACCATGTACCAAATTGTAAAGCAAAACGGACTCAATCACATATGCTACATGACCCAATTTATGGTTGTGTTTGAATTTTTTTTTTTTAGCGGGGAGAGGAGTGAATCAATCGGCACTCGAAAGCGATAGGGAAAGCAAAAATGATTTTAGCGGCGAGAATAGCGGGCACGCTGGTAAAATTTCGCTGCTAAATCAATAGCGGCGCCCATGTGGCCGTCGCTAAAACCATTGGTACGGCCGCTAAAATGTATCAAGAAATGTTAATTAGCGGCAGTACCAATGGTTTTAGCGGCTGCAAAACAGCCGCCGCTATTATTTCTTCAGCGGCGAAATCTCACCTGGGTGCCGCTATTCTCGCCTCTGAAGGTCATTTTTCCTATTTTTTTTCCCCCAGTTTTCTCTATGCAGCCTCGGGTTCTGTTGATGGCCATGAAATGTTTGGATTATCGTCATCCATTATATATAACTCACGTAAGATATATATATAGTTTCTAACTCTTGTCTTTTTGCCAGCGCAGGCCAAGGCCATATACCTAACATGAATCAAATATCGATCAATATTAGCATATATATATATTTATACACTTAAAACGTATATAATTAATATACATCCTTAAATCACCAATTTTTTTTTAACAGGTTTTCTAGCTCAATTAATTGTTTCTCAATCTAAATCATAATTGTTTGGATTACTGGAGATCGAGATCAAAAGCTTTAACCCCTTCGATGATATATATATATATATATAACTATGATTATCATGCCACATAATCACCAATCACGTCTCAATAACCACTCAATAACTCACTCCCATTAAAGCCCCCTTAACCTAGAATTATCATGTCACATAAGCGTCACATAGGCTCCACCTAGGACATTCTCCCACCATGTAGGCAGGGGCGGACCCATTCACAAATCGGGATCGGGGGGGGGGGCAGGCCCCCCCGAATTTTTTTTTTATTTAACTTAGCCTTCTGTGGGCCCCGCGCCCCCCACCCCTACCCACATTGCCCCTGACCCCCCTGAGTTACCCTTCCTCCCTTGGCCCCCCCCTTACTTGAGGGGCTGGTCCGCCCCTGCACGTAGGACAACAAAAGTTTCACTTATAACCATAGTCTCATATAAGAATGAATATATACACACCATCTCTGAATTTTCTCTTTCTATTTTAATTATTCACCCGGTTTAGCATCTCTGTGTTTTGCGAACAAAAGATAACGAGAAATTTTTTAGTTGATCTTTTTTTTTGGCATATATCTTATTGACTTTTTTTTGGATATATACCCCTCCAAAGAAACTAACAAGTGCAAACACCCTCCCCTCATTATATTTCTGTCCAAACAATTACTTCCAAGAAATCCAGCTCATATGATGCTTATGTATTCTCTAAGACTAATCATCTTCATTGTAAACAAAAAAAATAATGGCAGAAGGAATGTGACATGTCCTGTTTCGTATCACACTTCATTTCATCCAAACTCACACTTCCATCACTTCCATTTCTGAAACCTCCCTCCTTACAAATCTATGTATGATCACACACCACACTTGCAACATAGGACAGTGATACACTACACGGAACATTCTATGGTACAGAAAAATATGAAGCTGGATACAGTTATTTTGCAATTTACTGAAATAGACAACAATTGTACTGCAACCCATTATGACAATAAACAATCTGAGAAGATTTATTTTTCAATCAGCTTATTAATGCTTTGGCTTGGGCTTCTTCACAATCACCACATTGCAGTGTGCATGGTGAGCACAATAATCACTCACACTTCCCAACACAACCCTGCATCAAGGTTAACTGAGAGTTAGATCCCCACAAAACGGGTTGAATGAACATGCCAAAGTATCAAATGCTAAAAGCAAGAACTGAAGCGGCAGGATCTAATTCAGAAAGTTAGAAGATCTCACAATTCATGGAAACTCCAGAAGAAGTGGAGGGAAAAACCAATCTCAATTATGTTCTGACTTTGTCACTGGTTACAACTGATTTCCAATTCCCACAAAAATCATGCCATGTAATGATCAAGACTGGGCGAAAACTTGAGAAGCAGAAAAATGATTCTAGGAAACCACATGAAATTATTGGGAACTATAAGGCTAGTTGATGAAGAAGATTATTGAACATGACCGAATTACCAACTAAGCATCGGCATATTTCCACACTTCTTGCACACGTCTTGCTCATGTAGTGATCAAAACTTATAAAGTAGCAAATAACAAATGCCAGGAATAGTATCAACAATGTTAAATTGGACTAAAACAGAACAGGAAATGAGTGCAGAAATGTGCCTTAAATCATTCTAATATGTTGGTATAACTTACCTGAAATTTCAGAAGGGGCAAATTTTTAGGATAGAAATGTCAAACGGCGGATAACATTTAAGGAGAACTCTATATTCATCTAATTTCAGAAGTACATTGAAATGCACATTTTACATGTAGAAATAATGACATCGAGGTTAGGTCCACCAAGAACTACGGGAAAAGAAAATCCATGACATGGTTATGAATGCTGATGAATCTATTGCAAAATGCACACATCAATATAGCAGGTGAGTGAGTGTTTGATTTTCCCTATCCTTTGTGGGAACTCTGGGGAATACACCGTAAGGAAATAGAACTGACATACTTCAAGAGGATGTTGTAACTATCATCACATAATGAACTTGAACTAAGCCTCTGCATCGACGCCCTTCAACTTTCTACATGCCAACTAAATTTCAAATATAAACATTCATGAGGGACATTTAAACCTTTTTATTGCGCCATAACCATGGCTACCCACAACCAGCATATCTGCATGATGTTTTTCTACTGCCTCACAAAGAATATTCCTTGGATCTCCTTCCACGATTTCATAGACAGCATCATTCACCTGATAACAAACACGCGAACCTTTAGTCATAAATTTGCAATCCTCCCATGCTGGAAGTAAAAAAAAACAAAGTGCCTCTGATTTGGCAAGTTTTTGCCCCTCAATAGATGGGAACAGCTCATCATGTAAGAATACATTTATCTCATATCTCCAAGAGCCATCACTTTTGACAAACTGCTCATATCTAGAGCTGTTCTTGCTTATATCAGTAAGTTGCTTTGGTAAAAACCGAAAAAAGTTATTAGTGATCACGATATGCACTTACATCCTAAGTCCAAGAAATTGTCAAAGAATACTCTACTCATGCAATTCTAAATATTCTCTAAAAATAATAAAGTAAACAAGTTACACAAGAAGCAATATTCTTCTGAAAATCATTATCAATACTCCAAACAAATAAATCAAACTCTTAAGTCAAATCTAGTAATTGCCAGTAAGATGCCATTAGAATTCCAGCTCTTACTACATTCTTGTTATTTTTCAACAAAATTAAAATGTTAACATACGTCACATTTAGTTTCCAATTCAACCCCTCAATGAGAAATTTGATTACTAAAACCGCACTCTAACAGAAGCCTATCAAACTAGAATCCACCCAATTCATCACCTTCGCTAATCGCAAACCGCAAAAGAGTCACCAAATACCAAAAAACACTGCTGAAAATTCATGGCTGAGGTCCTAAAAGAGTACCGAATTGGCCACGCAAAGCTCCCTAGCTTTATCAACCACCCTCGACGCCATCTTCTTCAGGTCCGAGTCCACGAACGGCAGCACATCCGCCGCCCCTGCCCCCAAACCAGACACTATATCACAACCCAAATCAACTAACCAAAAAATCACCCAAAAACACTTGGGCAAAAAAAAGGTCAGATCATGGATACCGGGGCCGGCGAGCCCGACGACGGAGATGGGGGTGGGCTTGGCATGGACGACGAAGAGCTTGAAGGGGCCGGCGGTGCCGCTGCCGGAGAAGAACCGGCGGAGGGTCCACTGCAGCGCGTAGAAGCTATGCTCGCTATCATCGATTCCCACCGCCACCGCCACCGCCTCCGGCCCGGCCTCCGCCTCCGGCCTCGCCTCCGGCCCCGCCTCCGCAGCCGTCGCCATAGATTCCCTTGTCCTTGATTACAAAGCTATTCTAGAAAAATCTCAACTTTTTAGAGAGAGAGGATAATCGGAGGTTATATATAGAGAGAGAGAGAGCCGTTGGAGAGCCGGATCTCTTTCTCTCTCTATAATAATTGAGAGGAATGTTGAAATCAATGGGCCAACAACACAACATGTTTCCGAGGGCGCCTCCGCGCGTGGAAAACCATTTCTCTTTCTCTTTTGAGTCCACTGGGAAAGTGATATTGGACTCTAGTCCTTTTAGGGAAGTTTCTAAGGTTTTAATATAAATGTTTTATCCTAAGAATTTTCTAAATTTCACTTTCCATCCTTCCTGTGTAATATTTAAAAAATTATAGAATGGAATGCGAAATTTTAGATATATAAAAATAATATCAAAATAAAAGGACTAAGACCGGGTGAGGGTCCAAGGGATGCCGGATTCCCAGGACCAAAACATGCCATGCGGAGAGGATATCCCATGTGGCTAAAACTATCAGAAAACTATGGTCTTCCATTGACTTTCGATAGGATTAGTAATTTTGTAGATCCCATTTTATCCTATATTTGATGTAAATTTAGATATGAGATAAATAATCTTATTGGGACACAATATCCCATATATATTGAATAAAATATTATCTTATATTTGATGTAAATTTAGATATGAGATAAATAATCTTATTGGGACACAATATCCCATATATATTGAATAAAATAATTCCGAAGGGAGGTGAGATAAGATCCATTACATTAAAAAATAAAAAATATTAAATATTAAATTAAATCTTCTCACGTCTTATCCTTTATCTTAAAAAAATTTAATCTCTCACTTCATCTCCCGAGAGAATATATCTTTATAGGGGGATTTGTTGTTTAGTCCTTTAAGTGACCCCAACTTGTTATTTAGTCTCCTATAACAGTTCTTAAGTGTTTTAGTACCCACAATATCAACAAAAGACTACAATACCCCTATTCATTCTCGTAATTACAGCCAAGCAGGCCACCTAATCCGTCATTCCCGAAAAATTCCAAATTTATTCCGCCCCTCCCATTTCCAACGCTCACCAGCCTCTCTTCCCATAATTAGTAGTAACTTCCATGTTAAATTGTAGTTAATTCATATTTACTTCATTGTTTAAGCAGTACGTAACTACCATTAAAATGGTAAGTACTTCGTGGTAACTACATCATATGATTGGTAGTTACTTCCCATTATTATTGGTAGTAACTTCCTAGTTAAACGGTAGTTATAAGGGAAGTAACTACCATTTAACTAGGAAGTTACTACCAACTTTATTGGGAAGTAACTACCATCTAACCACCTACTATCTTCCATAGATAAGGGAAGTAGCTACTTCCCAGTTTAACTGGTAGTTACTTCCCATCCAAACTGGTAGTTACTTCCCATTTAACTGGTAGTTACTTCCCAGTTTAAGCGGTAATTACTTTACAAAAAAACTGTAATTACTTCACACTTCAACTGGTAGTTACTTCCCATTCAAACTGGTAGTTACTTCCCATTCAAACTGGTATTTACTTGCCAATTAAACTGGTAGTTACTTCACAGTTAACTGGTAGTTACTTCCCATATAAATTGGTAGTTACCTCCCAAAACTGGTAGTTACTTTCCATCCAAACTGGTAGTTACTTCCCCCATTTAACTGGTAGTTACTTCCCAGTTTAAGCGGTAATTACTTTACAAAAAAACTGTAATTACTTCACACATCAACTGGTAGTTACTTCCCATTCAAACTGGTATTTACTTGCCAATTAAACTGGTAGATACTTCACAGTTAACTGGTAGTTACTTCCCATATAAATTGATAATTACTCCCCCAATTTTACTATTAATGCCCCCATTAATGCATGCATCCAGCCATAAAGTGGATGCATGCATGCCTTCCATGTATTGGGAATAGGTTTATATATTCCCAACCACTCCATTTAATGCCAACCACCTAATTCAAAACTATTCATCCATCTCTCATTTAAAAAAATACATAAAGGGTATTTTAGAGATAAAAAAAATACAGCTGTTCAAAAAGGGACTAAATGACTTAAAAACTTTCAAAGAGACTATACAGCAAATAAAGTCTCCAAAAGGGACTAAATGATATACACTTATATCATGTCTCACGGAACATAGGTGCGAATCAACATCTCTCGTATTGATAAAACAACAGCATCTCTTCGGTCATTACATGACACGTTTGTGGATCAATTGTAGTTAGACTAGTACCTTAATTTCCGAGGAAATTATAGTTGTAAGAACATCTGCCCACCCTAAGCCACAATCAAAAACTTTAATTTTTGAGCAGAAAAAAAGGAGAAAAAAAACCATTGGGAAGCAAAAGGAAAAAAATATCACTTAAGCGAATATATCATGTCTAGCTGCAGAAAAATAGAAAAAGATGTAAATACTTTTTCCTAGTGCCTCATTTTTATGTTTGTTATCACA
This sequence comes from Narthecium ossifragum, assembly GCA_963920575.1. Lineage (NCBI taxonomy): Eukaryota > Viridiplantae > Streptophyta > Magnoliopsida > Dioscoreales > Nartheciaceae > Narthecium > Narthecium ossifragum. The sequence continues at coordinate 2,004,714 of OY986965.1, forward strand.
AAAAATTTTAATGGAAAGTGAAAACTTTTTTCTTTGTTAAAAAACTCATTTTCTCATATGATGGGAAAAAAACATAGGAAACTTTATTTTAGAATACATTCCTCCAGAGTCCATTATAAAAAAAAAGAGAAGATTATCTATTCTGTCGGAGGAGACTTTCTGAAAACTCCCAATTTCCCTGGACCTTTCTTCGCCATTTTCTATACAGCTGCAAAGATCAAATGATCAAACTGATTTAAAAGTCCTATCAAGTATATTAAACTCCTAGTGACACCAGAAAGTTAAGAGATAATGACACTTTAATAAGAAGCAAACAACTGACAAACCAAAAGAGAGGCAGCACCGTATTCTTCGCTGCCAATTACACGCTCAAAATGAATATTCCACCTCGCGGTTCCTCACTATTCAAACCTACAACATAATTAGTGTACAAAAAGGTCACAAATCCCAAATAGAAACACTGGAAAACCATGAAACAGGTAGCTTTTTTGCGGGTTTATGCTGACAGCAGCCACTGATCTTATGCAGCCACTTTCAAGCTGATGAAGAGTATGATATCCAATCTGCGCAAGCTAGATAACCACAAGACAGCAATTTCTTCAACAATGGAATGCATTCGTTAAGTCTTGACCCAGTGTCATGCTTCCAGCCAACATACAAAAAGGGGCCAATTTTGTAGGCCTGCGTTTCAATTCAGTCAGCTCTCAGCTTCAAAATCTCCTTCGCAGTTCTCTTCCTGAAATATTCCATGTTTTCCTACAGAAAGGATAGTGAGCAATCATTATTTTGTTTCAAACTCTAGCTTTACAATAGATTAGTTTAGGACTGTTAACAAGATCTGCGCGTGATAACAACCACTTTGAGGTGCTCAATGATGCATGGACCCCAACATTTATTATACGAAGAGCTTGAAGTCCATGCATCAGCATCCATCGTAGTGGAAAAGGGACACGAAAGATAGTGCCTCCAAGGTGGTTCTACTAATTTTATCACTTAGTTTGCTAGAAGAATTGCTTGCCCCAAGGTCTAGCACTGTTAATTGGCAGCGACAGCAGCCTCATGGACTCATGAGCTTGGATGGTGCGTGAGTCACAGGTCAAATGATGGTTACAGAACAGGTTAAAACAAAGTGCACATTCAAACTTAAAATCATCGCTAGCTTGGTGCCGCATAACCCTTGATCCTGATTATGTCAAATTGAACGCTACTTACCTGCTCAAAAGAAAGACTTGAGCCTCTGCTGTAAAAGTCTGTGTACTTGAGCATGAACATCCCACAGTCCCACCTGTCAAAAGGTCCGGAGATAGTTTGTGAAATGTTATCAAAGGTTGCAAATTCAGTTAAGCAAAAAGCTAAGGATTCACCTGTTGATGCAGAATTTCAAAATGATGGTAAAAGCAACGGCCCATATACATAAAGCAGCAGTTTTTCAACACAAGAATGACCATAAGAACAGCCAACCTAAGTAGCATCATTACAGAAACAAATAAGAGGGCACCAGTAGTAACCCAATGACTGGAATGGAGTATGTTGCAGATATGCTTAAAATGGAGACAATGACGGAGAAATGGGACACAATATTCCTAAGGTTCTGTGAATCTCTTACATTTGGCGTAGATGGTTTTCGCCATGCATCAAGACGACAAGAATTTTCCTATAATCAATATCTGGCATGCAGGACAAAATACCCTTCACAATCCAAACAGAAAGTTTCTGAACTCACCATTTCAAATTATCAACCAAATTCTTCTTCTTGGGAACAACTCCTTGTCTATTCAATTAGTTTCAACTATTGCCTATTTCACATCCACAGAGCCTTGTTAGGAAACTCGCGCATTACTACATATGTAAGAACCGAATAAGTCTTTCACTCATGTCCGGCATGCAGGAAAAAATTCTCCTCACTCTCCAAACAGAAGTTCTTTAAACTCGCCTTCAACCAAATTCTTATTCTTGTAGCAAATTCTTATTTTTTGCCTATTCCTCATGAAAATGATGCGAAAGAATCTGATCCTCACAATCCAAGCAGAGAGAAATTAAGGCTTAGTATTCTCGATTAGACAAACTCCATATGTCCAAGGGCAGAGCTGCTTAACATATGACAAAAAAGGAGAAGTAATCAGGATGAACCCACAATAAGGACACAACCTTACACCATATAAGTGTTCGAAACCAAGCCACTTACTGAACAGAAACGGCATGATCCGACATGTAGTGATAAAGCGGTATTGTACAAGTGATCAGGATTCAGGAAGAAGATGCACATACCCATTCCTCTGTAGAGGAAGGTCTTCAACTTGTTCGCGCTTCCAAGATGTCGTGTCAATCTCTTTGCCGCTCTTGTCCTTCACCTCATCCATGAGATATCTAGCCTGAAAGATAATGTCAGCATCAGATGTGTTGATATTTCCACCATGATTTTGTCTATATATTTTGAAATGATTATTGGTATCTGCACATTGTACATATGCAAAAATTTGATAATCTTGGCATTTAAATGTTGCAATCATAACATAGAACAGATACAGCTTCCAAAATAAAAATCTTAAAGAGAACATTCACATTGTCAAACGAAGCTTTAGACCGCAAAATAGAAGGTTCTCAGTTCAGCGAACGTGTCCATTCCGGACAAAATGGATCAAATTTGGCCCTAATAGGAGCTAAAACTAATATTGGGGCCCATTTCAGCAAAGTATCGTCAGTTCAGGTCGCTGCGGGCAACTTCTGATGTGTTTGATCTGTTTCAGATCATTCGGGCAATTTTTGACATGCTTCAGGCCACTCAAGCGAATTGGCCTGAAAGCCTGAAAAGGATATGGCCAGACATCTAAATTTAATCACATCAAATTGCACAGAACATGTTGACTCAAAAAAAATTCCGACCATTAAACATAAATCACAAACAGCAAACATTTACACCGGTTGGACCAACTAAGCGTAGTCGGATCCGATTTGGGGAAATAGTTCGAATGGAAAACAAATCCAATGCATCAACCTTAGATCACATCCAACAACTGTTTTCTCAACATTTCCCATTGGGAAATCTAACCATAGTGCTCACACCTTACACCTATGGAAAAGCGACCAACATGAAAGGGCAGCCGACAAGCATCAAGTGGGATTTGACGGCTGGGCCTGTGATGATATGTCAACTTAATCTCCCAGCGTCCACTTTGGGTTTCCTTTGGGCAAGATGCTTTCTTGAAGTGGTTGTGGGCTGTGGCTGCAGCCACCAACGGCAACAAAGAACCTGCCTTCTGCAGTGGCTGCAATGTTGATGCTACATCCATGGTGCTGCCAATAGCTAGTCCTGCGGCTTTTGGAGCTTTCAAAACTCTTTGACCATTCGCAATGGTTTTAATATTTATCTGTTTATGGACTTTTAAGATGCTTTGGTCCTCAAAATGTTAGATATACTAAAAGTGAAACACACACAGACTCTTGAAACAACCTCATCTAAAAGGCTGGTAAGACAAGAACAGAAAGTATACCAACAAAAAAGCAACTTCAAGAAACACTGGCACAACTTATTTACTCGACCAGTCAAGCTACGACTACAACATGACGAATCTCATCAGCAGCCAGCATGCTAGCCTGCAGATAGCACGCAGACATGTAGGAAGAGATCAGGAAGCATAGTAGCAACAATGCTACTACCATACCAAATTTGAAACATAGAGGTAGACACATTGCAAACACCACCAACCAGGGTGATGGGCATGCTACATACAAAAGGTTGAATACCCACACAAGCCAACTGTGATTCAACTCCTCGCCATAAATGGAATGGTAAATGAACACTATGACTATTTGCAGAGGTTATAAAGTAACAAGTTGCCACTTTCAGTCCATATGGTGCAAGATAAATTTACAACACACAAGAAGTTTACTGAGCAATTGAAAGAAAAATAAATAGTAAAATTATAAGAGATATGAATCATGTTAGATCTAAGATAAACATTTCAAGCTTATGAATGAGCATTTATGATGTTTGGAGCATTTCATAATTTGGTTCAGATTTAAACACTAAAATGTTGGTATATTCACATATTCCTTTCTCGGACTTCAATGCATGGCCTTTGTGAATGAGTTCTTCCAGTCCACATCAATAAATTCTTTCCCAACAAATACAGACTTACTGTTTGAGAGTTGAGCTTACCAGAATTTTAAGCACATAATCATCCATGCCTCCAAGCGAATCAAGATACATAAACCTTTCATCCTTAACATCGATAACTGCAAGGCACCAATGTATCTCTTTGTGTATAGGTACAAATATCTGCATATAAAACAGAAGGATAGATGAAACATGAGAAACAAGGACCAGCAACTATAGCTAAAATGAACCATTAAAAAAAGCACAAGGGCTACAATAACTTTACTTTGTCACACTCAATAAGGCCGTACCCTATCTTCTTTTGGGTAGTCCATCTCTTTACAGCCTTGAAATCATAACCACCTCTCGCGCCAATGAGCTAAGCAGGAAAGCAAGAACAGCATATCATTCGTCACAGTCATCACAAGATTAAATAAACAAAAACGAGAGAGAGAGAGAGACAGACAGACAGACAGCCAGCCAGAAACAGCAAAAAACGTAAGTCCAAAACTGATACTAGAGAAGACTTGGCTTTTTCTGTTTAGCAATGTAGACGGACAAAGAATTCAACCTAAACAAATTGACCACAAAATTTACATGTTTCATCAACCAGTTATGAAAAAAAGAAACATAAATTAGCAGCTAAAGAATGAGATCAGGAAAAAAAAATAGCAACAGTACCATGGATTCTGTGTCTACTCTTATGAAATGAGAAGCGCTTGACTCGTTACTGACTGAAAAGAATTTTTACAAGAACCTTGTAATGTGTAAACTTGGGAATAATGTTGATATGAACGGATCTGATGGAGACAGGTTGCAACATTCTTATGAAGCTTATAGAAGGCACTGAATAGATGATTCCAAGGCCCAAACTTCAATTTGGCATATGCTGGATCCTCTGAAGCCTACCTGAGTTATGCATAATTTGATCTAATCTAATGTTATCTGAGCCTAGCTGAGCTTTATTTTATAATAGACTCAGAATTGGTATTAGTTTATGGCTTCACTAGTTATTTGGTTTGGCCGCATTAATTTAAACCTAGAGTCCACATCAATTAGAGCGTTAGGGTTGGGCATTACACGTCGGTGTAATGGCTTTCTAGGGCAAGGAATGAACAATAAGATGGTTATAAAATTATTAGCAAAGGCTTGTGCTATTGTAACCCTTCCCTGATGTACGATCCCAAGGAAACCTTTGTCTGATGCTTAGGTTTATCTATTTTCTCTTTCATTCCCTTAAACTCTTTTGAACATCCAGTAACATTGAGTCCCATTTCAACCGCCTTTTGCAAAAAAGCAATTCTAGCAAAATAAGAAAATGCAACAAATAGAATCCGCTGACAAGAAATGACTCATAAAAGGACCAAAAAAAAAAGTTGATTTTCATGCAGATATGGAGACCAAATGAGAAGGCAATTAAGTTAAGTAACGAAGCTACAATAAATGCTTACTACAAATCGCATAGCTATATTGCACATTATCAATGAAATGATCAGCCCCAAGCTGACCATGGAATTCTACAGACGTAGTTATTTCCCAATAATATTACATTGATAAACTCAATTTTCCTAGGAAGCTTTTCAACTAGTCATACCCTAATTTGGACTTTCAGTCGAGGAAGTGCTTTCATACCAATTATGACATAGAAAAGAATCACAAACTGGAGAGAACTAAAAAAATCTGGAAACGTCATAGATTAAGTTATTTCCCTTAAACAGCTTCAGTCAAGAAAAGAATGGGAAATGTGCGTTCCCTCCGATTAATGACCTTCAACAACAAAAGCCGAGCAACTATGCAGATGACTAACCTTTTTATAGAAAAACGTATTGAAAAAATGGCATTTTAGGAACCTTTTTGGTTCTCTCCTTTCTCTCTCCTTCAGCAACTCAAGGTATAAATTTATGACCTGCAAACAAGAATGCATCATTCAGATAGACATTCACCACTGTAGGATTAGACCCCTTGATCCCTTGGTTGTGCAACAAGTTCTATATGGAGAAATTAAACATTTGAAGAAGGACAGGATTAGTTACCTCGTCATTCAACCAAGCACCACAATTCAAGCACTGCAAGACCTCTCTTGTAATCTCAATGTTGGAAGGTTCATGAGTGACTAGAAGTTCACGACTACATAATAAGAGCGCCAAATATATAATCCCACTCATAGTTATGATCGTTATTTGCAAAAAGGCCATATAAAACTACGCAATTTACGCTGCCATACCTGCTTCCACCGCACAAAGCATAATAAATTTCATCTTCTTCTTCATCGGTTAGGGGTGCAAACAGCTCATGTAGGTCCTGGTGTGATGATAGACTACATAAGGTAAAGGCCCAAAAGAAACCCAAATTCATCTAAAGTGGTAAGAAGTAGTTCCCTCTACAATTATTCCACTCAAGAATGCAACTGGATTGGTCGTGAAATGAGTTTGCAATCATAACATATTTGGCATCATAAACCTTGTCGTGAGATCTAAAATACGTTGACCCTTTCATATTTTCAAACAAACATTGGAAAATTCACATCTTATGTTTTAAGCTCTAGTGCACTGTAATATACGAGAGTTAGTTGGCAGGTGAATCAGATTCAACTCATGTCCTCTTTAGTGATGGGAGATCAATGAATATCTAACCTATTTGAAGGATCAATTCTTTCCTTCACACAATTTCCAGATGGCAGTCTTCCAACTGTTCATATCTAATCATGCTAAATTTTTATCTTCAATATTCCTTCACTTTTGTAGCTTTTAAAGAGAAGCAGATTAAGCTTGTGAAATGTATTTCAATTTGGTAACATTAAGGTATGAAAACAAAAGAGGGAGATCAATTTGTAAAGCTCGACTAACACATTCATTGATGATATAGAACTCAAACTAACCCTGTTTGTGCTCAACCTAGGTATTCAAAGTTCTATTTGTTTGGTTTAAAAACCTATAACAAGTAGAGTTCCATTTAAGACCCTGTGTCCCTTTACAGTGTCAGCAATTTTCAATTGACCAATCAAAAATGGAATGTACATTTTTATTGCCCATGTTCCAGCAAATGCAACCTACAATATCAGAAAAAATAGGAAGAAAGTTACCCCTTTCGGTCTCTTCAACACCTCATGAACTAACCGGAATCCTGATATCTTCTGCTCCGTCAACTTTAATTCAAATTCCAGCCCTCTCAACCTTCTGTCACGCTTTGTGGAATCCTCCAACAACTCCTTATACAACGGCCCCTTCTTCACCCACACCCTGTCCTCCCTCAGGGGTGTCGATTCCAGTACCGCCTTCCTCGCATTCTCCACCTTCTTATTTACCACCAAACCTGCGGACGATCTCTCCTCCTCTTTCCTCGTCACCACAGTCAAGTCCGAAGCCCCAGAAGCGAACGACCTGGGGTGTTGCTGCTGCCCCGACACAGCTGAATGGCCCTCTTGGACTCCAAGAACCAGCTTCTTGTACTCATCAAGATCCAAACGTTCGTGAATCCTATCAGCATCATCGTCAGGGCGAAGAGGCCGGCTTGTTCGCGCCGAGGACTCACGAACTCTCTTCCGGTCGATGACACGGGAGACGTAATTGCCCATTTCCGCCTCAGGCTTATGGCGGGAAGTCGAACCCGGGATTCGGGACCCGAGTTGGAAGGCCTTGAGGACGCGCTGGGGTGCGTGCACGGGTCGCGGGAGGGGCGCAGCAGGGGGGAGGCGTCGTATGCCTGCGGCCGGAGGAGACTCCTTGGGGGCAGCCGGCGGCTCCGGGGAAGGAGGAGGAGGGAGAAGCTTAGACTTCTTGGAAGGCGTCTCGAGGGACGGGTGGGGGGCGGAAGAGGGGAGGCAGAGGTCGACGAAGCACCGCTTGCGGTTGTCCGTTAGCGCGCCCATCCTGAGACGAGTTCCATGGAAAGGCTATGAAGCCATGGATGAGATGGGAACCCTGGACAGGGCTTTGCCAACCTAGAGTACTGCGATATAGGGTTTTCGCATGGAATTTAGGGGGAAGAGCTGGAGATCAAGGAGGAGAATAAAAGGAAACCCTAGAATTCCAAAACTACGAGACGAGGTGCGTCGCGGGAGAGATGGGAGTGTCATAACGGGTGGGAATGAAAACCGGTTCCGATAAGTTACTAAAACGGCGGTCAAACTAAATATGTTATATATATTAAATTAATTAAATTAATCTTATAATTATTAACCTACATTAATTCATATCCCCTAAGTTTCTTTATATATATTCTCTAAATTTGCTTTATATAAAACTGCAACCTAAGTTCTATTAATATTATCTTATACAATATGCAATATGCAAACTGGCAGTGAACAAAAAGCTATGATCAACATTCGAACCCTGGACCACCTACGGGTCAACACAGCCGTCTAACCAGACAAACTATATGGAGTTTGTTAAAATTTTATATTAACAATAACTAAAAACTGTGTCAAGGGCACAGGTGAGTACTAGTTAAATATAGATATAAAAAAAAAATATCAAACTATAAATACTAAAATGATATATGAGAAATTTTACGGATACTAAAAACATAATTTAGTTTTATTAAATATCATATCCCTTCTTGGAATTTCCCAAGTGGGTCTTCTACTGAAAATGGTCAAAAAGATTTTTATTTACATATTCTTGGCTTTCACTCCTTGGCAAGCAAAATCGAACCGATTCGAACAACTTCGGTCCATTTGGTTAGGCTCTTCGGTTCATTCGGTTCTCTAACTTCAAAAATTTTGATTCTTTGGTTCGGTTGAGTTCTTCATTGTAAATTTTGGTTATAATCAAAAAAACTAATTTTTTTAGTAAAATACTCGGTTTTTATTTTATATACTACATAAGTACCCATATTGTTCAGTTTGATTCTATTCGGTTCGGTTTTTACATGAATTCAATTCGATTCGGTTTTCAAAATTTTGGACCAAACTAGTCTGGTTTGATTCGGTTCTTAAAATTATGGATCGAGAACCGAATACTCACCCGGGGATCTTGTTGGAAGTTCTCTTATCTTATTGTCACTTACTCGGGATCTTGACAACGAAAGCTAACAAACTTTCTTTACGATTTGATAATATAAAGAATAAATAGGAAATTAGGTAATTTTTGTGGGTAAAATAAATTTATTTGACAATTAATATGGTGGATTTGCGAATAGGCCCTAGAGAAGCTTAGATTTACACTGAAAGCCCTGGGGCGATGGAAATTCAAAATTTTAATGTTAGCTTGCACAAACGTTCATTGCCATCTTGCATATCTCTTCTACGAATTTTTAGCATTTTAGTACCCCTAAACTTTACTTTTGCCGATTTAATACCTTTGCCCTGTTTTTTTGCAACTTAATACCCCATGGACATGGAAAACCCCATCTCACCCCTCACTTAACCCATGCCCATATGACACCACATACATGCCATGCCCTGCCACATGACGTGGCATGTCATGTATGTTATAATAATAACGCTCAATGGCAGCCAAATGGAGAGGAGAGCAAGGTGGCATGGCAATGCTTGTGCAGCAAGTACTCCAACAGCTGCTACACCTGCAACTAGCCATGGGTCTGGCAAGGGTTTCGGTGGAGAGGAGAGCAAGGTGGCCATGAACCTCCAGTGGCAGCCAAATAGAGATCATGGGAACATGGGTTTGGATTCAGGCAGAGATAATTACTAGGCTGGGGTTGGTTCTTCTTGGCATGGCCTTGTTAACAGCTCCCTCATGTAGAGAGAGAGAGAGAGGTAGCAGTGGCTATCTGATGTTGTCTCTAATTAGCTCTCTATCTCCAGGGTGGTCATATCTAAAGTTTCCCTATTTGGAAAACTTAAGTCTTTCTTCTTCTTTTGTTTCCTGTGTTAGTTCTACGCGTACTTAATATACTTAATGTAGTACCTGAGGGCGCCGCTTTCTCCTTCTCCAAAACATCCTCTCGGAAGGACACACTTCGCGGTGTCTTCATGATTGAAGGTGTCCGTGACTTCGCTTTGAGCCTTTCAATTTCTTGTTCGGCTTCAGCGAGCCGCGTATTCGTTGCCGCCAATTTGAATCTCAATTTATTGTTCTGGATGTTTATCGTCCTCACAGCATCGTCCTGGGTCACAATCCTCCGAGTCAATGTATCGACGTCCGATCTCAGCTGGAGACAAGAGTGGGGAAAAAAAATGTTAAGTGCGCACGAAAAATACTTGTCAAACAACACGAGTATAATAAGACACAAACACGTGTATTACTAAAAGTAAAGACACGTACAATAGATCAAAAAAACGCGTATTTATACTAATAAACACGTGTATTATAGCTAATAAAGACACGTATTAGTAATATTAAACACAAGTATGATAGATCAAAACTACGCGTACTTATACTAATAAACACGAGTATAATAGCTCTAAAACACGCATATTTTGAGTAAAAAACACGAGTATATTAGATTTTCATGTATAAAAACTTAACAGTTACCGAGTATCACACGTAATTAAATCTAACGACGAGTAATATCGATTATAACGACGTACCTCAGCCAGCTTAGTCTCAATTTTTGGGTGGCATGGGCATTCTCGGTCGACCGCGGCATGGTCATGAATTGAACACACCTAGGGGGTGCGTCTTCACGAGAGGACAGTGCATCAGAAGTCCCAGCCACCATTGTATGTCTTCGTGGTTGCTCAGCTTGCGTGGAATGCCTCAGATACAAGGTCCATTCCACATCGATGTAAACAAGCTGGAAATTATAGAAAATCAACAGTTGGTTAGTAGACATTCCAAACTAGACGACCATAAAGAAATCCGAACAATATTTTAGCTCGACATTACCCGTGTAGTCGTTCCTTGCGTAACAGTGTCGGTGAGGTTCTTTCTCCTCACCAGCTGTAAATGACCCCACCTCATCATGCGTGGGATACTGTCCGTGACGGTTGGTGCCCTGCAACCGGTAATCTCATAATACCATATGAGCAGAACAGCAGTGCACCCACAGACATAAGTACATGCCCTTTTACTAATCTCACTCGTCTTTGACTCCGGTAAGCCCTTGTTCATCCCGACTTAATTCTTTTAATTTTAATTTTTTAATTTTTTTTTTGGCACAAGGCGGTGTGTTCTCCTCTCATCTATTGTGGAAAAAATAAATACCATTATTTTCATCCCCGTATCCTACATAATGTTTTGCGCTAAGAAATGTAGCATTCACATGCGTACTTTTTGTTCTTTCTAAGTGTCTTTTTGGTGTTTTCTATGCGCTCTTGTTTATACACGTACTTATGGTTGTTTCTACACGTACTTATGGTTGTTTCTACGCGTTGTAAAGGTCTTTTATACGCGCTATTCACTAGTTTTTACGCGTACTTTGTCTCTTTTAAGTAATACGCGTGTAGGACGTGCAAGAACTAGACTAAGTACGAGTAGGAGCTATATTAAGTACGCGCAAGAACTACATTAAGTACGCGTATAAAATACATTAATTACGCGTAGGAACGACGTTAAGTACGCGTAATAACTACATTAAGTACGCGTAAGAAAGTGCGCGCGGGTTACCTTTTTACCCTTCATCCTCCGGTGTTAGGGCATTGAGCGATATCTCAGGACGCGCAAGAACTACACTAAGTACGAGTAGGAGCTATATTAAGTACGTCCAAGAACTACATTAAGTACGCGTAGGTACTACATTAAGTACATTAAGTACGCATAGAACTAACACCGGAAACAAAAGAAGAAGAAAGACCTAAGTTTTCCAAATAGGGAAACTTTAGACATGACCACCCTGGAGATAGAGAGCTAATTAGAGACAACATCAGATAGTATACCACTGCTACCTCTCTCTCTCTCTCTCTCTCTCTCTCTCTCTCTCTCTACATGAGGGAGCTGTTAACAAGGCCATGCCAAGAAGAACCAACCCAGCCCAGTAATTATCTCTGCCTGAATCCAAACCCATGTTCCCATGATCTCCATTTGGCTGCCACTGGAGGTTCATGGCCACCTTGCTCTCCTCTCCACCTAAACCCTTGCCATACCCATGGCTAGTTGCAGGTGTAGCAGCTGTTGGAGTACTTGCTGCACAAGCATTGCCATGCCACCTTGCTCTCCTCTCCAATTGGCTGCCATTGAGCGTTATTATTATAACATACATGTCATGCCACGTCATGTGGCAGGGCATGGCATGTATGTGGTGTTATATGGGCATGGGTTAAGTGAGGGGTAAGATGGGGCTTTCCATGTCCATGGGATATTAAGTTGCAAAAAAATAGGACAAAGGTATTAAATCGGCAAAAGTAAAGTTTAGGGATACTAAAATCCAAAAAATTCTCTCTTCTACGGGAATCATTTAAGTTGCCTTTGTACGAATAAGTCTGACTTTTTTCTTATTGCATATCAACCACCAGAAGCATAATAAATTGGGCGACTTGATTTATTGAGGCATTTAATAGGCAAGTTTAATTCAATACTTTGTGAGTATATTCCAAGTTATAATTAGCTACAAAATTTAAGAAAGTCCTTTCTCCATTTCGTGATCAATTAGCATACTTAATTGGTTTTTTGCGAGAATTCGTTGTACCAAATAGCAACCATAAAATATCTGAAGAGGATCATAAATACAAAAGAATGCCAGATTCCATCAGCATATTGAATTGAAGGAGCGGATTCAAACTGAAAACATTTGCTTTGATATCATGTTGACCAACATCTGTTTAGAATTTCATTATCTAAAACCTTTTGTATGCAGATTTATGCACAAATATGGGGCTTAAAGTACATTACTTTGCATAAAAACTCCAAGTTGATTCAAATTTAGAGCTCAAAGGAACATCAATTATTATTATTTCTCAACCTAATAACCGCTCCAAGTTAAAAATAGTGAATCTAGCAGTGAAAGCCTCAGAATGATCTCAGCTTAGTTATGTTAATTAAGAATAATTTAGGACAAAGATACATTATTGGTGATGTGAAAAATCAAATCTAGGAGCCTTTCGCAGCATGCCATGAATTTTCCGTAACTCTGTGCTGGTGATTTCTTCAGGGAATTCAGCTACTTAAATGACAGAAATCGTTCGGATTCAGGTGCTTCAATCATCACCCCGGCAACACATTCAGCTGCCTGATAAATCATCGATGAAGACAGCTCTTTAGTGTAATTAATTTCCTTGTGTAATACAGCAACAGATGCTGGCCTAGAGATCAGAAGAGCGGTTAGCGTATTCTTGAACCAAAGCTCCGAACAGAGAATGCCGGTCCATCAAATTAGCTGGGGAGTCGAACTCCTTTGCTAGTCCTGCACAGACAAATGAATTAATACTCTTAGTTTCACTTGATAATCATCAAACTATGAACACACACACACACAAAAAAAAAATCGATTTATACAAGTCTGCACTGAAATGTTGGAACATTCTAACAGAGGCACTAAAAGATTGATGTCATGACACCCAGTACATTTTGGTATACGAATATACAGAAGGGATTCTGGTTCATACCTGCGTCGATAACCAAAACTCTGTCACAGTCCATGACTGTGGGGATCCTGTGAGCAATGCTGATAATTGTACAGGAGGAGAAGTCCTCACGGATGATCTTCTGAATAACTGCATCAGTCTGTGAATCCACCGAAGCAGTTGCTTCGTCCATAAACAAGATCTTGCAGCGCTTTAGCATAACCCTGCCTAAACAAAGCAGCTGCCGCTGTCCCACGCTCCAATTTTCTCCATTGTCAACCACTGGCAATAGCAAGGCAAAAAGACACGAGCAAAAGAATAAGACTGAATTTTATGGATTTGTTGGTGTATCATTGTAATTCCAAAATAGTTGACGAAATAATGCACACAGGATGAGTATCAGATTGAAGGCTGCTGATAAAACTATAGTGCCTGGTATTCACCTGCATGCAGTGAAATTGGATGGTTTATACTCTATTTCGACTGTGGAGTCTTCAAGATACGACGATACAAGCTATATAGAGATTACTGAGACTGTTTACTTTCGTTAATTTCCCAGAATTCGCCTACATGCACGTGATATAAAATAAGATGTGACAATTTTTACTTACCTAGGTATCAGGATCTTCTACCTCCAATAGGCATAACATAAGAGGATGATCATGTATTTGGCTAGCAAGTAGTGATTCGACAAACTTCTAGAGATCTCTCAAAGTTGTATAAGTTTGAACATAGCTTGCCAGTACGCCTTGAATGTTCAAGAATATTTGCAACATGGATGATAGCTTTGACTGTTTACAGTCTTTAAGACACATGGAGATCAAATTAGAACTATTGATAGGTATAAGAGATGCTACACGTTATTTGTTTTCTAGTCTTAGTACTGTTGCTTTTACTTAATTGCAAGAATTAATAGCATGTTGAGTTGTATTTATCTAGAAGAGATTTGTTAGTACGTGAATGCTATATGCCACAATAGATGGTTGTGACTCCATAAGACAGAGCTTTTAGACTATAGGAGGAACAACAATATGTAAGAGAAGAAACAAGTTGAGGGGGGGCAGGGACAGATGAGAGTGTACCCAAAGCATCAAGCTTTTCAGGTTTTGAAGCCACTGCATCTTTGAGCTGGCATCTTTCTAGGCTCTGCAAAATAAGCAAAATTATAGACAGTAACTGTCAGACAACATAAGCATGAAAAAGTTATGTCCAGAAGAACTGTTTGCTGCTCATCATGAAACACTGTAATCATAAGAAGCGAGATTATCCTAATCCATGTGAGATTACTAATTGCTGCTTGCAATGAGACATATATCGCATTGCCTTAATGTCTACAATGTTTCCCGGTGTTTCCATTACCTTTCAGACCATGAATTTTTCGATTAACATGCTGGGTAGTTAGATAGAATTCCAGAGTTAAATATCTCTCTAGGGAAATCAAAGAGCGGGTTCTAGAACACTGCCACCATCTACTTAGTTGTTTGAAGGTTAAACTTGAACTGACTCGAATTTGTTGCAAAAAAATGTTTGAATAAAAGCAGAACTCTAAATCGCGAATTCCAGAGCAAATTTCAATCTAGTCTTTGTTGATGAAAATATAATACCTGCCATATCTCCTCGTCCGAGTATAATCCAATTGGGTCAATATTGCTTCGAACGGTTCCTTCAAAGAGAACAGGTTCTTGAGGTATAATGCCAAAGCGCGACCTCAGATCATGAAGGCCCAAAGTACATATGTCTACCCCATCAATGAGTATCCTTCCTCCACTGGGCTCTACTATTCTGAATAGAGCTTGTATAAAAGTTGATTTACCACTGCCTGTCCGACCTACAACACCTATCTTTTCTCCTCCTCGGATGTTAACTGTAACGCCATGCAGCACTAAAGGAGTGTTTGACCGATATCTAACCTGTGCAAATTTCAACATATTTGGTGTTCATCTCTATAAATTGTTCAGAGGTACATATGGAAATTTAAACAATGACATATGGACCCAAAAGAGCGTCAAAGTCATGAAAATTAAGCTGATTGAGATAATTTTAGTTGTTTTAGTAACCTTCAAGTCCTGGATAACAATATCTCCTTGGGTGGGCCAATTTGGTGAGGGAAGACAACCTTTGATCACCCATGCTGCCTCTGAAGGAATGTTAGTGAATTGCTTTATCCTTTCAACTGAAACCATCCTATTCTCTATAAAGCAACTAATCCATATTGCCCAAAACAGCGCCGAGTTCAGAGAGAGACCATATGAAAGTGACAGGCCTACAAGCTCTGGATCCAGGAAAGAGATAGCAATCAGTAAAAATATTCCGAAGGTGATAACTCGCACTCAAGCAAATAATTCTGTATGATGGATTGAAATATTGTTTAGCAGAACTCTAACCATACAGTTTCATATGAACATACAGTACTCTAATATCAAGAAAAGATGATCCTAGTACAGACAAGGCATACAGATCTTTTAAACAGTGCTGGTCAATGTGACTGGATTTATAGTAGATTTCTCAACATTTTTATTTCAAAGCCAAGTTAATTATAGGTCCTCTTGGGTTTAAATGTCTCTCCCTGTAGAATTTTGTTTCCACATAGCTTCAAATCAAAGCCACATTGTCACTCAAGTAGCTTTCCAGAAACTTTCAGGCTAAAATGCTCAGAAAGGAACAGCTCATACCTGGTTTAATAACATTGCTGGGTAATAGGACCATCAATAAAGTAGTGATGCAGAGAATGAAGCTTCCAATCAATTCCAGTCGGAATCCTAGCCACTCATTCGAACCATTATTGTTGAAATCCATCCGTAAGCTTGAATCAACCCTGTTTACGTTTTCCTCAGCAAACTTTCCCTCCTTCCTGAAGCACCTTATCGTTATAACACCGTTAATGGTTTCTGAGAAGTGATGGATGACTGGTGCTTTTGTGATTGAGTCAAGACGCGTTAGCTCCCTAGATGTTGCAAGATAATATCCCTGCAGCCGAGCAATACGAGGAAATATCAAGTTAACCAGATTTGAAACTATGGTGGTACATCATTTCATCCGAGGCTGTGCCTTCTCTTTGATGTTTAAAACTATGTTTGTGAATCATACTTCTTTATTTGTTTGCATAAAGAACTTGAAAAGTGAATACCATAGGCTTATACCAAGAGCTACAAACAAGTTAGCTCATTGTGCTTCCTACTTCCAGTGTCCGGGAAAAAAAAAATTCCCTTCAGAAAATAAAAACGAATCCAGAGGACATACGGACATAAGAGAGTTTCCATACCCTGTACCACCAGTTCAGCCATGCAAGTGGAAGTACGGGTACAAATGCTTGCCAAGCAACCTGACATGTAACGACAATGATGGCTAATACAGTCGTATACATTGCAACAATCATCCCCACAAAGAAGGGAAGGAAAAGATCGATGTTGGTTTGATCTGATGATGCCTGAAATAAGCAACACACAACATTGTTGACATGTAAGAAGATAAACCATCAATGAAATACAAGGAGAAAAAATTTGAAGAACTCTAGAGTTGTTGGCATAAATTAAACGATCCAACATTAAGTGTTGAGTCTAATTTTACAGAATTAAAGGTGATTAACACGTCTTAAGCGCCTTTAGAAAAATATCAGCAATAAGTAGAGAGTGAGGGCTGAGGGGTACCCGACTTAAAATCCTTCCTGAAGGTGTAGTATCAAAGAATGACATAGGAGCATGTAGGATACTGTTAAGAATCTGTTTGAAAAAGATCTGAGCCGTCTTCAGTCCTAGGTATGACACCAGAAATGCTCTGCAGGCTACAAAGACCAGAGAAACTGCCCCGATAATGCAGTAAACTTGAATGAATAAGGATGGATGGAATCTAGTGGCATTGTCTTCTGAAGTCTCATATGCCAGCCAATAGTCACTCGACAGTCCCGAACCTTGCCACAAGACAGTTACAAGCAAAACTAAGACCACTCCCCACCATCCCCAAGCCTCTGTGATATATAACTTGTAGACATTCCAGCTAACATGCCCAGTTTCACGCTCCTCCTCCTGTATGAGTTTGGATGTGCCCTTCTCAGTCTTTGGAGACATCACTGACCCGTTCTTTCCATTAGACTGCTCATTACTCCTGGTGGGCCGATCAGATGACTCGGACTGCTGAACACTAGCATCCTGCATTGGCGCACTGTGTTCTACAAGCTCCATGGAGCTGTCATGAGCAGCAACAAGAGCTCCAAAGTCTGCACCTGAACCTACCAACTCATCGTACTTTCCAGATTCTACAATCATCCCATCTCGCATTACCTTTAGTTCCATTTATTGTAAGGAGAAAAGATCAGAATTCACACAATCAATTGGCATGACTGGTAAAAGCTCAGAAGTCTGATGAAGAATATTCACTAATTTTTGTCTAGATACTTGAATCAAAAAACAAAATCATCATAGTTACTGTTCAGTTCAGGTTATCTCATCAAAATTCCACAATACTGAAAACATTAACACTTACCAATATAAGATCCGCATTATGCAAGAAGTCCACCTGATGTGTCACAAGGACAACAGTCTTGTCTTTAAGTGCACCCCTCACACATTCCTACAAGTCATTACACCAGAAATTAATGTTATAAAACAAACGCATGAAAACCCTTCTGTTACTAGTGAAACAGGACTTATTTACAGGTCCCTCTTCTATCAAGAATTATAACCAATATTATTATATAACCTCTGTATCAGCTTCATACTTTAACAGTTTTCTTTTTGCAACTAATAAAGCACACGAGATCCTTTAGTTAATTATCTAACATCGCATGTTACCTCCTACTGTTACACTTAACTGCAATCTTGCGCTACAAATGATCTAATGCTCCACCTATTGACTGCACCATTATCATATTAGTGCCACATTCCCACTTCTACTTTTATTAGTGCTACTAAAAATCCATGGCACCTTGAAGATCTCAGAACCAGTGTGAGCGTCAACAGCGCTGAATACATCATCGAGGAGATAGATATCACAATCCTGATAGACAGCCCTGGCGAGTTGTATGCGTTGCTTTTGACCGCCACTGAGGTTGATCCCCCTCTCACCAATTTCAGTCTGGTCCCCAAACTCCATCATCTCCATATCCTTCTCCAAGCAGCAGATCCTGATGACCTCCTTGTATTTCTCTGGATCCATGGTCTGGCCAAACAAGATGTTCTCTTGGATGGTGCCATTCTGGATCCATGCTGTCTGCGCCACATAGGCTGTACTCCCACAAACTCTAACCTGCCATAATATTGCCAAGAAAGAACAATCAATTAAAAGCAAAAATACTCACTTTGCAATGACCATCCAATGAAAATACTTACGTCCGGAACAGCTATCAACAATTGCTACGATGCAAGTGTCACATGTCACATTCAGAACTAATCAACTTTATGCGCAATAACCTTTCCAAAAGAAACTTAAGAGACCAGAGATACATTTACCAAAAGGATTGCACATGACCTTCACTATTCACATACCAAGAAGACAGTTTGCAGTTTTCTTTCTGAGATAAAAACGTGCTAGACTATAATTCTACAAATAAAAACACCATTCCTATCAGCTCAAGCGGTCAAGCTTAAATTCAACATCATGCTCATTCAAACTGACACAAGAGCTTCCTGTATACTATTAACCTTTTGGCTTGATTGGTTTACGAAATGAGTGTGCTTGTGTCTGCATGCCAATCACATATCCCTTGTTTGGGCATGATTCCATCAGACATATAATCAAACAGATGGCCCCTCCTTGCATGCATGTTTCCACTATCCAACATTTTCCTCTCTCGTACTCTTCCTCATCTTCCGCCCTCCAACATAGAAAACAACACTCGTGGTCGTGGAGAATATCACCATAGACGTCAACTCCATGCAATGCCAGCACAACAAGAGGATTTGGCAAAGAGCAGCGGCAGCCACAGGCTCTTCTTCTCATCCGTCGATCTTTGTGGTGGTCAGAGACCCACAGATTACTCTACAGTACCAGAGTCAGCTATCGGATCCGACCCGGACCCAGTGGCAGATGAGCACGTGACGTGACACTCTCCAGCTCCAGACACATGGCTTTCTAGACTCCCATAAAACCATTAACCTCGTGACTCATCAAAGCCATCACAATGGACTAAACTAATCTCTCATATCACAATTCACAAAAAGTAGTCACTGATTGATTAAAATTAATACTCGTGATCCACGCTCATAATATATTAAGTACCAGAATCTATAATTAATCAAATAGGCCATCCTTCTTTCTAGATCAGGTATATTTAACACTAAATCTAAACCAAAGTTAGGTCCCCCCAACTACCCAGCACTGTTCTCCTTCCAGTATCATGTTTTATATTAAAAGTCGTTAATTGGGTTTTTTATTTAGCAAATAAAAACCCTATCTCAAATATTAATGATGTAGTATATTTTAATATAAATATATTTCAAAGATTAATGATGTAATTCAATATTTAATCGCCACAATTATAAGACTTTCAAATAATAAATGAAAAATACACTTTAAAATACTATTGATATAAATAACAAAAACACTAAACATTAATATAACATATTATAATATAAAATGCAGCTCAAAGATTACTTATGTAATTCAATATTAAATTATTATAACTATATAATTGTTAAATAATAAATGAATAATATAATAATAATAAAGAAGATGGGGGAACGACTATTTTAGTGAAGTAGAAAATGATTTAGAAAAATTGATTGGGGGTGTTTTAAACGGAAAGCTGTGAAATAATAGAAAAGTAATATATATTATAATATTTCGGGGAGGATGAGATGGGAAGGTGATATGGATGGTCTAAAATCCAGTTGACTCGTTGGAACCGTCGTCGCCTTAACATATGCCCTAAAACGCGGCATGTTTAACGCAAAGCCAATCAAAACCAGCCACGTATTCGGACTAGCTGATGTATGTAGAGCCGGGCCTACCTCGAACCAACGGCAGTGATGCATGCACGTTACTTAGGAGAGATCGTGGCCGTACCTTGCCGGAGATCTTCTGCATCTCGCCGATGATGCAGGATAGGAGGGACGACTTCCCCGATCCGACGGTCCCGACCACCGCGGCCAACGCCCCTCTCCGAATCTCGACGTTGATGTTCTTCAGCACGGCGTCCTTCTCCTCCAGACCCTCGTCGTCCCACGCGAACACCCCGTCTCTCACCTCTATAGCCAGGCCGTCGCCGTCGACATTGCCGCATCCCTCGACCCTCTCCACCGCCGCCTCGTCGAGCTCGGCGCTCGTCATGTACGAGTCAAGCCGGTCGAGCGATATCACCGCCTGCGACACCGAGATCAGCGCCTGGGGGAAGGTCCGCATCGGCTCTTGGAGGATCCTAAACACAGACATCGCCGTAAACACTAGGCCTGCGTTCAGAGTTACGCCGGCCGCCACGGAGGTGCCGAAGACCAGCGCCGCCACCACCACCGGCGCGCTCCACAGGACCACCATGTTGCCGGAGATCGAGTACATGAACTTGCAAAGCCAGCTGAACTCGCTCTCCCTGAACTGGCGTATCCGCTTCTCGAAATGCTCCTCCCAAGCTTGGAACTTGATCACTCGCATGTAGTTTAGCATCTCGTTGGTCGCCTTCATGCGCTTGTCGCGCATCATCATGAGCTGGAATTGGAAGCGGTTGTTCCGCCGCGTGCCGAAGACGACGAAGAGCATCACGGCGATGATTCCGGCGAGCCCCGACATGACTGACGGGCCGAAGTAGGTGTAGAGGAGAGCGAGGGCAGCGGCGACTTGGAGCGGCATGAGCCACAGGTAATGGATTTGTAGCATCATGTCGGAGAGCTGCTGGGCGTCGACGGCCATGTAGTTGACGATCATGCCGATGCCGTGGGATTGCCGGGCGGCGCAAGAGAGGCGGAGGCCTTTGCGGTAGAGGGAGGTGATCAGAGTGGAGCGGACGAGCATACCCAGCATCTGGCATTGGAAGTTGTACTGGTGGGAGCAGAGGGACTCCATGAACTTGGCGGCGAGAAGGGTGAAGCAGAGGGAGAGGCCGACGGCGAGCGACCGGTCGTCGGACTTGGTGAAGTCGACGAATGAGTCGATAAGGGTGGGGCCCACGTACATCACCAGGAGTCGGAGGATGGCGAGGAGGGCCGTCAAGAGCAGGCGAGGCCAGAAGCACCGGAGCAGGGCGGTCCGGACGGGGTGGTCCTTCCGGGCCGCCGGTTTGGGCCACTTGGATTGGAAGGAGTCGTACAGCCGCTCGGCCCGATGGTCCGGCACCAGCCTCGGGACGTCGTCGAGCTTTAAGGGAGACTTGTATCCCTTCGCCAGGAGAGGGTTCATCCACATCCACGTGGCTCGGGACAAGAAGGACGCCGAGGCGTATGGAGTGACGCTGTCGTCTTGAACCGGGCCGGGCCGGCCTTGGTCGGACGATTGGGGGACGACGACGCCGGTGGAGCCATGGATGGCGAGGAGGAGCAGAGCGGCGGAGAAGGGGAGGAGAGCCAGAGAGACGTAGTCATCCGGCGTGATAGGATCACCGGCGGTGATCCTGAGAATGGCGGAGGAGGAGAAAAGGGCGACGGCGAGGAAGGAGGCGGCCCAGAAGAGGCGGAGGGCCAGCGGGTGGGTAGTCGCCTTGAAGCGCTTCTCGTGAGCGATTAGAGCAGCGGAGGCGATGTGCGCCAGGGATTGGAGGGCGAGCAGGGTCACCTCGGCGAGGAACCACGTCGAAGATGGTACGCCGGCGATGGCGAAGCCGATGAGGACGACGTGGGCAACGGCCAGGAGGGCGGCCAGGCCTAAAGCGAGCTTGAACCATATATTAGTCCTAACGGGTACCACCTCGGCCGCCGCCGAGCTCAGCGCTTTGGGGGAGAGAAGCGGCTTGCGGGCGTCGCCATCGGGGCCGTTGACGCCATGGCGGCGGCTGAAGAGTCGGGATGAGACCTTCTTGAGGGCGAGGGCGACAAGGGTGAGCAGAAAGAAGGCGTCGACGGCGGAAAGGAGCAGCCTTTGTGGGCAAGGCGATAAGAACAAGAAGCGGAGCGATTGGAGAAGGGTTCCAGAGGGCGGCGGAGAGCACGAGAGAGACGTGATCGACCACGGTGGAGGAGTCGAACCCATCTCTTTGATGGGTCCAAAAGCTTCAAAGGCTGAATCTTTGACTGGCTCTCCCGTGAAAGAGGAGGAAGAAGAGGATGAGAGTATTTATAGGATAAAAGAAAATAATGGTTGGCTCCTTTCGAGGTTGGAAGAAAAGCTATCGTTCCGAGCTTTTGCTGTGATTGCCCGAAAAAACCTTGTTCCGGCAAAGGATGGAGCCAAAAGGAGCTGAAAAAGGTGAGGTTTTTGTGGGTTTTCTAGTTCGGAATTCTCTGAACTCTGATACCTTCTTGGGGTGGAAAAGGTGGGGTGGGGTTGGGTGTGTGAGTGTGCTGTATAGACTAGACTATATATGGCGAGAGAGATTGAGGGAGGGAGGGAGAGCAGATGGGGGAGAAGAGCAGAGGCTGTGGAATTTTAGGAGGAGGAGCTGATATTGGACATCTATGACATTAGTATTACTGTTTATACTGTATTATTGTATCTTTTGGTACGCTGTGTGTGACTTGAGGGGTGTGTCTCAGTGTGTGGTGCCGGGGGGGGGGGGGGGGGGCTGCAGTTGACTTATTAGTTATCGCAGGACCCCAGATAACCCAAATCTGGCTGGCCGTCCATTTAAATGGACGGCCAGGATTTAATCTAGTGTGCCTTGGATATAATTACATCGAACCAAAAATAAATAAAAAAATAAAAAAATAGCGCCGTCGTGAGCGCTCCTCTCCCTCTCCCAAGGTGACGGCACTCCTCCCCAGCCGGGAAATCTGCGAGTACTCGACGGCGTGGAGTTCTCGGAGGTGATTCTCACGGTAGTGACGGAAACAGTGTGGAGTTCCCGGTGGTGGTGAGTGGAGGTGGTTCTCACTTAGAGACGACAATGGGGCGTGTCAAGCGGTTCCCACCCCGATCCGTCACTAAAAATATCGGTCTGGGTTAAGCCTAAATGGGTTTGAAACGGATGCGAAAAACTCAAGTTAAATCCGAATGAATTCAGAGCTTAAATACATCTATTATATACGTGCAATGAATTATTATATGAATGTATCATATAAACGTTCCAACTTATCAATCCATTTCCTTTTAGACTCTACATACGTTTCTTTTTTAAAAATAAAAACTCTACCTACACTTGGGAGACGAAGAGGAGGATATATATATATCTGTATGTGTGTGTGATTTTTTAATTTTTATATTACAAACTATCGTGTTTCCAGTGACATATGGAGCTAGACGGTGATGAATTATGCGAGTTAGACTGAAAAAAATGGAATGGACTCTGATTCAAGATCGGGCCATTTCATTCTCAATGGTTTTAGACTGAAAATAACAAAGCCATGTGCTTGAAGCACGCATCTATTATTTTTGTATTCGACATATACTGAGACAATTATTAGGAAAAACAAAATTAAAGCAAAAAAATAATAAAAAGAAAATTGATAATAGAACCAATTATTGAATGCAATACCTGAATGTTTGAAATGTACAAATTAGACCAAAGTGATTGTGGATTGAGATCACCATGCTCACCTCTTGACTTTTTTTTTTGGATCCAAGGGGTCCACGAGCAAAACAAAACACCTGCCATAATAAATAGGTCAGGTGGACAATATAATGTTTTCATGGACACCTAACTTATTTTATAATCGTAATTTCTATATGCCACAAATATTGTGAATTGATATGTTATTCAAAAAAAAAATCGAGTCTCCAATCCTAACTTAGGATGACATTGATCTTGCAACCACAAACTTGTTGAAGAGGACTCAACCAACACAAGCAAATTAAGACCGACTGTGATGACTGATGTGTTTGGAAGTTATGGATTTATTAGTAAGATGTAGAATAATTGTTTTCCATAATTATGTATGTTAGGTTTACTCGTCAAAGAAAGCTATTTTATTCAAATAAAGAATGATCAAGTAACAGGATATTTGTTTCATTAAATCATATTTTATCATCATTAGAAATAGTAAAACGCCTGAAATGGCCATAGATATTAATTAAAATGACCAAGCAAGTCGGAATTCCGCTCGAATACATTAATTTTAATGTTCAAGACTATTTAAGTAATTTAATAATTTTTAATTATGAACAAGTATGTTAATGTAACGAAATGGTATTTTTAAAATGATACTAGGGGGGATATTACATGAATTTGATGATTTAAAATTTAATCAAAGACATAAGCTATAGAGCACTTTAATACTGTGAATCCGAGTCTCATCAATTGATCAAAGTTCTGGGACGTCCCCATGACCATGACTGTGAGTAGATCTCACTCATGGAGATTAAAATAAGCGTATCACCGCCATAGATAGGCACGTGCGTTGCTGTCCCACGTGAAGCGCTGGATTGATCCGAGGCTTGTGCAGTTGTGCGCCGATCCCACGGTCTTCTAGAAGGCATCCCGATGCTCCCCCCCCCCCCCCCCCCCAATCACGTGATACTCCTCTAATGAAACTTATGAAAATAGAGAGAGAGAGAGAGATTTATAACACCCACTAAATATTTGGTGTATTATATATGTATCTTTGAAATCCAAGTACTTGTTCAAAATGTCCTTACAAATATCGAGAGAAAAAAATTCAAAAGATATCACTCTATCCATAACTTATGGCGTGAATGAGCCCTATAAAAATACTAATGGTGTTCTTATCACCTGACAGGGTAATAACCAACCCCACCCAAATAATCACCCAATAATTCCCTCATACTAGACCCTCCTCAATCTAAGATTATCATATCATATAGGCGTCGCATAGGCTCTACCTAACATTCTCCCGTCACGTAGGACAACAGGATGATTATAAATATTCTGTAAGGCTCGGTTGGCGCGGGTGTCTTTTGAATTTATCTGATGATTGTAAGGATATTTTTGAAATATGTTGAATTTCAGAAATACATATGTCACATCATGAATTTCAGAAATACATTTATGAATACTAGAAATCTCGACAATCATGTTGGAATCATCAACCAGTTTAATTATTTCAAAATCTTGAATAATAGGAAGACGTATGCTTACGGCATATATTTCTCAGCAAAAAAAAAAATAAACTAATGTGATGATTAAGACATTTCTCTGTAAAAAAAAAAAAGAAAATTAATCACCACTCATTTTTACACACCTACTAGAATGTAAGTTCGTTAGTTGCGACAAAATAATGTTCATCAACAGACATTTTAGAGCTTAATAATAATTAATCTTCTCTCTTAATAAACACGAGTACTATCTCCGAGAAGATTAATAATAAATAAAAAAATGTTTTTTTCCCCTTTTTGTTAGTATTTAAGATCTACTTGGTCTAGTTGTCACTGCATGTGTTGAATGCTTTCTGAAACACATTAAAAAAAAAAAAAAAAAAAAAAAAGGAGAAAACAAGGGAAAGTACAAGATCCAATGCTCATATTCGAAGGCCACCAGCATTCATGATTTGCTGACCAAGATTCATGTATTTATTGCAAAAAAAAAAGAAGATGATGCCACCTAACGTTGCCACATGATTTCCTGTCAAGCAATTAAAGTCATCGTCTGGACTCTCTCTGGAGGAGATTGGTTGGTCCTGCAAAAATGTGATCAGGATGAACATGGCTGAGACCTGAAGGCACTATCCATAACAGTTTAATCAATGCACCTTTTTAATATATATATCATATAAGTATACTAGTTGTGCCCCCGTCACATGACAACTAACCACCAATCCTACTCCAATAACCATTCAATAACTCCCTTCCACTAAACCCCCTTAACTTAGGATTATCATGTTACATAGGCTCCATCTAGGACATTCTCCCACCATGTAGGACAACAAAAATTTCAGTTATAATTATAGGTGCATATAAGGATGATAACCCTTGAGAAAAATATCATAAAACACAGTACATGCAATTCTGTGAAAATCACACCCCGATTAAAACACATTGATAATTACAAAGAACGACACTCGCTTTCGGTCTGGTCAAGAGACTTCATTATGATGGTTAAGTTGTATTCAATTAAAATGATCAAGATGCCCCTGGGCATTAGAACCACCCAAAATTTTTCAAGTCAAAGCGAAGTTCAACCCCCTTACCCATTCATTTCTATGCATGTCAATAAGTTAGAAGCCTTAGTTAAGCTTATCCTAAGGCCTCGTTTGGTACGATATTAACTTTATTCTTGATTAAGAGATTTTATTTTAAGTTTTGGAAATAATTTTGTAATGATTATTTGGAATAAGAAAAATGATGTTTGGAGTTAAGGGATGGAATAAATAGTGAATTCAGAAATATTCTCGCCTTAATTCGAATTAAAGATTATTTTTAAAATTTATTCCCGTATCAAACAAAGATAAGTCTTACGAGTGAGTAGCCACCACGGGCGGTCGGCAGATAGCATTTGGGCCGGCCAACAGTCAGTCCAGCTCTGCCTCTTGTCCACCCACCTTACCCAGGTAAGGTCGGAGTAGTACGCAAATACAATTTCTTTTGTTGCAAGCGCGCGGGCCGTTCGTGAGGCTGAAGAAATTGAAGCTAAATGACAATAAGAACTGCTTTCAGGGTCTTTAGGAACTGGGGACTTTTGCGCCTTTCTGTCCAGCTTGTGTTGTTACATGAAGCTTCTCTGAAAAAATATATAAAAATGTCTGTTACTGCTATGAGTAGTTTGGTATTTAACTAACCCCAGGGGGTAATTTTAAAACGTGACCTATGCTTTTGATAAGAGTAAATGATAGATATCGTTAGAATGGGAAGAAATTCTGTCGGGTGTGTGTGTGTTCGTACCGTCGAAAATCACTTTTTTTTTTCTGTATCGAACATATGCAACTGCGTTCATAATAACCTTGTTTAGGAAATAACGTAGATGGGTGGGACCACGCTCGAACCGTGTAATAAGAGGCCAAACAGTTAATAGGTTGGTGCTTTTATTTGACCACGATTCAGCTGCAGCGTAAAAAACATAATAATAAAAACAAAATCTTAATCGATTTTTAAATAAAAAAACTACTATTTTGACTACATCACAGTTGAAACTAAGCACATATCCAAACAATAAACTTGAACACACTTTTTTTACCACAAATATTAATATTGCATGTCAAACAGTTTTCCGGTTGTTACCGTGCCGCATCTCATCTCATCATATTTTACAAACGCATCGCACCTCACCACAATCATAAAAAAACACAACACACGTCCAAACGGAGCCTAAGTATATTTTCATGAATTAAATGTCATACTTTTTCTTTAAAAGAATGTCTTTGTGCATCATCAAGTTTTTTTTTTGTTTTTTTTATTTTATTAGTTAAATATTTTATCTTAATTAAGGACATCGTCAAGTTTACAACATATGGAAAACTCCTAACGTTTTCAACACTTTGGGGGCGTTTGTTTCACAATTAGGATTGGGACAGGAGAACTACTCCCATTGACCTAAGTTTGGGGCATTTTTTAGAGATGGGAGTAGTAATATCATGTACATGGGAATATGGGATTAAATAATCCCATGTGCATGATATTATTTTTGCATTAGAATAATTAGCTCGAGAGGCTCGTGTGAGGGTGTTATTGTTCCAGTAACTTGTGAAGAGCCACATAAATAGATAATAATAGTATT
This sequence comes from Narthecium ossifragum, assembly GCA_963920575.1. NCBI lineage: Eukaryota > Viridiplantae > Streptophyta > Magnoliopsida > Dioscoreales > Nartheciaceae > Narthecium > Narthecium ossifragum. The sequence goes on from OY986965.1 coordinate 2,032,890, forward strand.
ATGTCTTCTATATAATAACAAGCATGGAATTTAACGTAAAAAAATTTAGGATATATATATATACTAGGTGCTGGGCCCGTGTCACCTGGCACGGCTAACTGCCCCCCCACTATCTCTATTATAACTTACGCCACATCAGCCACTATCCTTTTTTATTGTTTATTTAATTATAATTTTATATCACGTGTATGTTATGTGTGTATAAGTTTATGCCTTAGATGATGAGTCATAAAAGTAACTACTCTTTGATCTTATAAGGTAGATAAGTATGTATATTTAAAACTAATCTCCTGACTTATGATTATAAGGATGTATATTTAAAACTAACATAGGAAATATGATAAAAATATACAAAGTTAACTTAGGAAAATATACATGTAAATAAACTAATATGAGGTAAACGGTTGTAATCGTTTTTGCTCTTTATAAGGTTAATATATATATGTATATATATATATATACAAGGTGAGAAAAGTTAGAAAATAGATGTTAAAATGCAACTTTGCCTATTTCAATACAATACATTTATGGGTTTTTTACATATATATCCTCAAAAAACTTTCAAATTACGTATTTACCCATACATTCTTCATATTTTTATATATACCCCTGAAAAGTTCAAATAATTTCAAAAATACCCTTCGGGTTAGTTGTCGTGGAATCAAATAGGAATTTTTCATAACGCCGTTAACGGCGTGGTGTCAAATTACATTTTTGCCCCTGATACTGTTCATCGTCCCCGTCGTCATCTCCGGCGACCTTCGCCGGAGAAGATCCAAAATGCCACGAAAAATGCCCAAAAATACATGAAAAACCCCAGAATCAACAAGGAAGCTTATCTACACCAAGAAGAAGAAAAAAAATCGATGATTACCCAACTCTACAGTCGCTGGAAAAAGGGGGGGCGTCATCTCCGATGACCTTCGCCGGAGAAGATCCAAAAACCTTGAAAAATGTCACGAAAAATGCCCAAAAATACATGAAAAAACCCAGAATCAATAGGGAAGCTTATCTGCACCAAGAAGAAGAAGAAAAATCAACGATTACCACTCAAATCTCGAAAAAATCCGGCGAAAACTCCTTTTTTTTCTATGTTTTTGTCTGTTTCTTTGTCTCTCAAACTCCTCCTTCTACTAGCTTCTAGTGAGAAATAGTGGGGAGAAGAAGCGGATAAGAAGGGGAAGGAGATCAGTAAACTTGGCCGGCTTTTGGCCGCAAAATGGCGTCGGCGGTGAAAACTGAGAATTTGCAAAAAAAAAAAAAAACCCTAAAAAACCCATAGTTACACAAAAATCCCCATAAATTTACAAAAAACCCCCTAAAATATGATTTAACCATGGTTAAGTTACTTAACCTCACGGGAGTTGACGGAAGGGTATATATGTGATCACTTTTAAACTTTTGAGGGATATATATGAAAATATGAAGAATATAGGGGTAAATCCGTAATTTGAAAGTTTTTTGAGGATATATATATATATATATAAAAAACCCTACATTTATATATCTATGGAGGGTAATTAAGACCTCCCCATCTTTCACATGCCCAAGACAACTAACCCCCCATGGGACATGCATATGATGCATCAATATCCAACTCTTTCAAGGCCCGTTTGAATAGAGAATAAGATAAGTTTGTATAGTGAATAAAATAAAAGTTATGCAAGCATTAAATATAATTATATAAGATTATGAATAAAATGTTTGGATGTATAAATGGGATTTATGCATTCTTATTCTCAATCCAAACATGCCCTTAAAGTGAATTTAAAAGAATCTATGCTTGAGTTATAATCCAAGCCATGGTCAATGACATAGCTAAATTAGTAACAAATAGCTAGCTAGTGAAGATGTTGGAGAATCTAGGAATTCATTTTAGTTAGTTGTGGATGATGCAATAGCCAGACGTGGAATGGAGAATGTTTGGCTATTTCCAAACCAGAGAATTTACAAAAAACATGCTTGAAATAATTTAAAACCACACATTTTATCATATATATACATCCCTCAAATCCGTATCCTATTACATAAATATCCTTGTGCCAACTCGAGCCATCTATTTCTAGCCTAACCTAAGTTAAAACTATAAAAATAATTTCATAATCATCCTTGATTTTTTTAAAACAAAATTATATATAGCCATATACTTATGTAAATCGGGTCCATTAGTTCCAAATAATTCAAAAACTATAACCTTTTAACAAACATACCTCAATGAAAATTACGGGTATATTAAACTCTAACCCATGTTTTGTATGAGAATATACTTATCCTCTAAACGTTTTTTTTCTTATTCCAAGTAATCATTACATATTTATCCACATTCCACCTACTACTACTACCGCTCTATTTTTTTTTTATTCCAAGTAATCATTACTATTTTATTCCTACTTTTTCCCACCTCTTATTTCAGATTTATTAACCCCAAAATCTCTTAACCCAGAATAGCTTATTCCCATAACTAAAGGAAAAAAAAATGCTTCTATTTTTCGCTGAATATACATGTTGGAATAAGTTATCAAAACTTTTGCTCATATTTAAATAAATAAATAAAACTACAATTATAATCTATTTTCTAGGATCCTTTCCTACATATTCCATTGGATTCCAAGCTTTCCAACTTAACTTGATCTGTTGTTATCACCAACCCGACCGTACGTGTCTATGAACCATGAGCATCATCAATATAATGAATCAGACAAATATGCACCAACAAACAAATTCACATATGTTCGGTCAGCCAAGCACACACGACAAGTAAGTGCCACTTTTCCAAAAGTCTGATAATTATTAGAGATCGACTGGGACTTTTATGTAAGTTACTTACATGATGTTTTCCGATTCAGAAAACCGTTCCAGAGGTTCAAAATATGACTAAGACTAATTATATATATATATATCTTCACATATATTTTATTTATATGGAGATAGAAGATTCCAAAGATAAGACAAAATGGTACAAAGAAATCCAATGAGGGGAGCAGAGTTAGTCAGCCACAAGTTTGTTTAAGAAGTAGACAATGACAACTACATGTGAGACTGAGGCCATCTTCTTTTCTGTTTTTTTTTTCTTTGTTTTTTTTATTGAATGAGCCTGAAAGCTGGTTTATAAAAACCCATCTAATTCTGTAACGCCATCTTCCAATACCTGATATAAAAACACTTGTGAACGACGGCACAAACAAGCTATATCATCGGCCTTAGAGTTTGCTCTTGGTTTACAAAAACCTATATACTTCCGTGATGCCATCTTTTCGCCAACGAGACTGAGGCCATCTTGGTTTAATAATTCTTCCGAAGAACTTTCGTCAAGATTTTGGGCTATTTGTTAGAGATATTGTTGACCTCATATATGGCACTAACAAGTGGCCTTCATAATATTAAATAGCGCATTCATCTTTAAAACCATGCCACATACAGACCATCTCAATCTAAGGTGGTTGATCTAGTTAATGGGCAATTCCCCGGCGTTGTCATCTTTGCTTCCCCTTCTCCTTAGCATCTCAGATGGTCACGGTCATTTCGTTTAATGCATATTCATCGTGTAGAGAATTATCTGGCTGATGGATTGGCTAATCAAGCAAGGAGCTCAATGGTTTTAGGGTGGTTGGATTGGGATATAATAAACCTTGATTCAGGAAATATGTGTCTATGAATTGAGTTGAATTATTATTAGCCTTCGGGCTCATCTATTAAAAAAAATAAAAATAGATGGGCGGTATGATTTAACACTGCCAAATTAGATTTCGTTCCGTACAAAACACGATATGCATCAATGTTTGCAGTTTGCACGTTTCCAAATTCAAAATTTTCTCTCAGAACCATGGTTTATTGTTCTTTGTTCTTTTATTTTATTGCTTATCTCCTTTGAGAAAGCTGCAGTTGCCTTGATAGGTATGTGCTCATGATGAAGGTGTAGAGGTTAAGGAGTGTGGTGGAATTTTTTGAGACTCGGCCTCGTTTGGTACGGGAATAACCTTATTCCGGGATTAAGGGACTTTATTTCCGGTTTCGGGAATAACTTTGTAATGATTACTTGGAATAAGGGAAAAGTAGAGTGGAGAGTGGGAATAATTTTGTAATGATTACTTGGAATAGGAAAAGGTGTTTGGGAAATAAAGTGTGGAATAAGTAGTGGATTCAGAAATATTCCTGAAATATTTCAAAAATATTTCTTTATTCCCGTTTGGTATTCTCATACCAAACGGGGCAAAGGCTGTGGTGTGGGGTATGCTTTTAAAATAGGACATGGGAAATGGTACCTGCAACCTGCAAGGTGTTACTAGAGTCTTGGAAGTTCTGGCTAAGGAGATGTGGTCCAGCTTCTTAAGTTTTGATAGTGTAATTATTGTAACTTCACTCACGTATTGAATTTCAATTTTACCAATATGGCTCAATTGAGCAATTGAGGATAATTTGGTCATTTCTTATTGAGTAGGTTAAAATAAATAGAATTAATTGGATTTCTAAAAAAGAAATTTGATGGTAGGGGGGGCTTTTTATAATGAAAAACAAGAAGAGAGGGCAAAATGCAAATAATAGATAATAAGGGGGGTTTTTCCGCACTATAGTTATATTGTTCTACAGGGGAGGGTGTAAAAAAAAAACCCATTTTTATAACATTTTCAACTTAGGAAATCACCTGTTTTTAGCTTTTTTATATAGGTTGTGCCAGATTCATGGTTTTATATTGTACCAAGATTCCACCATGCATTGTGTTTTACAACTCTATTCATATTGAGAAATTGGAAATAATTCATCAATAAAATAGTTAAGACTCCAAAATTAGTTATTTTGTTGAAAAGTTCTTATAAATCCCCCACCAGCAGAATTACTGTTTTAAGTACACATAACACACTCACCCTTTTCACAGTAGGCAGCCTATTGAATTTAATTCCAGTGCAAGAATAAGAAGTACTTTTAATAGTATAAAGAATCTCACATTCATCAGGGATAAAAAAGGATGAACCAATGGCATTGACCTGCATTAATTTTGAATTAAAGATAGTAGCATCATAGGAAAGAAAAAGCTGTACCAGATACAATAATTGGTACTACCTTAACATATGTGGGATGGCCAATTGTTAGCCATCCACATATGCATCAAACACATTCAATGTGTGCTGTCTACCTCTTCTCAAATTAAGATGGACATAGGTTGGGTGGCATATGGACCCAAAAAGTTGGCCCACATCCATCAACCAAATTTAATTAGGTGCCATTTGGCCAAGAAAGTCCTGAGTTGGACATTCATCATGCATCATGTAGATAGATATTACAGCGGTATATATGTCGCATCAAGTGATACTCGTCTATTAAACCCTAAAAAAAGGACTGTTTGTTGATGGTGGGCCCACTGTTGATTGGACAGACATGTGCTCTAAGAGAAGCTCTGTTTGGTGATGGGATTAACGGCTTTGATTGAGGTAGATGTCATGTGCATGTACCCCAATAGATGTCACGTGCATGTACCCCAATAGGTGGCATTCAGGGGCTATGCCACCTTCCCTCTCTCCCTTCCATTCTCTCTCACTCTTCTCCACTCTCTCTCCTTCATTCTACCTATCTCTCTCCTCTCGTGTGTGTGTATACATGGTCCCACAGTCATGTACACAAAACATTTCTCATTGTTAATTGGACATGTCGGTTACGAAAAGCCCTGTTTATTGATGGGCTTGATCATTGTTGATTGGACATGTGATGGGCACATGTATATGAGATGATTAAGTGGGCGTTCGTTTCGTTGGAATGCTTTTGAAATGAAACTGGAATGGAATGTGATTCCATGGAATGAAATGGAATGTGATTCCATGAAATGGAATGTGATGGAATGGAATGTGATGGAATGGAATGGAATGTGATTCCACATTCCATGGAATGGAATGTGATTCTATGGAATGGAATGTCACTTTTGTTATGTATTTGGTTGTGGTGGAATGGAATGGAATGTTATTTTTGTTGTTTGTTTGGTGTTGGAACGGAAACATAATCCAGTGACTTTTTCAGTTTTTGTGTTTGTTTCGCGATAGAATGGAGGATATGGTCACCCCTGAATGCTAGTGGTGAGAATACCACCATGTATTTCGATTTTAATATTTATTAAACTTTTTATGACATTAATAATATGATATGATTGTGATATTTTGATATCTACGTTGATGAAAATATAAGCACTTCGGAATTTCTTTGTTTTTTAATTTTTTTTTGTTTTTGTAATCATATTTGATGTTGGAGAAGGAAATTTATTGGCCAAGCTATTTTTTTATTCGATGATGATAATCAATTTTATTGATGGAACATTTAAGTTTTGAATACACGTAAGATGATGTTAATCAAAATTATAACACCCATGTACAAAAAAAAAACCATGTACAATATTTGAAACCTCATCATGAACAATTCAAATTAACAATTCAGATGATAACATTCAATTACATGCCAATTACTTGCAAAAATCTCATGCCAATTACAAGTAGTGTGGAAAAATAAGCACACACACAATTGTCACAATCGCGACCAATAGTATGCACATAGCCACATTCCAAAAGCCTACAGGTTTCATTTCCTTTTCACACATTTCATTCACATACTCATTATACGACACCAACGCAGCGTTTAAACTATTGAAACCCCGGTAGCAAGCTCCGCTGAATTGATGAACTTGGGCGTGACATTCCGGCCATGACTCATAAACCCCAGGCCGTCTCCCCTTGTAGACAACATAAAACTTCATTCTACAATAAAACCACATAAACAAGTACACATTTAAACCGCATTGAATGAGAAACAAGTATACATGGAATTGCAAGTATATATGGATTTCTTTCAGAAAATTTCGACAAAACCTCCCCTGTACCGAGGGCTATATGAGGCAATTCTACAACTTCATTCACATAGAATAATTAAACTACAGTATAAAAGGGGCGAACATTGTCCCCGGGGCAAACCTTGTCCCCACAAATTGTGCAGCAGATTAACATTTACTACTACTATAAATTGTCCAGCTACTAGCTAAATAAAGGAGGAGAACATTACTGACATCTCTAACTGTAAGGGTTTATGTACATTTTTATCCAAATAAACTATAAGATCTCACATCCAAGAGATGTCAGGAGAAACATACAGTATTTTGAGATGCTTCAATAGACCAATTTGAGGACGAATTGGCCCAGCCAACTTATTATTGTGGAGACCAATTTGAGGAGGAATTGGCCCAGTCAACTTACTATTGTCAATTGATCAAAGTTGCAGCAGCCAAAGGTGATCAACTCATTTGCTTACAGTTTTTTTTTTTTTTTTTGATGAGATGAGCCCATAGGCTAATTAATTACAAAACAAATTTACAAGATTCAGCTACCAAATGACTCATCGCATATCCAGGTCAACACAGCCCGGCTTCTACGACACGCTCGAGCTATACTATCGGCTCTTGCGTTACAATCTCTAGAAATGTGTAAAAATAAGACAGAATCAAAGAGCAGGGTATGAAGCCAGATATTCTTAGCCATACCCTCTATGTCCGGGGGCCATCCTCTTAAGCCATTTAGAATTTGGACAACAATTAAGGCATCTGTTTCGATGATTAATTTCTGTAGCCCAAGAATTTTTGCTCTCTTCAACACTTCAAGGATGGCCTCCATTTCTCATTTGAGTACTGAATCAGTGGTTATAGGTTTGGCCCAAGCCCAAGCCTCCTTACCATTGGGTAGCAATCCAACCATGCCTATAGCTGCGTCTCCTGTAGAAGGATTAAAAGACAAGTATGTTTGAATCACAAGAGGGACCTTGTTTGTGATACGATCATTCGGTAAGATAGAAGTCTGCTGCTTCTTGTCAAGGTGCTCCTTAACCAGTCTCCTAATTCTGCAGGTGATAGCTTCAACAGATTCACCCTTTCCCCCAAAGACTATGCTGTTTCGATCTTTTTAGATTTCCCATATGCCGCAACTTAGGAAGGATTTGATTTGTTTAGAACCATGGTGGAAGAGCTGATTGAATAAATTATTTGAATTCCACAGCGGTAGTTGAAAGTTTTCCTTGACTGCAATCCTGGAGAAGACCTCAAAGATGAATTGGCAACCAAAGACTGCATGTTCTATAGTTTCTGATTCTCATTTGCTTACAATTATTGTTACAGAATGTCAGAAAACTATAGACATTCTCATACAATAGACAAGGACTAATAGATACCTCTATTAATCTAATTTTCTCAGGCAATGCTGACAAGGAATTGACTGCCTTCTAGGATGACTTTGTTCATCAAAGTTTTAGCAGTTTTGTCAAACTCTGTACCTACATACTAGTTGCTTTGAAGAAAATATGTGATATCAATGTTTCAGATGAAACATGTGATGAAGGTCCTTCAAGCAATTCAAACAGGTAACTCCAGACCAGGGAGGTAGATCACCATCTCCACAAGGATAATCTCCAACCCAAGCAGACCAGGGAGGTAAAGAATGAAAAAGAAAAGTAAACAAATTGAGAACCAACCTTCACATTTGCATCAAGCGCTGGTGAAGTGTTTCCCGTCGACGGCGTTGCTCGCGTCCGGGTTGAGCTCCTCCCTCCTCTTCGTGGCCGGCTGCTAGATAAGGAAGAAGGGTGACTGCTTGAGCTTGAGGTTGTAAGGCTGATGTCTCGTAGTCTCTTAACAACGCCAGTAAGGAAGAAGGGCAACTGCTTGAGGTTGGAGGAGAGGATCTTGTGGTCTCTCTCACTCAGATCTGGATGGAGGACGAGGAGACCATCGTGAGATAGATCAGCGGAAGGAGAGAAAGATCAGTGCGGGAGGAAAACAGAGGATCCATGGCGGCTAGCGGTGAGGAAGCTGGTGAGGAAGAGATGAAGAAGAGATGGCGGCGGAAGGAAAGAAAGATCGGGTTGTGGCTAGGGTGCTCCGCGTGGGATGGAAAGATCGGGATCGGGCTAGTGGTGAGGAAGCTTGTGAGGAGAAGAAGCGATGGCGGCCATGGAGGAGGAGGAGACGCGGCGGAAGGAGAAGTTTTTTTATCAGATCGGGCTACTGGTGAGGAAGATGGTGAGGAGAAGAAGCGATGGCGGCCATGGAGGAGGAGGAGACGCGGCGGAAGGTGAAGTTTTTTTATCAAATCAGGCTACTGGTGAGGAAGATGGTGAGGAGAAAGAAGCGATGGCGACGGACGGATGAGAGAATAGGCTCTGGCTAGGGTTCTCCGCGCGGATGGAATAGGATGGAAAGCCACTCTCAAAATCGACTGAAAAAATCGACTGGAATATGTTTCTAGCCAATATTTGATCAGAAACATTTGACTGGAATGGGACTGATTAGAATGCTTTTGGAATGGAGGCCATTCCAGTGAAAGAAACATCATGATGGCTTAAATGTCATTCCATTCCAGACTCCATTCCAGCCAAACAAACAGCCCCTAAAACCTAACCAGCAATAGATGTATACGATAATAATAATAATAATAATAAACCCCATATATTAAACCCTCAAATAAAAATGCCCTCTATTATTCACTGAATGTATGCCCAAATAAATTTTTGGAACTTTTGCTCTTATTCATAAAAAGAAGAAGATAAATTGCAGTTAGAGTCTATTTTCTACAAGTTTTCTTTCAATGACGAACAACTAATGTAGCAATTCTTATTTCTTTCAGTAGAATGTGTTCAGTATGTACACTACAGGCCGAGGCCTCTGATCATGCTAGTAAAGAGTGCCACATTACAAACAAAAATAGCTTTGGTTAACTCAGCTTGACATGATTTCACTAATTATAAGTTAACTTTCATACAAATTTCGCCCGATAAATTACTCGACAAACATATTATACAATGAGATCCTCCAACTGAAACGCCATTGACGCCGACCACTCTTCCCGACGAGCATTTGCAGAACAGGTGGAAAGACAAAGGGCTGTACAGAAATGGATGCCTCCTACATGAAATAGCTGAGTGCTTTCTTTTTCCTCGAGCCGCCTTCTCCGTAGAGCTCATTCCATTGGAGGAGTTCACTCATGTTTGTCGATTCTGATGACACACTTGCACACACCTACGTCACACAATGGCATTTTAGTATAGTTTCACTAGAACTAAAAATTGGATGTCAAGCATCCATATGTACTGGCAATTCACAGATTTCATACGTGCACTCCCATAAGCAAACATACTACGCGAGGACTTAAGTTCAAATCTGTTTGAAGGCTCAATTATAATTGGAGCGAAAAAAAGATCAGAACCATTGTAGTTTATACAATCCAGCAACATTGAAATTAGTAGGATGAAGACCTGGTAGGGTAATTGCAACACGCAAACAAGGCATTTCAATGATTGCCACGGGTCAAGAATCATTAAATAATTAAAGAAAAAGAAACGGTGCTGTGTGCAAGAATGTAGGACAGTATAGATGTTCTGATGGGCACAACAGATTTCAGATCAAAGTGCTAGCAAGAATGCAAGGTTTAACACGGATACAACTAGACAATAGAGATGTCATGCGACAACGAAAAAGGAAACAAATTTGTTCGAAAGTGAACTGTTCCTCGGCAGGCAATAATCATGTAAATAAGTTGAAAGAAGTCGAGGCAGGAGGATGCTAGAATAAGACAATTCTATTGGTTAATCGTGAAATTTATTGCATAAGACTTTGTAGTTACAGATGCATTCATTGGATAGTACCCAGATAATAATGAAAAACGAGAATGTACCTGCTCATGTGCATATTTAAAGTCATCCATGTTCAGATGCCGAATATCCTCGCTGCCATGCAGTGATGGCAAAGGTCTGCCTTCAGCTACGGCTGAATTCCTTTCCTGCAAATAGAGAACTATTTAATTGAGGTGATAAGTGTGACAAGAGCTTTAGTTAAGCACAAGAATAAGATTAAAAAACAAATTTGAAGAGGCAATGATTGCAAAGAAAGCGCATCTCATTATCATCATGTGAGCCTTTTTGCAACATTATTGCTTGGATAATATTTCTTTGTTTTAAGGAGGTCCAATAAATACAGGAAGAATTATATATGTCCTCCAAACAGATTGATATCAATGGCTGCATTATCACTGGTAAAGGGACATGAGGACAAGAGAGGGCTTGCACCAAATATAAATGGCCAAATGGAGGTAGAAAAACCTATCTTATTGCAAGTTTGTCAAGACGAAAGGCAGCCAGGCCCACAAATCACCGAAGACAGTAGAGGTTTGTTTAAGCAAATCACCTAGTGACCTTGGCATTCAGAAACATAAACAATGACTTTCACAGATCTCTCTCTATATATCTATAGATAGAGAGATAGATCTGCTGCGTGAGCAACCCGACTGACTGTGCATTACATGTGCTTTTCAGGCCGCAATCCTTTCTTCCCAATGAACCCATTTTTCTTGATTTGGAAGACGGGCAGGTTCGAAAGGCAGGGTTTTTTTTTACGGCCCTACCACTAATCCGGATAGCTAGTGAGCGGTTCTTTCGGGCGGGCATCTCCCACTATGCAAGCAGCATTGTTCGCCACCACCCGAGAAGCAAAAGATTCGAGAGTCAAGGCGGAAAATACAAGCATAGCATAGTGGTCTAATGACAAGGGCCGACGACGGAAGCTCAGGACGGAGCCGTATGATGCAGAAGTCTCACGTAGGGTTCCCTGAGAAGGGAGTGGCCATCGACTGGAGCTTCGACCAACCACCGCCGGTCAATTCCACTTTGGGGCCACCATTATTATAGGGGTATGGGCTACAATCTTCTCTCTCTACCATTATTATAGGGGTATGGGCTACAATCTTCTCTCTCTAAAACCCACAAAACATTTGTAACTTTCAACCCATTCTGATCACCAAAGATATTCAAATCTAAACCAAACATCATTTTATGATCATTCATCACCATTTAACTATCAGTAGCTCTAGAGTATATTCAAGACACATTTAGATCATATTACGAGGATTGATGTAGTCATACACTACGATGCAACATAAAAAATAATTCGTCGACAACAAATTATTTATAAAAAAGAAGAAGAAAATATTCACTAAACATCAGAATGGTTAGAGGTCACTGGCATCCACAAACAAATAATATTGACCAGTGAATGAAAAAGAGAAGAATGAGAAAATCCAAAGCTCATGATCGAAGTCAGAAACATAACTAAATAAGACCAATCGATAGTCAAGCTGCTAGGCTCTCATATAGTGGTTAGTGCACTGAGGAGACCACAAGGCAGTCCTCACCTAAACCAACCTATAGTCCTAGGTGAACAGCTAAGAAACCTGATGCCTAAGAGGGTTAACCTCGGCAGGCCTGCCAGCCAAACAGCTTAGACAGCTCCGTCTAAACACAAGGTGTACACCTTGGATGACACTACCTAATTGGTTCCACAACTGACACACATTCAACCTGCAATAGGAGATTTAACTAAGCAAACAATCTTTCAGAAAGACAAGGAACTAATAGGAGATTTAACTAAACGACTATTCTTAAGAATGACAATCTTTTCAAATAATGTCTTCTTATAAATGGGGTAGCAATGAAGGTGACGACCAAAATCTTAAGTTTTATCTCATTTATGCATTTCATAATGGATTCTCACCCTGAACTCGTTATAAACATGTCCCAGGGCCAATCCTCGTTATTGAGCCAACTCCCAGTCAGCTTGATATTTATCGAACGGTGACTATAGACCGCAACACGAATAATTAGTTTTTGTTCCAAATACATTCACAAATCCATGATCTGGCCTTTAATGAAGGTTGGAAGGTAACACAGGCTTGTGTTAGATGAGCCTCCTTGACAAGTCTCGCCCAAAGCATGCATACATGCATAGGCCACAATTGAATATCTTGACTTGAAAGAGGCCATATAAGTTTGAACTTAAAACAGAATTTGCACCAAGCTGCTTTAAGCTTTTAAGCTTGTGATTCTTTTATGTATCAATTTCATTCAGATGAAAGGTGGAACGCACATCAAGAGATGATATGCAATAAGCACATATTTTTAAATTTCTTAGTTTTCCTTGTGAAAAGTGGTAAAATGAAGTTAGTAGAGGAATGCAAGATCAGTTTTCCTTCTACAACAGGACCGTAGATATTTAAGCATACAAATTTAATAAAAGTATATTAAAAAATGATTCTTGCATTATATAAAAAGTAAGGGAACAGCTCATATGAAACACTAGACAACTCATTGATAAAGCATACGAACATGCAACAAGACCAAAAAAGGGTCTGGAGAAAACTGATTCCATGGATCATGGTCCCGGACAGATACAAAAATTGATGGTTGTTACTTGAAAATAAATGCAATGGACCAGATAAAGCACACATTTCAAATACTCAATTAAGCTAAGTGTAGTGACAAAGACACTAAAATAAATCCTACTAACATGTTTGGAATATAACTCCTTCTCCCTCCAAACAGTGTATTCTCCGTTTCTAACCTCTTTGACTAATGGCTTTAGATAATACAAGTTCAGATACAGATAGCAGAATACATAACCTAATCCTCCAGATACTAAGTACAAAGCTGAAGAAGAAAAATGTTGATCACAAAGCATTCTAGGATTGGTACTTACCTTTTTCTCCTTCTCCAAAATTTCTCTGATGGGGCAATGAGCAGCAGTGACACACAGATTCTGAATGAAAAAATACAGAAATCTTCAGTCAATTAGTCAAATACAGTCATTAACCACAAACTACAGCAAATATTGACCAAACAAACCTTCAGATCGCTTCCTGAATATCCATCTGTCATATTGGCAAGTGCTTCCAAGTCTACATCGGGCGCCAAGTCTTCTTTGGCCAATATCACACTGAGAATCTTTTCTCTATTTGATGCATCCGGCAAGTTGACCATTAATCTGCAGAAGATATACACATTGACTCATAAGATTAGTATTTGTCATGCAGCTCCATCCAGTATTTGCTTATGTAACTCTTAAGCTGCCATATACCTCCGCGGAAGCCTTCTTATGACAGCCTCATCAAGGTCAAAAGGCCTATTAGTTGCAGCGAGAACCAGTACACGTTCTTTATCCTTAGTACGCAGCCCATCCCAGTTCACCATAAATTCGTTTTTCATCTTCCGCATGGCTTCGTGCTCTCCGGGATTCTCTCGCCTTCCCAACATGCTGTCAACCTGTTAAAGGAAAAGATAACCGACATCTAGGGTGTAACTTGAGCCACCATGGATGGATGACAATGACGAAGGCATTGTCACCTGTGCATGAGGAGCCAATAAGTAATAATCAAAAAGATAATGAGCTGAAGTACTAACCTCATCAACAAAAACCACACTGGGAGCAATTTTACTTGCTAAAGAGAAAACTGCTTTAACATACTTCTCCCCTTCCCCAAACCACTGTTCCAGACGAATGGAATGCATAAAATTTTGAGGGGGACAACCAAAAAGTGAAAGGAAAGCCGTGATGAAGTTCAAGTAGCAAGCAATACCTTGGAGGTAATGCTCGACATTGATATGTTGATGAAGTTTGCACCTGCTTCTGTTGCAACAGCTTTAGCAAGCATCGTTTTTCCTGTACCAGGAGGACCAAAGAGCAGGATTCCTTTGCAGGGCTGGAAGCCAAAAGAAAATTTGATTTTATCAAGTTTACACATGTTTCAAGAACTTTTGAGTATGTATCTAGCTTGCACAAATTCAAAAGTAAATAACTTCAACTTGAGAGCAATAAGCTGCAGCCAGAATACTAAAGTCGGTACATAGAAAACACAGTTTGTCAATGAAGCCTGCTTCAATTTTAACAGCATTATCAAGCTTGTTTCTCCCGTACCAGGTTACCAAATGCAGTTTTCCTAAAAGATGTGCAGAGGGCAGGGCAAAGTGAATAAGGTTTAGCAATCTTTTTTCTTGTTTCCTATATCCAGAGTACTAATCGGAGCATGAAATAATAAATGGGGTAAACCGAAGCTTGCCCTTTTCTTTACTTATATTAAGTTCTTGGAAAATATCTTTCCAAAGTCCTATTACTGACATTGCATGAAAATGATGGGAGTTTTTTCCTTACTGAATACACTATCTTTGCCATGCATGTTTCAAAATGACTAGATCCATGATAATGGACACAGAAGTGTTGATCTCTTCATTCAGCAAAATTCAGAGGCACTTAATATACATCATGGAAATCAGTCAGAGTGATAAATCTTGAGGATTCTACAATGACCTAAACATGTTTGGGACCACATTTTGAAAGCAATCCTTCGATGATCATTGTCACGATAATGTTGTGATGGCCTCAAGCCTACCAGCTCTAATCATCATGAAGGCAATACTGGGGCGACAGCCTTTATGAGTTCATATATTTACGTATTAAAGTTGTCATTACAAGGAAAGTACCAACTGGAGGGTTTGGCCGCCAAAAGTCATATATAAAGTCCATTTCCTAGCATGTAATTTCATGCCTTTCATCTCATGATTCTTTACCCTTTTGGGGTTTTGATTGAACCAAGCTAATCACAGGACACACCATGAATCTTTAAGTCAAAAATCCATCGAGAATTTGCAATTTGATTCTTATTCTCGGCATTACTATGTAGTCACTGTAATTCAGGTTATGCCAGTTACATAATGTTTGGTGCGCCAAGTGAATGCTAAAAATATCCTAAGGAATAATTGCACTTTTCTCAGTCATACTGGACTGGGAAATGCAGTGAGAAGGGAATTCAGGAACATGAGTCTGAGAGAGGAAGCTTCCTCCGGGACAACAAAAGATCTTTTAAGAAGCAAATTCAGAGTATCTTAAAAAAAATGATTGATCCACCATGAATCTAAGTCGACAAAGGGAAAACAATGTGCTTCCAACGGTCCTCGCCATCTTATGATAATATGCAAAACACACATAACATTGTTTTAAAAAAGCTAGAAATTAAAAAAATATCATAGTACAAATTCTGTTCACAGAAAAGTGAACAGTAAAAGCTTCATTATATACCGCATATGAATAAAAGCAGATACTAATCCCAGAGATAAACATGTCAACTTATGGAAGACCCTACCTTTGTCAATTGGCCTTTACAAAATAACTCCGGTCTTTGCAAAGGAAGCATAACCAACTCTTTCAATGTGTCTTTCACATTTTCTAAAGCGCCAATGTCATCAAAAGTAACTCCAATGTCATTTGGTGGAATGACATCAGCAAGAAGCCTTTTCTCAAACTCATTTTCAGTTACCACATCCTGAGACGACTCAGCAAGGTAAAACACTCAGTGCATGTTCTAATATAATAGTCCATAAAAGGTTTAATACAAAATCAAGGTTAGATATACAATTATCAAGCGCAAGAAAGCAAGAAAACCACACAAACAGATTGTACTGTACAACAATGGAGCATTCATTCACCTTGAGAGATTTCTTTGAAGTTTTAGCATCACTTTGGACATTCTGTAACATATTCAGTCCATGCTGAATGCTGCCACGTTTTCAAAACCAACATTAGCATGTCAAATAAGGAGAAATTTAGCTTCTCAATAGGTTAAGAGAATTCTGTGAGGAATATGTGACCTTTCACTGGAAAGTACAAGTTTGGCATCTTTTGCAGACATTTCAGTTCTGTAGTGTTTAAGATGATGACTCAGAGCAAAACCAGCTATTTTATCAACACCTATAAAACAAGCTCAGATTTACATCCTGGTAACCCAGCTAATTATAAAAACAAAAAAATGCCCATCTATGGAATACCTACTTTCATTCGTAAGTGCTTGATCTTTAACGCAAATGGTCTCGAGATCATTACACTCCAATCCGCTGCGGTTCAGAAACTGGCAAAGTAAAAGGAAAGAAGTACATTAGCATAAGTGATGGCCAGGCTGAAAGAACGATCGAAGACAACCGTCGAATATGGTTACAAAGATCAATTTTCTTGACTAAACGTAAATATATGGACAAAGGACTAACTGAAAATATGTGGAGAATTCAAGAATGACCATGCAGCATTACCTTTCAAGGTTAGATTCTTGAGAACTTGTAGATAAGCACCCTATAAAACTTCAAGTACTACCAAAGGGATGAACAGAATGCAATAAACTGCAGATGGTTGATGCTTTAAGATTCAGCTAAACCGTTCCCTCTAAAGACAATCTAAAGCTAACTATAAAAAGAGTCCTGAGTATACTCCAGATAAATTGGACTCATCTCTACGTCATTCCTATTTTATATTCTTCATCTTTTCACATAGTTCCCACATGGTCTGTGCTCAAACCTGGACATTAGCTACATAGGCAATGATTAGGTGCAATTTTTATATTCTATAAACCATAAAGTACACACAACAAACCCTTTTTTCTGATTTTTTTCTTGAGAATTTAATCATGGCTTAGGATGGGTAACGCCCTTAGCCCCTTACATCTACAAAGTCCTCATAGGACTTGAACCCAATACCACCTGACACAAGAGGTTCTTAATCCTAGAGGTGTCAAACACCCTTATATGCACTCTTGTAAGGGTACCAAAGGAAAATTAATCCCACCATATTATCAATTACTTCCAGATCAATCAAAGCGCTATTGAATTTCTTATGCGTGTTAAATATCCATTGTATTTGAACTACTGCACATCAAGCATCTTAGGTACCTCCTTGACATCTTAATCATCACCCACTTAAGCTGGAAATGCTAAATTGCAATGCCCATACACTAGCAATAAGCATTTGCTTCAAGATAATAATATCATGTCTTTCAGCTTTAGTACTACTTTTGTAAACAAAAAATATTATCGCAAAATCTAATAAAGGCTTTATTGCACAAATTGCATGAGTAAAATGTCAAGAAAATCAACCATATAAAAAGTAGACTATGCAAAGTGCAGAAGGAATGCTTATTCTCCTGTTTAGGTTATCAAAACAGGTAACTAGCAACTCACAGAGCGGATACTAAGAGTATTAGACTTGGCTTTAAGAGTTTCGACATCGCGATCCAATTGCTGCTTCCAATCTAAAAGTTGGGCTTCCTCCTGCAACATAGATTACAACACTAATACTCCAGAGGACTGATTGATCATATCCATCTCCATATAAGAACTCAATGGATATTTTATACCTGTGGTAACTGGATAGTAACTTTGTTCGGGAAAAGTCTAGTTAGTTGTTTCATCGCCTTGGGAGCCTCTTTGCCTCTGTCATGCAACCTTCCGAAGTTGTCCTATACAACAAGACATCTAAATTAGCAAGTGCAAACAAGAAGGCAGAGAACATAAAAAATGTAGCAGGATGAATATAGAGAAGCATCATGACCCTTATATCCATGTCAAGTAATGCTCGAGACCTATCACTTTGAGGCCCAAAAGTAGGTATAATTAGCGAAGGAAACACTGCCCCAAACTATCTTGAATTTCCATTGACGGAAAGAAGAGACGGCACAAGCTTATATGCACTACATAACACTTATACAAGTCCAGAAACAGCAACAATACTAGAGGATCCATGTGCCCATCATGTGCCTTAACCTGCTATTCATCTCAACAAGCAGAAGGATCATTCCCACTTTCTTATATATAACCTCACTCTAGTGGTATAAATAACCGACGATAAATAGTTCTAAATGTAAGATGATAAACATTACAACGATGAATTCAAAGCCATTACAATCACTATTACATTAGAACATGGCAGTGTTATGATGGTCGATTTCGGATAAAGTCCTCGAACTTGAGAAGAAAGCTTTAGCTACCATTTGCAAAGAGTTGCACACATTAACCCTGAAGCAACTCTTATAACAAAAGTATCAATTCCTTCACATTGATAATACTGAACTTTCCTGAGTAACATACAAAATGAACTAAAGGAACTTGCAGCCAAGTAGACCTGTATGTGTGTTTTGTAAATATCGGCTGCATGTTGAAACAAGATTGATTCTCTGCTTACTGAAAGAATATTAAACCTTTTCATCTAGGGCTACATAAATACTTTCAGGAATCATGAAGCATTATGTTGTTAAGCCCAGAACTGATGCACAGCTACCAAGATATATACAACTGAAATGCAATAACAGTGATCAAGGCCCATAATCACAAAGCATACGGAACACTTCTAGAAGACAAACAAAAAAGAAATAATGAGATTACTTTCAACATATGCAGTAAAAGGATGCCTAGAAAAGGTAAAACATGTATGTTTACCGGGAAAGTAAAGTCAAGCAGTGCTGTCTGGTTGCTACCAAACTTAGTAAAAAGAAGACCTCCAGGATGTGACTGCAAGTACAAATCCTTGATTATGCATAAAGCAGACTTGGAAGTTCAGTAGCCAAGAACATCTTATATAACAGATTATCATCGGTCAGATTCAGTACCTTCTCTTTGCGGTTATCCAACTGAGTATGGGAACCTATGACTAGAACCCCCGCTGGCATCAATTCAAGCTTAGTTTTCAAAGTTATATAAGAGTCCGTACTTCCAGCAAGAGATTTCTCAATTTCCTTCATAAATATTATTAGAGGACCATTTTTATTTTCTTCAGTTACAACCTGGAAAACATGGTATAATAAGCACCAAAGCCATCATAAGAGCATATATGACATGTTAGCCAAAATTAGGCACACCACAAACTACCTCTAGTAACTCATTGATGGCAAGCCTCTCTAGATCTTCAGCTCCAGAATAATCCAACCGGAGTAAATCAGCTAAGGACAATGAGAACAGAAAAAGATAAAGAAAACATAAGCATTGAGAGGTTGGAGGGAAAACAGCCTAACTAGAATTTTGCCTCCAAGAAAATAAACGTCAAACGAGAGTCACCATTGCAGAAAAATCCACGATCTTCTTCACATAGGCCCCCAAGGTCATTGCCCTCAGGAATTTGCCTATCAAATCTCACACCAACTTTAGACGAGCCATTCTCAAATGCAAGGACAACTTTACCACGATAACCATAGCTGGGACCCCTGCATGAAATAAAAACAGTTGAATATCATGCTCCAATGAGAATATCACATCGAAATAGAAAAACCAAATTTAAAAACTGAGGACACGGCAAATAAGTTCCAGTTGCAAATCGTCATACCTTAGTTAGGAAAGCATGAAGGAAAAAATAAAAACAGTTGAATATCATGCTCAAATGAGAATATCACATCAAAATAGAAAAACCAAATTTAAATACTGAGGACACGGCAAATAAGTTCCAGTTGCAAATCATCATACCTTAGTTAGGAAAGCATGGTGGAAAAAATGCAAGAAGATAGCAACAAATGAATGGAAAACAAATGCTGCCTATAAGTGGTTGCGGCATTCACCAAACTTCTTGCATATAAGTATGAAAGCTCCTAAAATCATTGTTGAAAAATGACGCCAATTGTGGATACAGAAACCCAAACAGCACTCTCACATTTCAATAATGTTACTAAAGTATAATCAGACAAGAAATTCACGCTACTCTTTAAGGAACTGGCCACCATTCCAAAAGCACAATAATCTCATACCATATTAGCACAGAAAAATAAAGACAACAAAATAGTTTTAAAGCCAAGAAATGGCTGACAAAGACATACTTTTGCGGAGCTTGCAGAGAAAACC
Organism: Narthecium ossifragum; assembly: GCA_963920575.1. NCBI lineage: Eukaryota > Viridiplantae > Streptophyta > Magnoliopsida > Dioscoreales > Nartheciaceae > Narthecium > Narthecium ossifragum. The sequence goes on from OY986965.1 coordinate 2,053,371, forward strand.
CTGACGAATGTAGTGGGCCAACATACTTCACCCTATCACCTGAATAAGCCAAGTAATTACTTAACCATTATGTGTTTAAGTTTCTGTCCAATAACAAAAGAAGCTGATTCCTCGTTACAGAGAAGTAAGCTAGACCAAAATATATTCAAACATGCCTTCTTTAAAAGTGTAGTTCTTTGATGATGCAGTCGACGCCTCCTGCTTCGGCAAAGATTGGGAATTATATGCCGATGTTCCCACAATATCAGCTTCTACACTTGAAGCTGGCCTCTTGAGCTGTGCACTTTCAGCTTGTGTCACTCTTTGCTTAGAGAATGAACCTGACTTATCAGTTCTTCCACCTTCTTTTGGCAATTCTGAATCCTTTGAAGACGATCCCTGCAAACAATATCGTCATGTGTATACGATAAATCTTCTCAAGCTTCATTACTCATGGACCATACTACAAATGAGCCTTAAGCCTACTGACATGGCATATATCACAAAATCCCACAAGGCTATATTGCAGGAACCAAACAATAATCATTCACAAAATGGAGGAAATTGTAGAAGCTTACACCAGGCAGCAGAAGAGAGTCGATTATGATCAATCTGGCATTAGAGTATTTGGCAAGTGCCTTTATCAAAGTTTCCTGATAAATTTCAGATCCTATAAGGCGGATAGCAGAAAATACTAACGTTAGGATATAGAAACATTAACTAAAAGATCAACCTCAACTTTCAGGACAAAGAGAGAGCAAACCTGTTGGACCAGACAACAGTATTCGTGCGCTTGCTGAAGAAATGTCGGCAGCATATTTTGTGAATTCCTTGCACTCTAGGTGAATATATGCACTTGATAAGAGCACGTTCTTTGTGCTTTCACTACAAGCAATACAAAACAAAGGGAAAATAGTCATCAGAAAAATATTTAGAATTAAAATCAGCGAACAATGCCTCATTAAAATGACCAATGGGAAAGTAAATGTTCCAGTGTGCACAAGTGCATGTGAAATTCACATAACATCAGCAAAAAACTAAAGCAAGCATATTCAGTATCAACTGAATGAGGAACAGGTGGGTCACCATGGCCTGACAGCTTCATATACGTGCAAGTAAACAGGAAATAAAACAAATTCACATCATCAAAAGGGACTCTTTTTCCAGAAACCTGTGGTTTTGAATACTGCAATAGCTCTTCCTTCATCAGATGGGCCACCACAACATAGTGGCGTTGCAGTTGGGAATTTAAAATGATAACAATAGAGAGGAGGAAGCAAGTCCCGACAATCCACTACACTCAGATACTCCATAATACTAATAGAAAGAGAAATAGAAAAGAAAGAGATAGACAGAGATAGTTGATGACTTGATAAATATATAGGTCTTCACCATTGCTTTTTGTTCAAAATTTCCAATGTTCCTATTGCTGGCTAGAAGTCTGTATATCATGCCCCCTAGTTTCAGCTGGATTGCTCTGTAAGTTCTACTAGTGTGACATCCTACCAAATTGGGTTGGATTCCTATCCTAGTTATACTGGTATGAGGTCCCCCTAATTTAGATAGAATTCCTATCCTAGTTAAGAGGGGGAAAGCCCTTTTGAAGTACCGAAACTATTAGTACTGGGACAAGTCCTAATCCAAGCAGGATTACTTTTATTTCCTCTAGATTCTCCTGGATTGGAAAGGATCAAAAATGATATCTCAAGAACTAGGAATAGCATGAAAAGCTAATAAGCTGGCCCAGTACACAATGTCTGCTGACAAAAAATGATTAGCAAAGTGAGTCAAAAATGTTAAGACTAGATATGAGCAGCTAATGAAGTGAAGGCAAAGGTCAAGCACCTTAAATAGTATGGGAAATTATCGAAAGAAACTTGAATATCACTGGGCTTAAGAATCCCTTGTTTCAGGCTATCCTTAAAAGCTTGGCATTTAGTAGAAGGCAAGGCATCTGGAGAATCAAGATCCTTAGGTGGCTCCCTTTGATCCTCAAAAACTTTGAAGATGTTCCCACTCAAATCCAAGTCAGAAGTAGACGATCCTGCAATCATCCGCAGAAGCGGCCTTAATTCAAATTTGCTACCAGAAATTTTTCTGGTTTCTGCATCAAGATGAGCATCCAAACCACTGCTATTAAGGTGAAGGGCTTCATTAGCACCAAAATCTGTGTGAGCCCCATCAGCACCATCTTCAATAGTGTCCTTCCTAACATCACCATTGGCATCAATGTCTGGCATACAGCTTTCTGATGCATCACAAACAGCAGGCAAGATGGATGTATCCGGTCCTTGTTGAATATCTTCAGCATTAGCTTCTCCTGGAGGAGGAACTGTATCTTTTCTAGAGTTTGATAAGGATGCCAATATTGATGCTCCAGCAACAGCTGAGGGGTCACCAGATCTATTTTCTAAGTGAATTCCTTTGGCTGGAGGGCTCTGTGCTTCTGAAATTCTGAGTGACGAAGGCAACATAGGTGCAGCTAATTTTTCAATGGTGAATATCTGCAAAAAAAAGATTAAGGAAATCTCTTCCTGGGAAAAGGTGGTAAAATGTCATAGGATCCACAATCTATGAACTGTTCGGAATGACAGAACTGTAAAAGGATACATAAGCATGTTTCCCAGACGATCCAAAAACTAGCTCATCCCCTCCAAGGAGAAAGTCCTGAGATTTTTTCTCCATAATCTTTCCATTTACTTGTAATGAGCCTTTCCCACCTAACATTTCAAGAAGAGCAACTGGTGTACCTTCTCGCTGCAAGAAGGAAAAGAAAAAAAGAGACAAGAGTGGTTTTAATCATCAATAAGAAAGAAAAACATTATGAGCAATTCACTCAGCGCGCTCATAACTTTCATCAGTAACAAAAAATAATAATCAAGATTACCTCGACATGCCTCAGTTTACAAACAATATGGCTGGAAGATGGATCTCTCAGCCGTAAATCGCATTGTTTACTTTGGCCAACAGTGAACACAGGACCAGATATAGGAAGGTGAGGGTTCTGGATAAAAGAAACCAGCAGATTAACATCCAGCGAGAGAAAGTAAGAGACTTGGAAGTATGAGAACTTAACAAATTCTATCTGTGCATACTCAGTTGTCTAAATTAAAAAGACCGGCAGCAGATTAACATCCAGTAAGAGGAAGTATGAGAACTCAACAATTCTTTTGTGAATACTCAGTTGTCTAAATTACAAGGACCGTAAATAGTATATCGTTCATCATGAAATGTCTATGAAGCAAAATTCTTTCAAAAAATTCATCATTTAAATGGCAGTGCTTTAAATAAGGTAATATACGCAACCAACTTATACAATATGGCTTTCGTGAATGCAGCCGCATGCCCGTCCTCACCCTTTTAGCAGGAAAACATCTAGATTGGGAACAAAAGCATACAGTGATATCTACTATTCCGTCTAAATTCCAAAATACTTTTCCTTTGATGGCCATTATCACAGCCAATGTAACCCATCAGCAACATAGAATATCACAACTACCAGAAGAGCCGGCACAAAAAAGAAGAAAAGGTAATGCAAACTTAACTTTTATATTTCTCTTGATATACCTAAAACAGTACCAATATCAAGTTCACTATTGATCACCAAATTCAGCTCAAATTTCACGTGCACTGTTCCTAAGCCAATTTCAGTCCAGTGCCCCAAAGAGTAATTGTTCTCACAGGTCACTTCAGTTCTAAGTCACGCAAGGGTTATTTACGCTTACACCTGGTATTAAGAACTCTCTGGTATAAGACAAAAGGAACTATGCTCAATAAAGTTCACTGTTTCGGATCATTCTGTTTTGTGATTGGAAAAAACCAAAACATATTCAGCATGACTTTTCTCAGACAACAAACCCTATAGAACTAGATTTCTGACAGATCACACCAACATTCAATTCTCGTGCCATTTCCATTCTTCTCAGTCCTTACCCTTTGTCCCTTTCCTTGCTACATGGGGAAAAGTGCTTATGAGCAGATTCAAAAAGCAAGTACATCAAAAGGCACTTCTAGGAGTTTGGAAACAAAATCTCCCCCTTAAAAGCACTTTTTCAATGACCAAAAGCATGACCAAATACATTTTTCATCAAAACCCTTAATCCAACACACCATAAGGTTCTACGAGGCCTTATCCTAAAAGTGTCATCCATATACCAAACTCACATAACATTTCTTCTATGAACCTCTAGAAACCAAATACATTTTTCATCAAAACCTTTAATCCAACACACCATAAGGTTCTATGAGGCCTTATCCTAAAAGCGTCATCCATATACCAAACTCACATAACATCTCTTCTATGAACCTCTAGAAATCCCAGAATTCAGCATCTGCCATAAAATTATTTCTTTAAGTAGTCGTGTATATGAAACTCCATTTAGACAAAGCTGTCATCCTCTAAGAAGAAATTGCCCGCTCTCTTCAATTATTAGAGTTCCAAAAAGACGGCTCCCTTCAAATAACTCATCTAAGTTACACTTCTGTTCATGTAGAATTGCAGGCCAAAGAATCTTAATACCTAGCATTCAAGTTCCACGAAATTCATATGTTAATATTTCCAAATTTCAAGGACTTTCAGGCTTGACGTTGAACACTTTCGTCCAGTTTTACTCTAATGTAAAATTAATTTGCAATTCAAGGATAAATGGAAGCCATGTCTTCCTTACCATATATCACCGTACTTTTTATGTTCTCCATATGGACCATACCTGTATCCATGATTATTGAAAATCACTGCAGATGCCAAAGAGAAATCCAGATCTAAGTTAGGTGGACTAATACATCTGAGTGAGTTCTCCATTTGAAAAGTATTTGATCTATCATCTATGCCCCTTTTCTTTCTGACAAGTGCCAATCTCTGCCCATGAGTTCCCACCCAATCAATAGTCGATCCTCTTGATTAATGGATCAAGTTCCAACTGAAATTCACTCCAAGTGAGACCACAATGCTTGCTCATGGAATTGAATATATAGCTCTATCAATGTTTGGAAATTTTTCAGCATGTTAATCAAGCTATAATTGATCCTTTGGAGTATAAAATAAGAGATTATGGGAGCAGAAGTTAGGATAGCTAAAGAGCCCAAGGATTGAGAAATAAACATTTGTAAACAACCATATGTCACATAAGTTCTTCCATGCCAAGATTGATATGAGAGCCATCTCAATCCACTAAGGTATACAGGCTTTCACATCAATCAATGGTCTTCAACGGCCATACTACAACCCACGAAGTCGATTCAATCATGCAGAAATACTACCATATGGCAAACGAACATGCCTTACCGAGAGTTAACTTTTATATCGAAGGAGATTCAATTGATAATGAAGTTTCCTAAATCTCTCTCAATTTCCAATGCGGCTATTATGTTAGCCAAGAATGCCCCAACCCTAGCTTTTACGTGATTTTACACTCCTTGAACAAACTGTTATAAAATTCAAGAAACTCTAATTTCAAATAACAAAAAGCCAAGAAGCTCTAATATCAAAAAATAAAAACCAAGAAAGTCTAATTTCAAAGAATACAAACCAAGAAACTTTCTTTTCAAATAATAAAATCCAAAACCTCTAAAAACCAACCTGATTACACTGCGAAATGAGCCTAGCCCAGACGACCTTCTCCTTAACTTTTCCAGACCGCCTCTTTTGCCGATCCAGTGGTGGAAGCCGCTGGTGAAGCGCCTCTGTCTCTGCCATACTTCCTAACAAAGAAACAAACCAAGATCCAATCTTTACGAACCAAGAGACAAGAAGCCAAGAAAATAGATGCTAAAGGAGGAGATCGGACCTCGAGAAGGCAGCCCGGCAGCTACGCCCTCATCAGCCACGTCGCTCCCGTCCTGCTTCTCCCTCTCCTCATCCTCCCCCTCCGCCGCCACCGCTACATCCTCCGCATCCTTCGACAGAAAAACGGCGCCGTTCGGTGGATCAGAAGCCGGCATATGGTTGATGGAATCGGAGGCGACGTCCTTCGAGTTCGGCCCATCTAATCTCACCTCATTCTGCGAAAACCCCAAGAAATCCACTCGATTCAGGGCAAAACCCCTTGACCCTAACCTCTACAAACGTGCTAAAAAATCCGCCAAAAAATCGACAAAAACGGTAAACATGGACCTTCGAACGCTTCGATGAAGATGGCGACGGCGTGGGCGGCGAACGCTTGGAGGACGCCGAGCTCCTCCGAGTCTCCACCATGGCTAATGCTCTCCTTTCCCCCCCTTTTTCCTCTCCTTTTCCACCTCTTTTCCTCTCTTTCTCTCCCTCGTCTCCGATCCGATATTTTCTAGAGAGAGAGAGAGGAAAAAAAAAAATCAGAGACGTTAGAGAGGGAGAGGGAGACGAACAGCACTAAATAGAGCCACCAACACATTGAGCTCGTGCTCTCGGCTCCCAACGGACGGATTCTTTTCGGATCCTCCCAAGATCCGATAACTTCTATCCTTTTTCCAAAATCAAATCGAAACCGTCAACGGCTAAATTAAATTTAATAATTCCACTATTTTAGAATAATCTGGACTGTTTTCGAAATCTCTTCGATTTGTGAGGTTTTTGGTCCCAAGTGGGATGGATAGCGGATTATCGGGCTATTGGGCTATTGGGTTATCGACCCGGTGGTGGGGGGCTGAGTCGGCGGGGATGGGGGTTTCTATGTTAGGTTCCAGCGTCAGATTCTTTCCTATTTGGTTGTGTTTGGTTTTGATGGGTGGATTTAAGAAGGCATGGGGTATGAATAGCAACAGATTTGGGATCTAATTAAGTAGGTAGTACTTAGGAAAATATAAATAGGGGGCATCTGGTGGTGGATGTGAAATGGGCATGAATTTTTTTTTTTAGGATAAATTTTCATGATAATAAAATTTTATTGGGTAAAACTTTCAAGCGCACTTTCAAGAATTATGTGCTATAATTTTGACAATTTCTTGAAAATTTTGTGGGGTGATAATATTGGAAATGGCTTAGGATATCCGGATCATTCACCTAAAGGGTGCCCTTCCGATATGGAAGTAAATTTAGATAAATCAATAAAAATGGTGCGGCATCAACTTTCCTTAACTTTCCCTGTAATAGAGAAGAACCACGGTAGAGAATACTATTCATTTCCCTAAAAGAATTTTTAATATGAAAATAATTGAGATAGCATCTTAAAAAGTAGGGTTAAATAAGCGTTTCGTCCCTGAGATTTCGGACAAGTTTTTATCAAGTCCCTCTTCTTTAAAAATTCCCGATTGAATCCTTGGATTTTTCGAACCGGACTCAACCATGTCCCTCCGTCCACTCGCCGTCCGCCAACTAACGTCGGCTCGGCCAAACCAACATCATCGTCTCCATCGGCAACAAGGTCATGAGCTCCGACGACTCCTCCCTCCACCCGCAGCTCCTAACCCCCACGACGCCCTCTCCTCCTCCTACCCATCGATCAAGATCTCGATGGAAGGGCACGGCGAGCTCGATCTCGCCTATCTTCTTTAGTCCGGATGGCAGCAGCAACATCAACGGGAAGGGCCCCAAGTGGACCCATCGGAGTAGTCGTCGAAGACGGTGACGGTGAGGATGGTGGAGGGCTTGTAGACTTCCCAGGTGTACTGCTCGTTCCAGGGCAGGTCGAAGCTGTCGGCGATCGTGTGTGTTCGGCCCACTTGGGGCCGTACTTGGTGACGGCGAACGCGTCGGTGGTGCCCTTCTCGTCGACGGTCCTCATTCTCAGGAGCCCATGGCAGGCGATGATCCTGAGCTCCACCGAGCCCATCGGAGATCGCTATAGATGCCGTGCTGATGGCCGATGGTCACTGCTCGCATGCGACTGCTCGTCCGACACATGGTACCTACCGTCGAGGCACACGCACACGTGCAGCTTTCCGCTGTAGACGTGCGTGCTCTTCTTCCTCCTTTTGATCTCCGGCCCGGCGGGGCGCCTTCCACTCCGACATCACGCCCACCCTCGTCGACATCATTGGGTTCCTCCGCGACACGAGATCCCCCCTTCACGATCAACCCCTACCCCTTCTTCGCCTACCGTAGCGACCCCCGCCCCGAAACCCTCGCCTCTGCCTCTTCCAGCCCAACCCCGACCGGGTTGACGCCAGTTCCAGGATCGTCTACATGAACATGCTCGACGCCCAGGTCGACGCGATCCAATCGGCTCTTAATGCCGCTGGGTTCCCGGGAGTCGAGGTCGGCACCACCGTGGACAACACCAAGGCCTTCAACGGCGCCCTGGTGGCGCACCTCCTATCCATGGTTAGGACACCGCTAATGCCAGGGAAGTCCGTGCGCCGATCATGCCGCTGACGACCGCGTCGACGACGGGGCCGGCGAGGAGCGGATGCGTGCGGGCCTGCGGGCGTCGACTGCCACCTGATCCTGCAGGATGGGGATTGCTACGTCCCCAACATCTCCGGATCTCAAGCCAACATCGCCGGATCCCAAGCCAACTTCGCCGTTGGGAACCCCCGGTTCGCCTGGTCCATTGGCCTGTTCGTCGGTCCAGGCTCGCCCCAAACCGAGCCGACGTTAGTTGGCCAACGGCGAGTGGACGGAGGGACGTGATTGAGTCCGGTTCGAAAAATCCAAGGATTCAATCGGAAATTTTTAAAGAAGAGGGACTTGATAAAAACTTGTCCGAAATCTCAGGGACGAAACGCATATTTAACCCTAAAAAGTATGAATTCAATTTATTTCATCCATTATATATCATTTTAAATAGGAAATAGAAGAATATATATCTCAAATAATTTCATAATGGGTTTTAATATAATGAATTCCAACAACTCCATATTCTATTTTCTATAATATATTCTGATATGAATAATACTTGGGTGTACTCTAATATAAATATATATTAATAGAATTATTGAGATAAAGTTGTATCAATCTTATAAGGAGAAAAACGGTTACAACCGTTTACCTCCTATTAGTTTATTTACATGTATATTTTCCTAAATTAACTTTGTATATTTTTATCATCTTCCCTATGTTAGTTTTAAATATACATCCTTATAATATAATCATAAGCCAGGAGATTAGTTTTGAATATACATACTTATCTACTTTATAAGATCCAAGGTAGTTATTTTTATGACTCATCATCTGAGTCATAAACTTATACACACATGGCATATACATGGCATACACGTGGTATAAAATTATAATTAAATAAAAAAAAAAGGATAGTGGCTGATGTGGCGTAAGTTATAATAGAGATAGTGGGGGCGGGCAGTTAGCCGTGCCAGGTGGCACGGGCCCACCACCTAGTATATTATATAGTTTATAATATGTTGTAGTATAAATATATCTTAAACATTAAAATATAATATAATATTTAATCACTATAATTTTATGAGTGTATAATTAATATATAACAAGTGTAAAAGTTTGAGGAATTAATATTTTAATGATGTGAGAATTGATTTAGGGAAACTGATATATAGTGATGTAAATATGAAAGCTAAAAAATAGGAATAATGGGAATGGAGGCTGACGCGGATGCTCGTATAAGAGGCTCAGAAAAGAGATCAAACTTATATCTTCCGGTCAACGTCCATTCAACTCAAAAATAATGGAAATACATGGAATAATTGAAATTATAACTGATTGGACAAATACAAACATGCCATGTGGCACGAGCTCACACCGATTATCATATAATCGAGGTGGGGGCAAAACTCATGAAAAGTTGTTAATTATTGAGATCACTTAAAATTATGATATGAAAATAAAAAAAATTGAATGATGGAATTTGTTTAATGGCGTTGATAGTGTGTTGCAAAATCAGGCCAGGTGTTGCGTGTCACATTTTTCTTATGAATAAATTGTGGAAAGATAAAAATTGAGTGAAAATGATGTGTTATATTTTGGGCTTTTTATAATAACGCACTTCAAATGGCATTCATAAAATAATTACTAATAGCTTGTTTCTATGCTAATTCCGAGAATGAGTGACACTTCTCGAGTTAATATTTGCTGGCTCTGAAGCCTTCAATTCAAATTATATATATATATATATATATATATATATATATATATTATTAAATATTTGTTTTTCTCGTTTTAATTAGTGGGAGTGAGCCAGAGACTGTCAGCAAAAGCTAAACACACGTCTATTATAATTCATTTCAACGAACACGTACAGACGTACTCGTAATCTTTTTATTGCCGGACTTTGTTTATTTATAATACGAGCAATTCGATAATCTTGAGCTATCTAATGCGAATATTGTTGAACAGCTCACATTTGATCTCAAGTACAGCTCCAAAGAATAAACACAAGTCTTTGTTGGACTAAAGTTTGCTCTAACATAGCGTTAGAAGCATAGACTGTCTTTATTAGTTATGTGCTTGGGATTTAAAGTGGGGTTTTGCGAATTGTTCTAATTTTTAGAGAGAAGAGAGAGGATAGCTAACCCCCCCTCTCTTTTCTCTATAAAGTAGTAGAAATGACCTCAATATATAGGCAATTGATGAAAACACCAGTTTAGTAAAAGTTTTTGATAAAAACACCATTTATAAGATTTTTAAGGTCATAACCCCATTTAATATATTTATTATGAAGCTTTATTTAATAAAAGATAAAATTGCCCTTTCCTTTCTCTCGATGAGCGCGATGACCAGCCGATGATGCTCGCCGACGTTACCGGCCTCATCTCAATCCCGGTGGCGAGACCACCGCATCCACCACCACCATCTCCAACCACGAGTGGGGCACCCGGCGGATCTTGCCGGATCGGTCCCAAAGATGGAGAAGGAAGGGTCGTAGGGGCATCAGATATGGTGTCCGATGAGGTTGGGGAGGCCGGAGATGGCGGAGTTGGGTAGGTCCGACGGTGGATCCATGAGGAGGACGACGCTTGAGGTCTTCACCGGGGATGGAGGAGGAGAGCTCGGAGTGGCGTCGAGTACACAGTGGTGGAGGAGGAGAGATCGGATCTGAGGTTTGATGAGCATGATGGTCAGAGGTGACGAAACCTGGTTGTCATGCCCTGACCAGAAAACCCATCCAGGCCGAGGAGGCGCCGGTCTTGAGAGAGGAGGGGCTCGGGTGGAGTGTGGTGCTCACCCTCGGCATTCAGTGAGGGAGAGGGGCGCTGGGAGGTCACGGTGAGGGAAAGAGGGATGTGAGCCCGAAGTTAGAGGAGGTCGTGGAGCTCGGGGTTGGCTTTGGTCGGAGGAGTTGGCTTGAGGTGGGAAAGGGGACAGAGGTGGAGAAAACGAGCTCGCCGGAGTTGAGGTGGTTAATCGGAGTTGGACGGATAGGCGACGAGGGGTGGCTGTGGCGGCTGCAGGTGGAGATCGAGGTAGCGCCGGAGCTGACGGTCACCGAAGATGAGAGGGGAGAGAGGAGAGAGAAAAGACTGGAAAAAAAGGAAAAAAAAATAAGGATATTATTGTATTTTTGAGGTGATTTGGGTTTTTTAATATAAAAGAAATAAGCGTGGGGTTTTTGACAAAGTGCATAGGTGTTGGACAAGAAGAGGTCTAGATAGTCATGGCCAAATACCCTTTAATGTATTCATAAAAGTAGATCCTTCTATATATGCATCTATAAATATGCATCTATAAAGACATATATACTATGTACATTAATCCAATTAAGCTCCCTTCTCCCAATATTCTTTCAAAGTCCACACACGACCGTGGCACTTGGTTGATAATAGTTATGAAAACTCTCAAACTTTCTACTATTTTGCACCCAAAAATTAAGTCCAATGAATGAATGGAGATTTTGTTTTTTAAAAGAAACTCCTATTTTCATGGGTGGTTGTACGTGAATTAGTTTTTTATTTCAACGTATGGACTAAATTAACCGATCTATATATATCTACCGAATAAAGGGTATGTGTAACGTAAATGTAGGGGTGGCAATTCGGGTCATGACCCGTGAACCCGACCCGAGATAAACGGGTTTGGGTTTAATATAATCGGGTTCGGGTCATAAACGGGTCGAGCCGTTTATGACCCGTGAATAAATGGGTCGGGTCGGGTTGACCCGCGGGTTAGGCGGGTCAACCCGTTTACCCATTTAGCTTTTAGCTTTTAAACCCTTATAAGCCTTCTCTACACCTCCAGACCACTCTTAGACTCTCAGTTCTCCCTCCGTCTGCCTCTCTCGCGATCTCCCCTCGCGATCTCCACCATTCACCGCCACCGCCGGCCATCTCCTTCGACGATCTCCTCTCACGATCTCCCATCTCCGCCCATCTCCTTCGACGATCTCCCCTCGCGATCTCCTCTCGTGATCTCCCATCTCCGGCCATCTCCTCTCGCGATCCCCCATCTCCGGCCATCTCCTCTCGCGATCCCCCATCTCCGGCCATCTCCTCTCGCGATCCTCCATCTCCTCTCGTGATCCCCCATCTCCGACCATCTCCTCTCGCGATCCCCCATCTCCGGCACCCACACCACCAGTGCAGCCACCCAACCCCGCCATCTACTCCTCTACCCTCTCCTCCTCATCTCCTACCTCCTCTAAACCTCGCATTAACCAAGCAAGCAACAAGCCATGGCCGACCCTGAGGCATGCATCTTCGGCGGCACCACCACCACCACCACCGCCTCCCAATACTCCTCATGCGGTTCTATGAGGAGGAGGAAGGGGAGCTACAAGGCGATGGGAGTCGGCGCGCTTGGATCGCCCTCCACCACTCCCAGCCCCCAGGTTCTTCTGCGAGGCCTTCGCCGAGGACAAGCCGCGCCACTTCCTCGACTCATGCTTCCTCTGCAAGAAGTCCCTCGGCGGCAACCGCGACATCTTCATGTACAGGTTGGTATTTGCTTGCTGTCTAGATTGGTCTCTTTTCCTCAACTTAAAATTCAAAAATTTTTCCAATACGGATTGGACTTTTGGGCTAATGGGTTTCAATGGATGCGTGGAAACTGGAAACAGAGGAGACACGCCGTTCTACAGCGAGGAGTGCAGGAAGGAGTAGATCGAGATGGACGAGGCCATGGAGAGGAACAGGAGAGCATTGATTGTGAATAGCAAGGGGCAGAGCCAAGCGAAGAAGGCCAGCAACCCGAATTGCCACCCCTATAGGGGCGGCACCACCGTGGTTGCTGGCTACCTCTTTCTTTGCCCATTTTTTTTTATTATGGGTGCGGAGATCTGGAGATAGTTGTATGCATTCTCTTGATCTTTTGTAATTTGATCACCGATTAATTAAGTTGTAATTTGGTATGTTTAATTGTTGTTAAACGGGTCGACCCGACCCGTTTAGTAAACGACCCGACCCGACCCGTTTAATAAACGGGTTAGGCGGGTCGGGTCGGGTTCGGGTTGGTAAACCTTCGGGTTTGCCCTTTATGAAACGGGTCAGGACCTGACCCGACCCGAACCCGACCCGCGAACCCGAATTGCCACCCCTACGTAAATGTCACATGATCGGGTTTGTTCCATATACAGTACTTCAAGTGCATTGATCCTGGTCGTCCATGACAACTTGAAGCTATTTGATCAGGATGTAGGATTCCGGTCGGGGCCGCCGAAGCAGATCTGAGGCTCAGTCCAGAGGACTTCGGCATAGTTCTCGTCGCTGTAGCACCCCCTCTCATGGGTGTAGGCGTGGTATTGGTCGGGGACCTCGGGGTACTTGAGGCTCTTGGACATGCCCCTCATGCGTGGCTGATAGGTGAAGCTCACGTATCTATAGTGGGAGGTCGCCCAGTCGCCGCTGCCCATGGCGGTCGCCGTGGGCTGTAGACGTCGCCGCCCCACAGCACCAGCGTCGCGTTTCGGAACAGCGAGCGGAAGAGCTCGCTTGGCCAGTATCCGATGGAGATGGTTGTGTTCGTCCCGATGAGAAGGAGCCACCGGTTGTTGTAGCCATCAACGTCCTACACCGCGTCGAAGCACGCGGCGCTCGGGCTGGTACGGTCGGCGGCCGGGGAGTTCGGGGCGTTCGGAGTGCGAGTGAACTGTGTGTTCCCCTTCGGCGTGGCGACAGGCATGACGTGCAGTTCTGGAGGCCCCAGTGCGAGACAACTCGAGGGGATAACGAGCGTGGCCGGCAACTTGAAGGGCGTGACGCTGCAGAGGCTGCTATGTTCATGGCTTCAACACTCCAACAAAAAGTCATCAACGCTGGGTAGTGGATGGAGGCGGAGTTGATGAGCTGCCGGCGGCCGTCGATGATGAGAGAGCGGAACCATCGGCCGCCGACAGGCTTGATTTTACAAAAATAAAATAAAATAAAATAAAAACCGCCGCCGTCGCCCCCCGCGCTGCCGCGGAACGGTGATGTTCCTCCCGTCAAGGAACGAACCCGAAGCCCCTCGATCTCCCTTTGTAATTGAATCCCATCTCTTTCTCCAGCGGATCGGCACGATTTCGGTTATTAACTTTATAAGGAGCAAAAACGGTCATGCATAACCGCCCCCTTATAAGGTTGATTTAATTCATACAATTATATCTATTCTATAGTTATAGTATACTAATCTAATACAATCTACTTTATATAGTATCCATATTAATTCATTAATCAAATTCGATTTTTATAACCGAATCACCCGTTAACTTGATGGTTACCCTGCCAGGTGGCAGGGGCCCACCTAGTTATATAAAAGAGGCGAATAGATATGCCAACTATTATGAAATTCGAATAGATATGCAGGTTATTAAACTACGATCTAATTAGGAATAATATAACTAAGATTATATCATAACCGAGATTGATTATAAGGGGTTGTATAGGTTGATTAGATCAAAACCATAACGGCATGTTTGGTTGGACATAACTCATAACCACCGGGAATTGAATGGTCAAATCCCCGATCAAATCCCATTCCGTTGTTTGATTAGACATTAAAGTTGGGAATGAAATGCTTCATTCATGACAAGTTGGGAATGATGCTATCCCATCTAATAGCCCGGAATCCCTCATTCAATTCCCGACGGAATGACGGTTCATGACGGTTATAATATAACTCAGTTATTTATATCCTATTCACATTCCATTCCTACACTTATTTTTATGTATCAAACACCTTCAAACATGATTCCTAATCTCATTCATTATGCAAACCAAACATGCGCATCATCCTCATTCCTAATCCCATTCTCATTTCATTCCCATTCCACATTCCTTTTCCAAACCAAAGCCCGGGCTTAGAGATGAACTCGGAGAAGTACAATATTAAATTTTCTAGATTGACCTCGGTTAGACGCATGTGTAGATTGATGGCGCGAACAGGGTTGACTGAGAAGATGGGAGCATGGAGGTACCTGCGAATCCCATTGAAGGTTGAGAGACTTGAACGGCCGAACTATATTTTTCTGATTGAGGCAGTGCAACGGCGGTTGTCATCTTGGAGTACCAGGAAGTTAGCCTCTGCTGCAAGGGTGGTATTGGTACAAAGTGTGTTGTAGTCGCTATCGGTTTTCCACATGATGGCGTATCCGGTGCCAATCTCTACGTTGAACAATATTGAAGCTTTGATCAGTCAGTTTCTTTGGAGTGCCCAGAGAGGGGGTGTCTCTTTAATCTCTTGGGAGAAGGTGTGCCAACCTAAGTCTAGAGGGGGCTTGGGGTTGAAGAAGCTGCGAGTTTGGAGGGATGCTATGCACATGAAGAGGGCATTGCTACTGCTGGAGTCACCTGAGAATGTTTGGGTGAAGACTGTTTATGGGAAGTATGGGTGGGATTCTAAGGTCCCTTCTGCTACACCGTCGAATAGTTGTTCAGCTCTTTAGAGATCCACCTGTGCGACGCTCAGGCGGCTTCAAGGAGGAGTTCAATGGTCGCCGGGATCGGCGAGTCAACTGCTGTGTTTGGAGGATTGGTTGGTAGGGGATGGGCTGCTCAACACCTCGCCCTTGCTCGCGGACACCGTTGTTATGCCAGCCAAGATGAAGATTTGTGAGCTACAAACCGAGGATGGGGATTGAAACATGGAAAAATTGGAGGCTCTGTTTCACCTGGTACTGATAGAGAAGATAGATGTTAGACGCCCGACGACGCCGGACATGGAGGATTCATTTTGCCGGGCTTGGGCGGCCTCTAGGAGGGTATCCACAGCATCTTGCTATGACTATTTGGAGGCCATGAACAGGGGAGAGTTGTAGGAAGCGTGTCTCCGGCGGTGGTGGTGGCCGGTTTGGAAGGTTCCAGGCAGCCCTCATGTCCGTCTCTTCCTTTGTAGACTCCAACATGATACGACTTGAAAAGTGTCGTGGCTTAACAAGACTGACCAAAATTACAATATATTCCGGTGCTCTACTTTAACTACTAAGGACTAGTAGATAGTGGAGAGTCCGAGTCGAGTCCACAGGGATTTCAGGGATTTAAATCAAATACTTAGCAAATCTCCTACTAATAAGTTGAGAAAAGATTGCAAGTTGAAATTAAACTAACACTATGAGAGAAAGGACCATAGGATTCTTAATCAGTAACTAAGGATCTACCAGGTCTTCCAAAGATCAGGGCATGCAGACACGATAAATGGCTCCCTAAAAGTTGATAAAGAAATGGCTAGTTCTCATTATCACTCGACAAGTTTTGTTTAGGATTCCTTGTCGGCAAGAACAATCAACGAAATATCAGTGACCGAATGATTAGTTACGTTCACTGCTAATGAACCCTCTTACTCAGATGAGTTCATCGCAAGCAATGCCATAGAAATGGATTTAGGTGTAATATCGAGATGACTTCGCATCTCGATGGCCAAAACTACAAAGATAAGATGCATGAGAGATTAGGGATGGAACGTAGTGGGACTAGCACTACTATAGTGGGATTAGCACTATACAATCCCTAATCACGAACAAGATTCCATCCGAGATATCATGGGACTAGCATGATCCTTTTATTTGGATGAATCCAATCCACGCCCTAACATACACAAGCTCTAGAATCAAGTGCAAGCAAGAACGATCCAAACATCCAGCAAGAAATCAACACCAAGATATAGGCAAATATAATCAATCCATAAAGCCAAATAATCGTGTATACAAACCCTAAATCTAAGAAATCCCTAGCAAAAACCCTAGTTACATCATAAGAATCCCATGGCTAGGGTTTTAGCTACTCATCTTCAGGGAATAATCCATTGGTAGAAGTTGATGATCTCCTCCCGCCATGGATCTCTTCCAAAGAATCGTCGAAGAAAAGATGTAGAAAAGATAGATAAACTCTCTCCAAAAACGTCTGGAAAAGCCCCCAAAAATCCCTAAACAATGACTACTTATAGCCCAAGAGACAACCACCCCCGGATTAGATCAGAGCCGTCGATCTTTGCTTCTGGCCGCGTCGGATCGATCCAACCTTTGAAGCCCGATCGATCCGACTCCTTAACTCCCTTAATATTGTGAGCAACGCCCGAGCAGGATCGATCCAACTCTTGGAGTTCGATCGATCCTACGCCTTTATTGCTGGTAACTCCCGAGCTGGATCGATCGGGCTTGACTTGGCCGATCGATCGAACCACCGTTGTTAAGCTACATCCTTGCTGGATCGATCGGGCACTTGAAGTTCGATCGATCCAGCCGTTGTTGATCGTTCCCTTGTTGGGTGAGTTGGATCGATCGAACCTGTTGAGACCGATCGATCTGGCTTGCCAAAAATCGCCAAAATAGATTGTTTTAGCTCCAGAATTGATCTAACTCGTGGAAGGACCTGTTATACCTGAAATGGAATAAAAGTAGTCAGTCCAGCATTGCTCGGGGCCCAACAAAGCCAAATTACAAGGGTGTTTTGTGCACTTTTCAAGTTTTATCACAACATGAGAAGCTTCCGACGACGTAAGCGCTGGTCGCAATGGGCGTTCTTACCTCCGGGGACTGTCCGCGTTGCCAAGGCGAAGCAGAGTCTTTGGAGCATCTCTTCATTGGTTACTCTGTTTCAAGGTATGTTTGGGAGATTGTACTGTCTGGTTCCGACATGGATCTTACCTCTTGGTCGTTAGAGAACTGCTGGTCGGTGTTGAGATGCAGTTTGAGGGATGATCGCCAACGACTACTGCGAACGGCAGTTGCCTATGGGTTGTGGATGATTTGGAAGACTAGGTGTGAATTGGTTTACGATGAGGTGGCATTTGATGTTGTCATGATAGCTAGGAGAGCCAAGTGGTTGGCGAAGGAGTTCTATCTCTTGAATGGTTCATCGACGGGGAGTATGGCTAACATCGACAGGCGGGGCTGTGTGATTCAGGTGGATGCTTCTATGGCTAGTGATTCTAATTTCCTAGGGATGGGGGCCGTATGTCTTGAAGATGCGGACACTATCTCATGGTCTGCCTCTGAGGTATTAGATGGTTCGCTAGATGGAGTCTTATATGGGGAAATTGCAGCTATTCGGCTTGGGCACATGGAGGCCTGGCGCATGGGCATCAATGATGTAACAATTGAATGTGATTCCTCTGCGGCGGTGTCTTTGGTAGAAGGTCGAATGTCGGTGTCATCATCCATTGTTTTGTTATTGCATGATGTTTGGTGGAGTGTTGGTTTGTCGCGGAGTGTGAGGTTCCTTACCATCCCTTGTGATGCTAATGAACGGGCAAACTGGGTAGCGAATCAGACACGATTTGTAACTAGTTCTTTTGATGTTAATAATCAATAGGCTATTTCAGCTCATGTAGATGGTACTCTACATAGTTAGTTGTATTCCAGCCTTCGGGCTCATCACTTAAAAAATAAAAAATAAAAAACACCCCGGGTCACAAGAACTTAAGGCAGTGTAAATGACTCAATTAATAAAAAAAAGAAAACATTATATATTTATATGTATCGTTGATTAAAGTATTAAAAAATATAAACTCTATCCTATTTCGTGGAACCATAGCTCATTGACATTATGCTGCACATGTTAATCATGTCTTATTAGCAAGATTTACATCTCTCACCAAACACATCTGATCTAATTCACATCAATTATTGGTTGGAGACACACACACCCTGTCCTGATTTAGTATGTAGAAAAATAAAATAAAATATAAGCAAGACAAGAGGATCATATCCAAGCAACTTGTTGGGCCTACTGATCATCTTCATCTAACTCATCACAATCAATAGATCACTAGAGACTCGTTTGTTTCATGATATTAGTAATCCCATGAACCCCAATTTATCCCATGTTTGGTGTGATTTTAGACATGGGATAAATACTCCCATTAGGACTCCATATCCCATGTATATGGGATAAAATAATATTATGGGGGAGGTGAGATATGTAATCCCATGAGATAAGATCCATTGAATTAAAAAATAAAAAAATTTAAATATTTGATTAAATCTTCTCCCACCTTATCATTTGTCTTACCAAATAGGAGAGAAGAGTTTAACCCCTCACATCATCCTCCGGGAGAATATGTCCCGATTATATCCACCCATATCCTAACCCACGAAACAAAAATGACACTGGTGTCGATTGGCCAATTGGTCCAGAACAGCAAACGATAGTCAGTGTTGACTTTAGACCCACTAGTCAACTTGACTCGACCCGACCGGTTTTGATATACAGACTCGGGTGCAATTCAACACATCCCTGAGATGTTGTGAAGATTAACTTCAATTGTGTCAAACACTTCATAAAAAACCCCGAATGATCTAGAACTCAGAACAGAGTGAGAGTGAGAGTGGAGAACAGCGAGAGTGGAGGGTGAAGGTATCGGCCGCCCGCCCGCCAACGGCGGGTCCGTGCCTGACGCTTCTCAAGCGTTTCGTCTACTTGCCAGGGGAGCAAGCTGGGAAGGTGCTCTGGACCGTGTCACCACTAAGGGACATGAGGGCGTTGGTTCCTCTGTAATAGGAGAACTGGGCAAACTGACTGAGCCTAGTGCTTGCATGGATCACCATACCTCGGAGAGGTTGAAGGGGACATGGCCGAACCGTGTGGGCGAGGAACGGTCGTAATGGGCCCAAGTGACGAGATCGGGGAGGAAGCACCTGGTGGTGACGAGGGAAGAGGCGGAAGCGGTGGTCATCAGGTGCCCGGATAGGGTCATCTTAGATCCAAATGAGGTAGAGGAGAGCGCGAAGGGATGGAGGTTTGCGTTGTTTGGTCGCTTCATGGGTGGACGTGTGGAAATCAATTACTTGAGAAGGAGGTTGGAGGGTCTTTGGCGTACCAGACAGCCGTTCCTAACCAAGCGGATGTCCCACGGCATCTATGTCTTCAAATTCTCCGGTGAGGCGGATATGATGCACGTGTTGACGGAGGGACCATAGTCAGTCGCCGGAAAGACGCTTTCCCTTATTCGGTGGAGGCCATGCTTCAAACCATCTCCGGACTGGTTTACCTTCGCCCCCGTTTGGGTTCAGTTCCCTGACTTCCCATCGGAGCTTCAATCGAAGAAATTCTTGGTTGAGGTTGCTGCTCACCTTGGCACGCCCCTTTTGGTGGATCAAAACTCAGAACCTTCGGATGCCTGCAAATTTGCCAGAGTGTGCATTGAAATGGATCTATCAAAGCCATCGATGGAAGGAATCACTGTGGAGGGTGGAAGGACTAATGGGGTTCCCTGGACCTTCTACCAGAAGTTGGAATATGAGAGGGTGGTGGTGTGCGAGGGATGTCGGAGGTTGGGGCATCCCAAGAGGGGCTGCCGTTTTCTCAAGGGTGTAGACACTGACTTGGGCGTTGGTACCCAAGAGACTGGGCGCGGGAGGATGGCCGGCGTCCTCGTGGCTGCTCATCCTGCAGGGAAGGAGAAAGGGAAAGGGGCGCTCGTCACTGTGGAGGCATCCAACCAGAATTCGGATGCACCGACAGAGGAGGGATGGACACTGGTGGAGAACCCACACCGGCGGCAGCGACGGAGAGAGAAGAGAAGTTCGCCGCCCAAGAGAGGACCTGCATCTAAGGCGCCGCTCGGAGGGATGGACGCTGACGGAGAACCCATGTCGGCGGTCGCGACGGAGGGAGAAGCTCGCTGGCCAGAGGGAGAAGCTCGCCGGCCAGAGGAGAAGCTCGCTGCCCGAGGGAGGACATCCTCGGGGGTGGTGACCGGCAAAGGGGAGAGAAGCAGGGAGGTGGCAGGTAAAAAGGTACCTGCATTTAAGGCGAAAAGGGTGAGGTGTCGCAATGCAGTTGGAGCGAAGACGCCTGCAGCTCCGACCACTGGCAAATCTCTGGCAACAAAGACGTCGGGAGAGACCGGGGCAGAGGAGGAAAGCCAAGAGGGGAAGATCTCGGGGATGGGGGTACCTGCAGCGCTGAACCCTACTTCGATGGGAATGGAGGCTCTCGAGGAGGGTGGAATGGTGTCAGGGGGGTTAGGTGGAGATATTTTGGGAAGGGAGGAGGGTGGTGCACATGGGCCTGTTGATCATGGGCCTATCGATAATGGGCCTGATGGGGAAGACATCACGGAGGAATTTATGGAGGAACTGGGCCGAATTGAGGAGGCCTGCATGGATGCAGGCAAAGGGGTATTTAAGAAGGGAGGGCCCATGAAACCGGACCAAGTTATGAAATCTCACCAAGCAGTGGTGGACGCCCTACAACAAGCTGTCGTTGGGTTGGCCACGTCCCCTGACTCTTTCATGCAGCGTGAGAAGCTACCACACATGGAGAAGACATGCTTGGAGGATAAAAACGGTGCGAGGAAGAAGAAAGGGACCCGAGCCAAGTCTTGCATCCAACCGGCTGTGGATGCAGCCTTGCCTCCAGGATTCCCTGCTCCTCTGGATGGCATCGTCCGTCCGCCAGATGCTAAGGGGATATCCGTCCCCTTTGTTTCTCCCACTCCCCCACCTTCCCAATGAAGTTCCTTTGCTGGAACTACCGTGGAGTAGGGCAACGGAGAGCTCTACTCACTGCTCGGAGGTTCTTCCGGGATCCTAACCTACAGTTTCTTTTTTTTGTTGATGTGCTTATGCAGGGGACCCAAGCCGATGAACTAGTGTCCGCGCTGGGCCATGGGTTTGGAGCTTTTCTTGTCCCAGCACAGGGGAGGAAAGGCGGGATTCTTGCTCTCTGAAGACTGAGTTATGGCTTAGTTACAGTTTCATCCGTCCTAGACCAAGCGATTCACGTCGTCGCTTCGTCAGAGGAAGATGGCTCCTGGGTCGTTTCTGTAGTGTATGCTGCGAGGAGATCGCGGGAGCATCGGCTGTTGTGGGAAACTTTGACCGGAATGAGGCAGTTGGGCAACCCCCACATGATCATTGGAGATTTCAATATTGCTTCCTCCCCAGAGGACAAGCGCGGGGGTAAGGAGTTTGTATTTTCCAGAGGTGTGATGGACTATCTGGAGTTCCTCTGCCACAACGATCTTGAGGAGCTTGCGTTTGTTGGACCAACTTTCACGTGGTGCAACAACCAGTTTGGAAGAGCCCGCATCCATGAAAGGCTTGATAAGGCCGTTGTCAATGCAAAATGGAGAGAGGAATTCCGGGACGCTGAACTGCGACATCTACCCAGAACAGGCTCGGATCATTGCCCCCTCTTGGTGGCGGCCAAGCCAGATGAGTGTCGTATAAGGGGAGGTATGTTCAGGCTACGTTCAAAGTGGCTGGTTAGAGATGCTTTTAAGTCCTCGGTACTTCGGGTCTGGAGTAGAAGCAGACATGGCCCCCCAGACTTCATTATCAGAGAAAGGCTTAAGGAGTTAAAACAGGTTGTGAAAAGATGGAACATCGGGGACAACTTGGACCATAGCTCCCGAGCCAGGTTGATTGCTGACAGTCTGGAGGAGTTGTACGTTAGGGAAGAAGGGGAAGGACTTCCTGTAGTGGAACAACAGAATATGAGGATGATGGAAAACTTGCATGAAGCCATTCTTAGGGGTCAAGATGTGGCACGGGCTCAAGCGAACCGGGCAGCTTGGTTACAGGATGGCGATTCAAATTCAACATTCTTTCACTCCTCTGTTAACTTCTCTGGCCATAGGTCCCCTGTTCGGGAGCTTCTGACGGAGGAGGGAGGGATTGCTCGTAGAGCAGAGGATATTGGCCGCGCGTTCTCTGAATTCTATGGCCGGTTGTGGGCAGTCGATGGGGTTCCAGACTTCTCTACATGTCTGTCGCTGCCCAGGATCTCAGAAGGCTCTTGTGCCACGCTCTCAGCAGAGGTCACAACTGCCGAGATAGCTGATGTTGTTGATTCTCTTGGGATGAATAGATGCCCTGGGCCGGACGGCGTCACATCAGAGTTCTTCAAGAGCTTTTGGGATGTGGTTGGGGGTGAGGTTTCGCAGGCTGTGCAAGGTTTCTTTAGAAGGAACAAGATGCCATTAACATGGAATGAGACCTTCGTCTCGTTGATTCCGAAATGCGGCAACCCGAGGAGGGTGAAAGATTATAGACCCATTAGTCTATGTAATTCATCGTATAAGATTATTTCCACCATCCTCTCCAAGAGATTGAAGGGTGTGCTTAAAGAGGTGGTGAACCTAGAACATTCGGCTTTTGTGGAGGAGAGGAGCATCCATGACAATATCTCCGTCGCCCAGGAATTGCTCCATTCACTGTCATCTGCGTCGGAGAAGGAGCCTCTGATGGCTATCAAACTTGACATCTAGTCGGCATATGACACCGTGAGATGGGATTTTCTAGAGCACGTCATGCAAGCTATGGGCTTCCCTCCTTGTTGGGTTCGCTGGGTTATGTGTTGCGTCACCTCCCCCCGCTTCTCCTTCATTGTGAACGGACTAGCTCATGGGCTCGTTACTCCTCACCGGGGTCTCCGCCAAGGGGATCCCTCGTCTCCCTTCCTGTTTGACTTGGTGCAGGTGGCCTTCTCTCGTGTTCTTAACGATGGAGCGCAGGGTATACAAGGCGTCACATGGGCGGGCATGAGAGTAACGCACTTGTTGCATGCGGATGACTCATTGCTGATCACCAAAGCATCCTCCAGTGAAGCTTCCCGCATACTTCAAATTTTGGAGTGGTACAAGTCCGTCTCCGGCCTGGCAGTGAACCCGGCAAAATCGAGCATTATGTTATCACCTTGTGCCTCAGATAGGAGGCGTCGAAGGCTATGCAGGATGCTTGGAATGACGGAATCGGGTGAGGCTTGGCGGTACCTAGGCGTCCCTGTGAGTGGGAGGCGGCTGCGATCCCAGGACTTTAGTGACCTCATTGATAAGGTCGCTGGGAGGATATCTAAATGGAGAGGTGGTCGCCTTGCTCTCTCGGGGAAGATCACACTACTGCGTCATGTCCTACAAGCTATCCCGGTTTATACCATGAAGGCAACTCATGTGCCCATGGCGGTCCTCAAGAAGATCGATAAGCTTGGCAGAGCATTCCTTTGGGACGGGAAACGTGGTGGCTCCTCTGTGGTGAGGTGGGATGTGGCTTGTTCTCAGAAGGAAGATGGTGGCCTTGCTTTGAGACACCTCCCTACCTGGCAACGAGCACTTCGCTTGACTCGTTTGTCCTCACTCCTCCCGCCCGTCTGCTGATTCTCTGTGGACGAGGGTGGTCTTCGCTAAGTACAAGTGGCGAGGCCATCTTCCTCCAGTATCTCCCTCCAGTACCTCCTCCTCCATGTGGCGACGTATGTGTGGGGCGACGAGAGACCTTCGGCTGGGCCTAAGATGGTCTCCGGGCATTGGCAGTCGAGTGAATCTTCTAAAGGATTGGTGGTGTCTTGACTTGCCTTTAGACCGGAAGCCATGCTATATCAATGTTAATCTCATCTCCTGTCGAACGGCGGTAGGGAAGTTGATCACCACTGATGGGCGGTGGAGGCGGAGGAAGCTTCGAAGGCTGTTTGCGCCTTGCATGACAGACCGGATCCTTGAGATGCAGTTATGTGCTGAAGACTCTTACCGCTGGACTGCCGATCCCAAAGGTATTCTCTCCTCTAAATCAGCGTACCTCATGCTTTATGGTCTACGCAGGGGTGCTGTGCATGGTCCTGTTTTCAGATGGGATCGTGTGTGGAAGGGTCCCTTTGGCCCTCGAGTGAAGACTTTCCTATGGCGTTTACTGCATGGCAAACTGCCCGTGCTGGAGGCTCTAAGAGGAGTCGGAGCTATTGATGATGATCAATGCGTGCGTTGCAGAGTAAGCCAGGAATCCATTCACCACTTGTTCTTCTCTTGTACTCACTCTAGAGCTGTGTGGGAGCTTGTCTTTAGGCAAGATGAGGCCTTCAGGGAATCTGAGGGATGGCTGAATTGGCAGGAGCTTATCTTGGGAGACTCTCGATTGAAGATCTCTGAGGAACGGAGGACTAAGGTGGGGTATTCGCTTTGGATGCTTTGGAAAAACAGAAACGCAGCTACCTTCAAGAATGAGGGGGAGAGGCTTGAGCAACTTGCAAGATCTATACAGTGGTAGGCTAGGGAATGGATCCTTAGGAGAGGTATGGAGATAAAGGACAGGCCCCCTCATATTCAGGACTCTGGGTTCTTCATTGTCCAGTCCGATGCGTCCGTGGCTCATTCCTAGCATCTGGTTGGTTTAGGCGTCGTTGGGTATGACAAGGATCATATGGTGGAGTGGCTGGCATCGGACTGCCTACCTATCAACGACGCAGCTCATGCGGAGATGGAGGCCTTGGCATGGGGCTTAGATATGGTGAAACAGAGAGGAATCAAGAAGGTGATTTTTGAAGTCGATGCGAAAGATCTCGCGGATTGGTTCTCCTGTCGGAAGTCTTGGCCGATCCTGTTCAAAAGGAGGTTACAGTCCCTGTGTTGGGAGATAGCTCAAGTGGGGGAGGTCATTGTGCGGTACATCCCGAGGGAGGATAATTTTGTCGCAGATGGGTTGGCACGGTCTGCTCGTAGCCAAACGTTCGTTTTGGTCGCGGACCATGGACTGTCCAGTTACATGGGCCCCGGGTTTTGGTAGCATGTAATTGGGTATTTTGATTTTAATTTACATCAGCCGATGGCTCATCTTATCAAAAAAAAAAAAAAAAACTTCAATTGTGTCTATATCTATTGCAGAATGTGGGGCCCTCATGAATGCCGCAAGTGAGAGGATAAGCTGTTTCTGTGTGTTATCCAGAGGCAGCCAAATCAATTTGCTACCTCACAACCAGCATCCATTTAAGATGGCTTTCTTTCTTTCTTTCTTTTTGGCTTTCACACTTATTTTTTGTAAATAGAAATGGCTTTCTACTTTTCAGTTGTAAGGCAGAAATGCATCACTTTTTAGGGCTCAACTAAAGCGACTTAACCTCTGTTAAAAGTCAACTGTGACGTAGAAATACTGAAAATATCATTATGCAATAGGTTTGACTTGAGGGGTAAATAAGTAAATCACCTAACCTCGTCCGCTTCCAGCGACATTACGAACACCTTTTGCGTGATTTAGGCTCTGTTTGGTGTGGAGCCCCATTTATTCCCAAATAAGATTGGGATTAGCTAATGGGGTTAGGCGGAAATAAATTTATCCTGAGTTAAGCAAACTCAATTTTCAAAGCCTACACCATGACCTAAATTACTATACTACCCTCAAATGATGTTGCTTTAATATGGGCCTGTTTGGTTGCTGAGAAGTGAGCTGAAGTGAAAGTGACTTTTTATGGAGTGACTTCACTGGAGTGATTTTCTGGGGGGTGACTTTCTGAGATTTTCTAAGTTCTGTTGTTTGATTGGTGCTTGAAGTGGAGATATGGTTAAATTATTAAATTAATATGGACCAATCATGAGGTGATACGTGACATGTGGGATCCATTTATATTAATATTTTATTACAATACGATATTATTAATATTAAAATAATACTATTTTGGATGATGTGGATCAATTACGATGTGACACGTGGCATGTGTGACTCACTTATATTAATATTTTATTACAGTATGATATTATTAATATTAAAATAATACTATTTTAGATGACGTGGACCAATCACGAGGTGACACGTGGCATGTGTAACTCACTTATATTAATATTTTATTACAGTATGATATTATTAATATTAAAATAATACTATTTTGGATGACATGGACCAATCACCATGTGACACGTGGCAAGTGGGACCCACTTATGTTAATATTTTATTACATTATGATATTATTATTATTAAAATAATGCTATTTTGGATGACGTGGACCAATCACGACGTGACATGTGACATGTAGGACCCACTTATATTAATATTTTATTACATTATGATATTATTAATATTAAAATAATACTATTTTGAATGATATGGACCAATCACGATGTGACACGTGGCACATGGAACTCACTTATATTAATATTTTATTACAGTACGATATTATTAATATTATGTCACTTCTCGGCGTGCCATTATATATAAGGGCATTTTTGGTATTAGCTACAAATTCTATCCTTATCCCAAGCAATCATTACCACTTATCCCCAAACACCAAAATGAAAATAAATTTATCCCCACTCCTTAACCCTACTTTTCTAACCCAAAATTTCTTAACCCCCTTAATCCGGAATAAGATAACCCCATACCAAACGGGGGCTTAAGGATTTGAGGGACTGATATGATATTTTTAAAATTTAAGAGACTCATATGCAATTAAACAAGCAAGATTTGATGGACTAATATCTTAAAAGCCTAAAAAAAAGTCCCATTCAAATTGCAAAGACCTTGTTTATGATCTATAGCATTCTTAGACTATGCAACAACATATATGTTTTTGGATGGTCTGCTGAGGTGGCAGCCAACCTGTTTCATATGCTGAGGTGGCATAGTCTAAGAATGCTATAAATCATAAACAACATATGAAACAGGTTGGTTGCCACCTCAGCAGACAATCCAAAAACATAAAAAATAAAATTAGAACAGAATACATATAAGATATTTATTAGCTTCGTAAGTCACGCGGATTATAAGAACCTGAGTCAGCATTTATTGTGAATTTTCTGAATCCACAGGAGATATGAATACATGATTAGATTCTACTCTGTCCACCCATCAGAAAATTCGGGCCGCGTTTAAATTTATCATCTCAAAAAGGCTTCCAAGAAATCACCTCACTACAGTTATTAACATGCTAAATTCACTGACAATGATCTCAAAATTTGGTACCTAATGCAACACGGCGACAGCCACTTGGATCTTGACGTTCGAGCCCCATCAGCAGGAATGTATGAGTACTCAAAGCTTCCACATCACCAGCTAGTGTTCGCGGTGTGTAAGGGCTTGAAATCGGATCGCAGCACTTAGCGAGGAGAGGACAGGA
Organism: Narthecium ossifragum; assembly: GCA_963920575.1. NCBI lineage: Eukaryota > Viridiplantae > Streptophyta > Magnoliopsida > Dioscoreales > Nartheciaceae > Narthecium > Narthecium ossifragum. The sequence goes on from OY986965.1 coordinate 2,081,400, forward strand.
CGGAGCTGGAATTAAAAGCTCAATTATTAAGAAAATAAATCACAAACAATAAGAATATATTTGGATCCGCTTATTATGGTCCTGTGCAAACAAACCCCTTTGTACCAGAGAAAACCTAACATGCTTCCACCCCTTCTGCAATCTGGAGTTTCGATGTGCTCACCAAAGACACCGTCGCAGATGCAGATTTCCTTTATTTGCTTATCATTTGATCTTTGTGCAAAATGACACCACATTTCTGCTGGTTTAATGCAGCTTGAGAATCCATCCACCAGTCAACTCTATTTTCATCATTCAACTGCTGCTTTTGCGTAGATAGAGCTCGCCAGACATGAAGATTGGCAAGCATTAAATATCCATACCGGGTTATCAGCATCACATGTGCAATTCAGTAAACATGTCCACCAGCAGCAACCCAGATAATTCAATTAGGATACTTCCTGCATCATTTGAGGTCACAAAATGGAAAAAGGGGTTACCAAATGATCCATTTATGTGCTTTATGAGTTGCAGTAAAGATGTTTTCGTGAAAAAAAGGGATGGGGGACTTGGATATTACCTCTTCTATATCATCGTATCGTCTGTCTCTTGGTGCAGATTTTTATCTACTAGTTGACGCAATGTAGACTCAGCTTCAGATAGAGGTTGACCCGCATAAAGCTGCAGCTCTCCCTTCCGTACAACTATTATTTGCAACTCATTTGACTCCACTGCCTCAAGAAGTTCCTGAACCAAAGCCATCTTTCTTTAAATGTCATGCAAAGCAAACCAACTAAGATGCAAAATGAAAATTGCAGCAGCAATTTCCCCTTCATATATAACTCATATGAAAACACAAGTAACTAAACAGTACGATTGCCATATTCACGATATACACATCGATAGCATGGATGTTCTCAAGTCATCCAGCTCAAAAATTCAACTAGTTCATGAAAAGATGGAAAGCTTGTGAATCCTTCCCCTTCCAGTGGATTCAGGCCAAAATGGAGCAATTGGCAGGATTTAAAAACGGATGAACAAATGCAGGCATATGGTCAGTAGACTCAGTACTCTGCCTATGGTTAACAGAAGTTGTGAACGAAAAATATACAAAGACCAAATGCAGCTTTTTCATTATCTTGAAGCAGCAGGTTCGATTCCACAGGTGCCAAAAAAACAAAGACGACGCAAATGCGAGTAGGCAAATCGTGCATCGGACTGAATTCTTACTTGAATTGTCAAAGGAACTATGTCAGCACTGAAATCACCCAATTCCTCAAAGAAGGACTCAATTAGATAGCAGAAATTAGTTGCATCACGAGGATCTTGAAAAGCAACAGTATAGGAAGGAAAACTCCCTTCATCCATGGTATAGTTCATCTTTAAAGAATAAATTCCTTTTGGGCCATCCCGCTCAATTCCTCTGCTTAAATAAATCGCCTGCAAAATCATATAAGGGCATGATAAGCGTTTATTTTTTCTAGAACTCATAAAGGAGAAAAGACAGCTAAGATCTCTGTATTCTAACAGAACTTTTTAACTATAAAAAATATGGTCACACATACAAGCACAGAAAGCCCAATATAAATCAGTTAGCAGACAGAGCTCATGTGATGCCAAATTATACTTACGAAAACATATGGAAGATTCAACCACCAAGGATTCTTCTTGATGTGAAATTGACTATCTTCATTTTTCTGTATACCTAACTTGCCTTCTGGTCCTTCAGTTTGTAAGCTGTATTTGGATTTGCTACTTGAAGTCCTAGAATATGTGGAAGAACTCCAGGTATTTCTACTGGTTCCTAGCTCGACATCAGTTTCCAACTTTGCAGGATTACTCTCCGCATCTAAAGCTTCCTTCGAAACATCAGCCTGCAAAAACCTTTAGAATAATAGGAACTTGCTTGAACTGATCTCACTAAAAGACAAACAGCTTCCAGTACAGTCACTAGCATTCTCTATCCTACATACAGGATTCCCTGGATAGCGTTCATCTTCTTGGATTGATCCTCCCCTTGGAATCAGCAAACTATCAGCAAAGGCAGGCTCATCAGACGGTGAGACCAAAAAATCCTTCACAGAAGCCTCATCTTTTCTATTCGAGCTGTACTGACTTGCCTGCCTTAGTTCATGCGATTTTGAGTTTAAATTTAGAGCGGCGATCTGCTGAATACCACCTACAGAAAATGAATAAAATAATCTTGTTTCATGCCTAAACATATTCATGATTTAATAAGCATCCTTCAAACATATATTCACAACTTAAAGCAGTTTACACTAATTGTAGCTTACGTTATCAGAAGCTAATTAGGAAACAACTAAATTTAACAGAAGAAATTCTTGCAATCATGAACATACAAGGAAATTATATCACTTTTACAGTTATTGAAATGACATTGATGTTTCTTCAATATCAACTAGATCAAATAGCATGCAATTCATGAAGAATATGCCTGCCATGCTGCACTTATTATTCACATTGCATCCCAGTACATTCAGAAGTGCTTCTCAATGGATAACTTTCAGATAACAATCCAAATCAAACAATGTCTTCTAGGAAAAGATCAAAAAGACATTCATTGAAATTTTAACACTAGCAAGACAGTTCTAAAACAAGATACTAAGGCTCGCATGATTGCTAACATGAAGCACGCAACAAATGAATGAAAACAAATCACGGAAGAAAAGAAAAGAAAAAGATTATTTTCCATACCATTGGCACCATCCCCATCATCCCTTTTCAAATCATCAAAACCTTTTCGCGTATTCAACCTTGCTCTATTGCTCTTTCCACCCGCATTCTTCGAAGGGGAATAAGGATAACTATCCCTATCTTCCACACTCCTCGCCTCGCTTAACCTTGCCTCCCTCGCCATTGCCCTTATCTCCATCACCTTCCTTTCGAACTCCGTCCCCCCTCCATCGAACTCCTCCACCTTACCCGCCTCCCCACCCAACTCTGCCTCCTCCTCCTTGGGATCCCCACCACCTCTTCTCTCCTCTCCGCCGCTCCGGGCTGCGCCACCGAGGAGCCACACGGCAGCGACGGTCTGTACGGCCAAGAGTGCCGCGAAGCGGAGGGATAGCCCGAGGAGCCCCCCTGGAAACCAGGGACTAGTCTCGAGGAGGAGCAGCTCGGCCCCATTTACCTCCAAAACCGCTCTCTCCTCCGCCACCTCCTCCCGAAGGAGAGAGTACTGGGCTGCGTCCGGCGGAGGAGAGGTTGGGGTTGGAGTCGGGATAGGGTTGGTGTTCCGGAGATCGGGGATTAGGGTTTGGGGGAGCTTAGGGCGGAGGCGGTTAGGGCGCTTCTTTCGAGGCAGCGGAGGGAGGAGGGAGGAGGTGATGCGAGGAAATGTTGGGGGTGAGAATAGCGAGGGAGGGTGACAGCTCAGAGAGGAGAAAGAGCCCATTAGATGGGAAGGCCTAAGTGGATCAAACCTCTATTTGGGGTTTTAAAGTGGATCCCTTGGGCTTGGGCCTGTGGGCTGGATTGGATACAATGTTTACCTTTTGATTAATTGATTCTTGTTCGCCTCTAACATCAATTAATTGTTTTTTGTTTTTGTAAATGAATCATCTAATTTTTACTTTGTCAAGTTAATAACCCAAAATATGTCAATTCTTGCTATTTTATACACAAATCTTGCTAGAAATTGTCAAGAAGATATCCATACGGTTGTCTATATAACCATGGTGGTAATTATTATAGAGCAGTGGCATCAAATCACAAATTCCAACATGAGCACGTTGAAGCCCATGTATAAATGTAATTGTAGTAATTCCAAAATGTCCTGCGTGGCAACTATTTACCCTTTCAGGGTTATGGTCTATTATAAGAAAAAGATATATTCCATATTTGTCTTTTAAAAATTTCAATATTACTAATTTTGTTCTAGAATCTTGATAATTACAATTTTTTCCATGAAAAACTTTTAAATTTCTAAGATATATAGACAACAAAAAATGGAGAAGAAATTAACTTAAGAAGATTTGAGGCGCAATATGACCCCCATAGAAAAAGAAAAAAATAAAACAAAGATTATTACTTGCTAACATTTTAACATGAGCACTGATTTGTATACATGGATATGTGACATGTGCATTTATCAGTGGTGAGATACCGATGAATTGCACTACTCAATCGGTAGTCCATTATCAATGGGCTAGATCAAGTTATTAATATCTTACTACCAAATTATCGATGGATTAAATCAACTAGTTGGTAATCTATTGCTGATTCACTACCGATAGACAACTATCGGTTGCTCACTACTGATAGGCAATTATCGGTCGCCCCACTACCGATGTGTAACTATCGATTATTCATTATCAATTAATTGATCTAATTTATCGATAGTAAATTATTAATAAACTAATAAATCAATCAATCGTAAGTGGTCACCAAAAAGCGGCGTGTCGATTACACAGCCGACTGTCCATCATAGAAATCTTTTTTCTTTTATCCCCTCGAGACGGACCTCAACCACCAACCTCTTGTGGCCCTTTCCCCTGTCCCTTCTTCACAAGAAACCAAAAGCCAAACCCAAGAGATGATGAGACTAGCCTAAAAATCCCACCTTTACCACTCCTTTTGCTCCGCCATGCCTCTCCTCTAGCCGACACCTTTGCCGCTGCTCGCCATGGAGGCGCGCGGGTCCCCGCTTGCGCGCTTGGGTTCTCTCCCCATCCGCGCCCCACTTTCCTCCGAGGGCTACGAGGATGATGATGACGACGGCAGCGGAGGGACCTCCGCCTACGGCGACGAGGAGGATATTGGGTCGGGCAGTGGCACGGAGCCGGACACTTGGACGCCTCCGGTGGCGAGGCCCATCGCGCAGCTCACCGGGGACGATGAGTACGATAGCTCGGAGAGTTTCGAGACGGCCTCGGACGAGGAGTTCGCTGCAAGGGTAGCTGTGTTGGCAGTGAAGGGATTTTTTGATGCAAATGGGCGCGAACTAGGTACGGAAGGGAATGTTGTGGGGGTTCTGGATGGGAGGTCTTTAATTTTTGGAGAGGGAGGGGTTGTGGAGGTGGAGAATTCTCTGCCAAAGAGTCCGAAAGGGGTTTCTGGAAATGAAGATAGAATATTAGACGAGGATTCTAAAGATGGAGTATTGGGTATTGGAGAGAAGGATGAAGTTTTGACTGGAAACCATGTTACTCAAGAGAATTCGGAAGCTGGGATATTGGGTCTCAAAGAGAAGGACGCGCAAGAACAAGAGGAGCATTGGGGTGTTGGGTCTCAAGGAGCCACTGACTACTCTGCTCCCAATCAAAGTATCGAAGCTGGTTTGAATCGCAATGTTGACTCTGTAAGTTTATCCTACTTCTGACTTGAGAGTTGATCCTTGTTTGAGTGGATGCACTGTTTTATTGCGTTCTAGATCGTGGATGTATTTAGATAAGATTGACTGTAACGAATGATTGACATGAGGGTAGTGTCTTCTTGCTGGTATTCTTCGGACGCAGGAACACGGGGCTGAGAAGGCGAGGGATGAAGCCAAGCCGGTTTCTGGTGATTCAGAGGCGAAACACGACGAGCTCAGGGCAATGGCAGCTCTAAAAAATGATGGCTTAAGCTTCAGAAGCACAGAAGATGTTGCTGACCGAGTAGTGAAACCAACCAATAGCAACTCTCAAATGGCTGATATGAACGTCGAGGAGAATGATGAAGTTTTGTCTGGAAACCATGTTATTGAGGAGAATTCGGAAGTTGGGATACTGAGTTTCAAAGAAAATGCGCCAGGAAAAGAGGAGCATTGGCTTAATGGGCCTCAAGGAGGAGAAACTAGCTACTCTGGCCCAAATCAAAGTATCGAAGCTGATTCGAATCACAGTGTTGAATCTGTAAGTTTATCCTTCTCTCACGTGATACTTAATGATTGTTTATGTGGATGCACTGTTTCATGTAGATTCTAGGATTGTGGATGTATTTAGATAAGATTGACCTAATTAATGAATGACAGGAGGGTAGTGTGTATTCTTCTGATGCAGGAACACAGGGCTGGTAGGGTGACAGACGAATCCAATCTGGCTTGTGTTGATCCAGTGGTGAAACACGATGAGCTTGGGTCAATAGCAATCCTAGAAGATGATGTCTTGGGCTCTAGAAGCACCGGGGATGTTACTGACCAAGGAGTGAAACCAACTGACAGCAATTCTTACATAGCTGATATGGAAGGGAGATTAGATGGACAAATTAATTCCATAAATGGTTGTTCACGGGATTGTTCAGAAACTATAGATGGGAACATTCTCATGGATTCTCATAAAGATGTGGGCATTGGTGAAGAGGGCATTGAGAATGAGTTTATTGATTCTGCTGCATTGGCCAAAGTTATGGAAGGAACAACTACTGCTTCTTCTGATGTCATGATCAGCACTACTTCTCCAGCTGGTTTGGGGTCTTCAACTTTACCTCGCAAGCGCTCTTCTCCACATTCAAGTCGATTGGTTGTCTCTAGTGCTACTGAAGTTCAAATGGTGGCAGGTGAGACAGAGCTCGACATGGATGAGGAAAAGAAGAAGCTGCATTGCAAGGTTGAGGAAATGAAGGTGAAGTTCATACGCCTTGTTCATAGGCTGGGACTTTCCCCAGAAGATGGCGTGGCTGCAAAATCTCTTTACCATCTCAGCCTCCTAGAAGGGATTAGTCATGGAAGGGACCCCTCTCATAACTTCGGCCTTGAGAAAGCGAAAAAGACAGCCTTGCAGCTTGAGATGGATGGGAAAGAGGATATTGACTTCGCATGTAATATTCTTGTTATGGGGAAGACTGGAGTAGGCAAGAGTGCTATTATAAACTCAATTTTCAGTGAGGAGAAGTCGCAGACAAATGCCTTCAGACGAACGACGAGTTCTTTGAAGGTGATCACTGGATCAGTGGACGGGGTTAAGCTTCATGTCATAGACACACCGGGATTTGAAGCTTCTATCATGGACCAAGCATCAAATAGGAAGATCCTATCTGCCATAAAGAAGTACATTAAAAGATGTCCTCCAGATGTTATTCTCTATGTAGACCGCCTTGACACTCACATTCGAGACTCTAATGATTTGCCTCTGTTGAGAACTATTTCTAGTGTCTTGGATTCGTCGATATGGTCCAATGCTGTTGTTGCGCTTACACATGCTTCTTCAGCTCCCCCGGAGGGGCCTCTAGGTTTGACATTAAGCTACAATGAGTTCATAGCCCAAAGGTCATATATGATTCAGTTCAACATTCATCAATCAGCTTCAAATATGCATCTGATAAATCCTGTAGCTCTGGTTGAGAACCACCCATGTTGTCGAAGAAACAGGGAGGGACAAAAAGTGCTTCCTAATGGCCAAAGATGGAGAACAGAGTTGCTACTATTGTGCTACTCTATAAAGATCCTATCAGAAGCTAGTTTACTATTAAAGCTTCAAGATCCTTATCCTGGGAAGCTCCTTGGACGCTACCGTTCTTCTCCACTTCCATTCTTCCTTACTTCCCTTTTGCAGTCTAGACCACACCCAAAGCTTTCCTCCAACCAGGATGGTGAGAATGGTGATTCTGATCTGGAGTTGGATGGCGACTTTGAACTTGATCAAGGTGAAGAAGAAGATGATTATGATCGGCTTCCACTCTTCACACCACTTAGGAAATCTGAAATATCGAAGCTCACCAAAGAGCAGAAAAAAGCCTACTTTGATGAATATGATTACCGAGTAAAACTTTTCCAGAAGAAACAGTGGAAGGAAAATCTTCGAAGATTGAAAGACATGAAGAAGAGAAAGGAGAGTGGCGAGCACAATCTGTCAAATGATGGTGGCACTGAAGATTGCAACCAGGAAAATGCTCCCGTATCCTCCTCAGTACCTCTGCCTGACATTGTGTTGCCACCCTCTTTCGACTCTGATTATCCAGGCTACAGGTATCGTTTCTTAGAGCCAACCTCGCAGCTTATGTTCCGGCCAGTGCTGAATTCACATGGTTGGGACCATGATTCTGGCTTTGAGGGTGTCAGTCTCGAAGAAAACCTTGCCATTGCTGGCATGTTCCCTGCAGTGTATTCCCTTCAAATCACAAAGAACAAGAAGGAATTCAATGTTCACCTGGACTCCTCGGTATGTTTGAAGCATGGGCAGAGTGGTTCTACACTTGCTGGGTTGGACATCCAAGCCATTGGGAGGCAACTTGCTTACATTTTCTGCTGTGAGACCAGATTCAAGAACTTGAAAAATAACAAAACCACTGCAGGAATAAATGTGATACTCGCAGGGGAAACATTAGCATCTGGATTGAAGATCGAGGACCAAATTTCAGTTGGAAAGAGGATGAGGTTAGTCACGACCGGCGGTGCCTTTCGAGCGCAGGGTGACATGGCGTATGGAGCAAACTTGGAGGTGCAAATCCGCGAGGGGGGTTATCCAATCGGCCAGTTGATTTCTACCTGCAGTCTTTCTCTGATGAAGTGGCGAAGTGAGTTGGCTTTGGGTACTAATTTCCAATCTGAATTCTCTACTGGAAGAAACTCAAAGATGGCGATTCGAGTTGGATTGAACAGCAAAATGAGTGGGCAGATAACTGTTAGGACAAGCGCCTCTGAACAGCTTCAGATGGCACTTGTGGGTGCCATTCCAATTGCTATCTCTATCTTCGACAGAATCTGGCATAGGGAGTCACTTCATAAATGAAGTTAAGCCCATCTATTTCAGTTTTGATCTCTTCTTTAAGTCTATAGGATAATTTTAGTGAAGTATGCTTTAGGTTCACAATATTTTTGGATCAAAGAATTCATAGGTGAGTAAGATTGTATGATTGTATCAAATGAAATGTAAACATTTGAAAAGAAACTAATTGTGTCTTGGAAACTCAGGACCATGTTCATGCAGCTAATATATATATGTTGTCTTCTCCTGATTTATTAGTGTCAACTGATCAAACCTTGAAACTTATTTAAACTTCTTAAATCTTGTTTTCTTGCTTTTAAAGAAGTATATATTGTAGCTATTGCTTTGAATTCTCATTGAAGCTTTTGTGGATGGATGAGAGTTATGAACTATAGTTCTTAATCCATCTTAATTTGCATAACCTATTGGGAGAAAACAACATGTGATACCTCATCAGTTCATTGTCCAGTATTATGTGTCTGTTTCAAGTGACAAACTCATCAAGATCTTGATTGACGGAGAGCTGAAGAACAAAACACTGCAGAAAACCAACAAAAAAACAGAGCACTGGAGCACAAGCTGCACAACCAAACCAAAGCATTACTCAAGGTTCCCAGTTAATTGGAGCTGTCCAAGTTTTGATCTACAAAAGCACATATTTTACTTCCAATCTCGTTGATCAGAACACAGCCATCCAAAAGATCTCAATTTGCGGCAGCGACGGCGGCGGGTTCCTCGGCGGAGAACACCTTGGCGATGTGCTCGGTGGGGACGAGCGGGAGGTAGGCGGAGACGGAGTACCCACGCTCGGCGGTGTAGGAGACGGCGCGGTTGTAGGTCTCGGCGCAGTGGGCGGCAGTGGGGACCATGATCTGGGCCATCTGTGGGAAGAGCGGGAGGCGTTTCAGAGTCCGCCAGGCGGAGACAGCGCAACGCTCGGCTGTTGGCTCGTACTTGACGTAGACCTCGTGCGCGGCGGACTTGGCCGCCCCAGCAGCGGCGCCCACCACTCCGGCGCGTTGGACCTCGCTGGTGATGGACCGGGCCACCTCCGGGGCCTTTTGGGCCGCGGTGTAGGCCTGGGAGGAGGCTTCCTTCACCACCGGCGGCACGTGCTTCTCCAACTCGTGCACGGACTCGTCCACCTGTTACGTGATCAGAAGCCATTAACAACAGATTAATTCGGAAACTAGGGGTAATTAAAAGTTCATACTTCCGTTCGAGCCACGGCGGCGACTTCGGAATAAAGTTGCCGGAGTCGCGGAGTTCACGCTAACGTGCGCAACGCCGGACTCACGCTATGGTAAACCATAATCGAAGTAAAAGGGATCGGAGAGAAACCGACAAACTACGCGAGTCCGGCAACTTTAGCGTGAGTCCGGCTAATGTGCGCCGGCGGGCCCAATGATCGGGCCACCGATGCCGTCCATCGCCGGCGGAAGGGATCGGAGAGAAACCGACAAACTACGCGAGTACTAAAAAAAAGTGGATAGGAATTGAAAGCGCAAACCTTGCGATCGACGAACTTGAGAAGGCCGAGGGGGACGGCGTGGTACTTGTCGTAGACGGGCCCGACGACGGTCTTCATGGTGCCCTCCACGGCCTGGACGCCGTTCTTGAGCGGCCCGGAGTGCTCCTTTGCGTAGCCATACAGCCTCGCCACGAAAAACACAGTATGGATGGCCGCTGCGTGGACGAACTCAAGATACTTGAGCCTCTCCTCCTCCATCTCCTGACTCTGTACCAAACCACCGGCAAAGATGAGTTTTTTATGACAAAACCCCAACCCTAGAAGAAATCATCGCAATCGAGAATGACGTAGAACAACAAACAATCAGGTCTACAACGATGATCCTTCACAACAAGAAACAAAAACTTGCAAACCCGAGCCTTAATCCCGAAAAAGAAAGATCTTGACAATAATTAGATCTGAAACGAGAAAATTATTCTTACGATTTGATCGGATTGAACGCTGGTTTCCGCCATCGTGGACGCTTTCTTGGTTTCTTAGAACGAAGGCAAGAACTAGAAATCAAAAGGATTCACGAGATAGGTTGGGAAGGGTGGGGGCGATATTTATAGAGGAGACGAGCGCGCTGCCGTCGGATGCGAGGGCGATCGGACGGCGGCGGGGAGAGCGCGACGTCGTGATAGGCTGGACTACCTCGTTGAGCGTGTTGGACTCTGTTGGTCCCGCTTCCTCGTTGACGACTTCGAGGCGAAGGCTCGATCACAGCCGCACGATTGAGATCAGCATCAGCATCGTCTCTGATGCGATGGATTGTGGACACGTGGCGTACGTCAGCGTGGCAGCACCTGTGGGCCCGCGGGCCCCGCGGGGCGCGTGCGTTGTTGTGAATCCGTGGGTTGCCGACCCTTGATTCAGAGCTTCTAGAAGAACTATTAATATAGGCAGGTTATAAATAATTTAATTGTTTTTTTTGGCAATTTTGCGGGTCAGGCTATTGCGAACCAGTCGTGATTCCAATCTAGTTTGGTTGTTATCTTTAACGCGGAGAGAGTAATTATAATGGCATTAGTGGACATTTTCTCATATCAAAATACGTCAAATTGGGGTAATATTGTATTCTATTCTAGGATTAATACCATATTTTCATGATTCCAATCTAGTTTGGTTTTTGTTGGCTCGTATGCCCCCGCCGGGTGAGGGTGGGATGGGAGGAGAGGGGGAGGTAGGGGATGAGGGTAGTTTAGGGTTTTTTTAGTTTTTCTATTTCTTTTTTTTTAAATGAAAAAAAAACATGATGTGTGGTGTGTTGAGTTCAAAAAGTGATGCGGATAGCCGCACCCATACAATATTCCCTCTCTGTGTGTATATATATGATGAGACACTTTACTAAAATATCCCTTTCGAGTATAGTTAAAAAGATATTTTGTCTTGGTGTTAAAAGTTTTGAACTTAATGTCATAATACATTTTAGGATTTATTAGAGTTTTTGTCTTGCTCGGTTCATTTTATTTTCGTCTGTTAAGGATCCGTTTGGAATGGAGTTAAAAAATATGGGGTTAGTAAGAGATAGGATTAGATGAGATTAGAAAAAATGAGGTTAATGAATGAGGATAAGAAAAAGTAGAAAGACATGTGATAGGTGAAATAGTAGTAATCCAGTAATCATTGTTTTGATGTTTGATGAAAAAAATAGGAATAAGAGGGATAACCCCCTTAATCCCGAACCAAACGACCCCTTAATGGTGGTTGGTGGTCAAAAGAAGACGCTAAAATCATGATACTATTTCGCCTCTAAAGATTTATTATTATTATTATTAAATTTTTAGAGTGAAAAATAATAACAACCCTTGGTTATTTGTTCCACTGATATCATATCATGATATTATTTCGCCTCTGAGGAGACACCAAAATCCCAGCTCTTCTAATATCTAGAGACCAGAGGTGATTTAGTTTGACAAATAATTTCTCCCAACGATTTGACATTAAGTTGTAAAAATAAAAATAAAATAGTTCTAATAGAAAGAAAAAAAATTCTAATATAATTTGGATTAGTTAACGAGTGGGGCAGGCGAATCCCACGGCGGCGATGGAAGAAGCAACGGTCTCCTATCCCGAGGAAGACAAGAGGCGAATTCTGGAAGCAGTCTTCGGGGACTCCGACGACGACGGCGGCGACGAGGAGGAGGAGGAGAGTGGAACTCCTCGCCTGCCAGAGCCCCTCCTTCCGGTTCGTCGGATTTCCCCTCCTCCTCTCGTCTCGTACGCTCACCATCGGTTTAATGCGAATATGGGTAACCCGCGCAGGTGCGGCGGGGAGGAGATGCGATTCCCGGATGGGAGGCGGTGGGTAGCGTCGGAGGCCTCTGGCTATGCCGACACTTCCTCGACCCCGGGCAGCAATCCGCTCTTCTTAACGCCATCCAGCGCGGTAAATTTTGTCCCTTTGATCTGATTCCTGATGACCCATGTTATTTGTGAGGAAATCCGAGAACTCAGGAGCTAGGATTCCGAAAACCAATATTAGAAGAACATTACTGTAAACTCGATACTACTTCTATCCAAAAAAGTTGCTGGTTTTAATGAATGAGCTCTATCTTAGTACGCAAAACGCCCCTTTGATGATGTTACATCTGTTTCAGATGCGTTGTGAAGCTTTTAAGCCTTTTTTTTTCTTTCTCTATTTTTGCTGCAGAAGGATGGTTTACTGAAGATTCTCATAATCAGGTGCACTTCATCTTTATCGTATATTAGAGAGTTTAGTGTCTAAGACTATGGCTTTCTTGTTGCGAACTATGAAATTAAGATCTTTTTGCTTTCGAGTGAACGATTTTGTTTTGTCTTGTATATTTCTTTCAAAATCGCTTTTTGTATGCATAAATACTTTATATTCTCTCAGCAATCCATCAGGTGCTACTATCCTCATTGACTGTAGTTTGTGTTCTGAGTTCATGTTCCTTCTATCCAACTTATGTTAGAAATTACCGTATTAAAATCCCTTGCAATATTAAGCTACTAGGTTAGGACCTGTTGCTGCTCTGCATCCTTGACTATATTGCGGCTAATGCTATTTGTGTCCAATTGGTTATTGCATTCATGCATTCCCTTTATTGTTATTCTTATTATTTCTGCATTTCCACAAGAGGTTTATTTGATTTCTGCCATTACACTGATTGCTTGTTTGAACTGGCTAATAACTATCTAAGAAAACGGAAGCTACTTGATGGCATTATTTCCTGCTATCAGTTTCCGATTGTTCAAATTTGTCATAGTTTTTGAAGCTATATTGCATATACACGTTGATGATCACTTTGTACTAGGTAGAAATATGATCAACAATCTTCCAATGTTTTTCCCCGATCGGGTTATCTGGTATATTGGCATATAAGTCTATTCTGTATAATGTGCTACTCTTAACCGTGTAGTTGAACTTTTGTACCCTGTCATGTGGGTTACTTGCATAGCAGGCTTTAATATTTGCTTTCCTTAAGTTCTACTTCCTTTGGCAGGCTATGAGATTTGGAGACCTTCCAGACTGGGCAACTGATCTTAGTACGCTCGTTCGGGAGGTTGTGTGTTTCGGTAAGGATTCTTCTGCAGATGACAAAGAGATGACCGTGAATGATCAAACCATCAACGAAGGTTGTCCGCTGCCATTAGATTTGTTGTGGAGGGAACCATTTTTTGATCAACTTATCGTGAATAGATATGGTCCAGGTGAGGTGCGGCTGTTATTTCTCGACAATTAGAGCTTTTATTGGGTTGTCTTTACTGCTTATCGATCACTTAGCTAGATAATCCTTCTATGGTGAGTTTGCTCCTCAACAAAAGTACACTCTGTGCTCACACCTTTCTGAAGCATTGTTGAGATACAGCTATATGGCGAATCACACTAAACTAGCATGTGTGTGTCCTCTGTTGAGCATGGATAAGAGCAGTTATCAACTAATTGTGTTTCTCTTTAGCTCGTATTCAATGCAGTGAGTAGATTATTTTGTTCAGTTCTCATTGGGCTTTGTTTAGGCTATGTACAGTTGATAGGTTAAAGAGGGAATCTAAAAGCATCAATTTATCTCAGATACTTCTGGAATATAATTGTCATAATTCCCAAGATTTACGTGAAGGGCTGCTATTTCTTGGCCCTGGTGAATTATGCCGGACCATCTATGGAAATCTTGGTTTCTCTTTTGTTCTTTCTAACTCAGGTGACTGTTTGATGCTAGCTCTGGATATTTTTTCTTGTAGGGAATATGCGCTCATGTCGACTTACTACGCTTTGAGGATGGAATCTCCATCATCTCCCTGGAATCTTCGTGTGTGATGCATTTCACAAGATCCAAGGATGACCCCCAGAAAGCCTTGCTGCAAGCAGAGGAAAATGGCTCTCTGATTAGGATACCTGTATACCTGAATCCAGGCTCACTGGTTCTCATGTTCGGGGAAGCGCGTTACTCTTGGAAGCACGAGATAAACCGTAAGCCGGGATTCCAGTTGTGGGACGGGAAAGAAATCCATCAACAGAGGAGAACTTCTGTAACATTACGAAAGCTCTGCAGCTCAATCGATAGCTAATTCATTGCCCTATTTGCGTTAGCTCAAGACATCAATAGTTTTGTCCTTCAGCTCTTCAAATGGTGATAAAAGCTTCTTCATTAGCTCACATCTGAAGCTGCGGTAGTCACCCTTTAAATTTATCTGTTGTTGTGCTTGCCATGAGTGTATATGAAGCAGTTTCAGAATTGTTATCAAACTGTGAATTTAAAGGCTGATTGTCTCATTGTTCTTCAGCTCTTCAAGGTCTGTTTAGAAAAGTTGAAATAGCACACTCTGGAGATATAAATCAAACTCAGAACCAGATATATATATAAGATCAAATTGTATACAAAAAACATCCAACAAAGAGCTTACATCAAGAGGGAAAAAAGAACACATGCATTCACGTAGAAGTTAAAACATATCTCACAAACCACCCTTATAAGTCGCACAAAATTTCCTGACGCTCACATATACTTCAAGCTTATTACAAGAAGGAACGCAGCCCAAGCAACACACGGCTTGACGAGGTCGCCGGCGAGAGGATTCCCGACGCGCCGAAACAACCCCCCGCACCCGGCCGTCGCCGCCAGCACCCCAGCCGCGGCCAAGAGGCCAGCACGCCCTGCGCCGGCGCCGAGGGTCAGCGGGGCCCACGCTGCCAAGAGCGCGAGCTGCGCGGCGTACAGGCCGAGCGCGGCCGGCCGGCGGTGGAAGCCTCCCTCGGCCCACACGAGCCACGCGGCGAGGCCCATGAGGATGGCGCAGGTGGCGGAGCCCAACTTGATGGTCCATGAAGGTTGATGCCAGAAGTGCCGGTCGGTGGGCCTGGGCTCCTGTCGGGCATGCTTGAGCGAGTAGTGGTGGGTGAGAATAGTCAGAGTTAAGGGGATGGCTATGGCTAAGATAAGAGACCTTAGGCCTCTCTTGGCCATTGCCATCTTCTTAGATCTCTTGGACTCGGTGGCGCCGGCGGTGGTGGGCTCATCCTTTGGCCTTTGCGGGAGCTCTTGGGTGGCCATGAGAGAGAAAGCTAGAGATAGAGAGTACGGAGGAAATTGTCTCAATGTCTCAAGATTCGTTATATTATGGGAGCTTAATGCTCCCTAGATGACACGTGCGAAGGAGGAGATGGTCTCAGGGGATACGTGTGAAGCTGGCTGGGTGCCACGTGTCTTGGGGGTTCGACAGCAATGCGGGATGGATTTGGTCCAATCCAAACCGTTAGTGGGTCGGGTCCGGATCGTAGGTAGTCACCGGATCTGGATTTTCTCGGACCTTGGCAGAGGATCCTACCCGAGTCCGCCGTGTTCAATAGGGGGGCGCATTTTGGGAGCGAATTTGAAATTTTTTGGGAGTGAGAGCTTTCACTTTACTCTCTTTCTTTGAGCTCTCTGGAGTCGGGGTAGAGGAGAAGGGTTCGGCGTCGATCGAAGCGCTCGCCGAGATGGTTAGGGTTTCATCCTTCTTTTGATTTACTGATCTTCGATCCTGTCTTGTGTTTAGCTGCATTTTGAGGTCCGTTTTGCGAGTATGTGAAACCTAGGGCTTGTGAAATCTAATGCGTCTACTGATGAAGTTATGTGTGGAATCTACGTTTTGTTGGTTGATTTTTGCAGCTTAGATCTAGTTAGGGTTTGGACGATTGGATTTTTTTTGTATCAGTTTAGGGCTGTTTGATGCTGGTGTGGTTCTTTAGTTTGAGGATTGGTCTGTGAAGAACAGGAAAGGACTGTGATTTGTTAGCGAATAAATGGCACTCTCGGATTACTTTGGTTTATGATATGATGAGCTACACAGTTGGCTGCGGTGCTGCCAATATTGGCTAAAGATAGCATGGATAGGGTTTAGATTGTGTGTTTGTTCACGAATATTGGCTAAAGATAGCATGGATAGGGTTTAGATTGTGTGTTTGTTCACGAATGTGTAATACTATAAATTAGGGAAGAACTAAATCTATCAACCAAAGTGAGGAAGAGTATAGTGTTTTTTTTTTCTGTCAGTTGTTAGTTTAAAATTGTTGCTGGGAGGGGATTCTTGACCTCGTGGCGAAGAAATCAATGTATTAGAAGAAAGCAAGGATCCAAACTTTGTAGTAAAGAGGGTTTGGAGGCTCCTGTTGCTTTATATCATCTTTTTCTGCAGACATGTATAGGTGGCGAAGTAGATTCATCAGCGAATAAATGGTATACATTTGTTAAAACAACTTGCGTATAGTTTTGGACGAAATTTGGAAGACATTTTCTAGTTGAAGAAGTTTACTCTTGGCTCTTTGGTGTAAGAATAAAAAATGAAGGAGATTTTCTCATGATCTCATCAATATATATTAACTTTAACAGAGCCAGTATGTGCAAAAATCTACATTGCACTTCCAGAAGTTTCATTCTCTTTATTGGTTTTTTAAGACACAGTCACACAGGCAGCACTTTCTGAATTTAGCTTTGTTATATTGTGCTTGACCTGCTGGCTGTGATGTGGTTTTTAGATCTCTCTTTCATCTTTAAGTCGCAAGATCCTTACAACACTGTTTCCTTATTCAACTAGTTTAGGCATTATTTTACGATAATCTGGTGTTAAATTTGATTTATTTATTTTTTTGATGCAGGATGGACAAGCAAATGAGGATTTAAAGAGCAGCACGGAGGATATGACAATTTTTGTAGGTTCCTCCTCATCTTGCTAACTTTAATTTATGAGCTATATGTGCCATTACTTTTTTCTCAACTTTGTGAAAGTGCATCTAAAATGTCCCGGAGAGGAAATTGTTATGGAGAATAAAACTGCAGTCTGTATATATGCTGATAGCAGCCCATTTTATGCTGTTTATGTTTTTGCAGGTGCAAAATCTCCTGTCACAAATGGTGAGCCTCGTGTTAAGCTTATAATCGTCAATTAGACATGATGTGTCCTTGAAAACACAGAATTTGCATTCAGGGGCATGTTCCTTTGCACTGAAGTTATTGTATTTGCAGCAAAACAGGTTCCAGACAATGTCTGAGGCGCTTGTTGAAAAGAATATCCTTTAAACCGCCGACTCTCACAATTTCTTTTGATTTTTGTTTGACTCATTGGTCCTTAATTTGCTATGGCTGGCTAGAACTGTTTTTTTTTTTTTGGGACCAAAATCACTAGTAAAAGAGTTTTCTTTTAACCTCTCTTCTGGCTCTTTCTTTATTGGTAAATTTTATTGACTACACTACCTAGAAGTTTATATTGTAGTCAAAAGTAAGTATCCAACGGGATAACTTTTGTTTCCTTTCTTATTTTCTTCTTATATTATACGGACGGAACTTAATGATGCCTGGACAGCATTTGCGAAATCACGTGTCCTTTTTGAGTTAGCAGAAGACATAATTTGGTCCATGGGATATTCATCAATTTATGTTGCTTTCTTTATATACATAATATGGACCTTTTGAAAGCCGGGGCCTTTTTTCCATCCTTGTGCAAGCATTGTATGACTATCTTTAACTTAATTGATGAATTTCTCCTTAACTTCATTGAACTAGATGACATGGGAAGCAGGATAGCTGAGCTGGAACAGAGCATCAACAACTTAAAAGCTGAGATGGGAGCAGAAAGTGCCGCTGAACCAAAGCCTGAAGACACCACTCCTACTGAAACTACGGAGGATGGCACAAAGGGAGGTAGCTGAGATTGATGAGCTTCTGTGTTGGGGCATTATCATAGTTTCTTCTGTCAACATTATGCTTCTACACATGTTTGGCTGCTAGTTGTAGGATCAAACCCGGACTAACACAATATTGTTTTCTTGGTCATTTACAAATGTGTGCAGCCACTGTTACTGATCTAGGAAAAAGGTGAGGGAACTTTTCTCCCTAGGAAATCTCATTGTTCTTGATCTCATTCCATAAGTTGCACCCGGTCATTAGAGCATCAAAATTCAAGCATGTAGTTCCATCACAACCTTATGCATATGCATGCATGCCACTAGTATATTGTTTCTCAATACGACAGAGTGCCTGACCATCCTCTGATGGAAATCTGATAGTGGTGAGATCAAGTTATTTATAATCGACTCCTCTGTGACAGGTTATTGGTGGATTAGCTGTCCTAGGATGTGGGTTAGGGCTGGTTCATTCATGATGTTTAGAGGAGATCCAGTCACAAATCATAGCCCTGTGATTAATTTTGGTTGGACTAGTTCCATGTTGGCCCCCAGATCATGTGCAATCCCACGTGGGAGGTTGTTAAAACTGCATGTGGTTAGGTTCACTTGTGTTGAGCTCCTGAACGCAGGGCATCTGTCAGAACCTCAAACCAGTAACTCATAGAAGTACATCTGATCTGGGTTCTTGAAGGAGTCTTTGGTCCACAAATCAGACATAGAAATCATGCATTTCTAGTAGCTCTTGGAAACAAGGAACTTGAATAACGTGTTAACAGTCTTAAACAATTGCATTCAGACCATGCAGCTGGGAACAACTGTAAGCTTGTATTGTAGCATTTAGTGACGTTGAAGCGTGTCTTGTCTGGAAACCTTTGAGCTGTCAAGTTGTTGGACAGGGAGGGTTGTGTGACATCCATCTGGCTGCTCTCGCCATTAGAACCTTCCTTTGTTGGATTTGTCTGAACTAGTCATGAGGACCATGGTCCATGCATCATGGGTAGTTCTTATTTCTCATCATCCCCATACCTAATTTGGTTGTTGTGTGTTCAGCCGTCATGAATTGAGTTTTTGATGTTGCAGCGTGTGATACGGACATTCAGATGTATGTCAGCCGTTACGATATGGGGATGATGGTTATGATGCTGTGAACCAAACATTGGATGACTCAGATGTAGTAGCTAGGGTGTGGACAACGAAACACTCCTAAATGGAGGGTGGGATGTCATTCTCACCACCCAGAAGGTTCTGATACTGCAATGGTGCCTCTTGATTTAAACTTAGGCTTGGAGTGATCTTTATTCCGCGCGTAACAAAGTTGATAGGAACTTGAAAATGATCGCCTAGCTACCACTGTTAAGAGCTTAGGGTTATCTTGGAATCAAAAAAATCATCCACCATCCTCCATCCTCCATCCTTGTCCCATCTCCACCTATAAACCTCGTGAATTAAGCTTCCATTAAAGAATTTATAGCTCTACTGCATATATTCTATGCTACTAGAAATTAGAATGTGGGTTTGCTCTACAAGTAG
Organism: Narthecium ossifragum; assembly: GCA_963920575.1. Lineage (NCBI taxonomy): Eukaryota > Viridiplantae > Streptophyta > Magnoliopsida > Dioscoreales > Nartheciaceae > Narthecium > Narthecium ossifragum. Next base: position 2,101,186 of record OY986965.1, read on the forward strand.
CCAGGTTGTTACAGGCAGCAGGCTCTTAATTTTGTCATAATATAACCCCCTACAATATGCATGCTGCACATGCCAAGCACTCAAAATAATCCTACACTAAGCTAGGAAGGATGGTTGTGGCCATTCTTTTCATCTTTTGTGAGCCATATGATACTATGCCTTTAGCTGGCGTCGGCATCGTGCCGACCTTATGTGGCGATTAGCCATTGGGTTAGTTGACGTGGTAAGCATTTTTAACCACTGATTACTCGGCTTTGGATTTTCTATTATCCTCTTTTACCCTTCACTTCTCTTCTCCCAATAGCCTCAAATGGCATACCTAGTTTCTTCGATGGTCATTACTTCTTGACGATGTTCCCCGTCATCATCCTTTTCTCAAGGAATAAAAACTACTACTTTTGGGTCATGCTTCGATTTGGGTTTTAAATGAACCCATCAGCTCGATCAAAAGACTTTCATCGGAGACGGAGGACACCATGACGGCCGGCGAGGTGTTTGTCGTGATTGCAGGGGCGACATGCAATGGATGTCAGCACACCCGACGGTGGTGGTTGCTGGCTGTTGCGTCCTCTTTTTCTCTACCTTTCATATCTCTCCCCTATTGATGAAGCCACATCGGAGGGAAAAAATCCCAATCGAAGAGAAGAGGATAGAGAAGAGGCATGGATGGAACCACGATTTTACCTCTTGGGGGGTCAAATGGTTACAAGATTTTCATCAAATTATATGAATACTATAAATCATTTTACATAAAAAAATGACATGCTACCATTCAAAATGAAAACACTAAAAATAATAACGATGACGTTTCTAAATCTTCACAAATATGAACAAAAATTAGGAAAAAAAGATTATTTTTTTTTTATATTTCGAAGGTCTTTTATGATTAATTTCATGCTAAATCTCTCCATAATTTCTTAATCCAACCCGTTAGGATAAGGAAAAAAGTTTATACATAAACCTCAATTTTACCTATAGATCTCATCGTTGCCATGGACGGTATCTTACCGTTACTGTTACCGGTCAATTGTTGATGATATATGCTATCAGGTATTGTGTTAATAACATGTGAAATTTTTCGATAAAATGGCTTTACATATTACAATTAAAACTCGACTGAATAAGATATAATTTACTATTTTTCAAAAGTTTGGATGTGGCTAATTATTTTGCAAAGATTGGCCTAGAAATTATCCAAGCTTGGGTGGCTTAAGTATTTTCCAGTGGAGGTGGTGGTGGTGGTGGTGTGTGTGTGGTGAGGGGGGGGGGGGAGGGGGACAGGACTAAGGAGAAAGCAAGGATAAAACTCCGATAAATTTAATGCCTGCGAGAATCATTTTTCTTATTTTATTATAGTTTAGGGATGTATAATTTAATGCCTGCAAGGAAAACAGGTGTAGTAAATTTCTCATTGGTGCGCGCTGTCTCCTTCACACAACCCCACATAAGTAATAATAGAGAGGAGAATAGGAGGGGGCCAAAAAGAAAGACAAAAAACCCAAATCACCAAAACTAAAGAAAAAGGTAGGCAAGGCAAGGCAAGGCAGTCCATGTCATCATACCTTTGGTAAGTTCCAAGGGGGCCCTCAGCACATCTAATCCCCTGTGCACCACTCAAGTCCCCAATAAATTCACCATCCCATCAGATTAAAACTTTAAAAAAGTACCACTCAATAAATTAAGGCATTTTTTTGGGCTTGGGATGCTTTCCCATCTCACCTTTCTTGGGTCCCAAACTCCCAAAGGAAGCTAAATAGATGTCTTTATTCCCATTCTTTCCCACCCCTTCTCATCTTCTTTCTATTCCTCCCTTCCCTTCCCTCCTGTTCTTTCCCACCCCTTGTCATCTCCTTTCTATTCCTCCCTTCCCCTTTTGCTTCACTGGCTCCAGAAGTAAAGCATTCCTAATTCACAAGACTAAGCCAACAACCAATATCATTTATTATTCATAACCATCATTATAACTTGTGACAACCATCATATTTAATATTTCCATGTTTCAATCATTCGCTCAATAGTACACTATATTTATTTACACCACACACCTTAAATTATCTATAACATTATCAACCAAAAAAAATTGCAGAGGAACCCAACAACCCATTTATTAAAAGATTAAAAATCAACAAAAAGTTCACATCCCAGTGGGAGTGCCCTTACCAAAAGATGAAAATTATATGTTTTCTTTGAAAAAAGAAGAAAAAGGAGCACAAACTCATGAAGAAACATTCACGAAACACTAATTTAACAAAGAAAACCACCAATTTTTGCATCAATTAAGCATGGAACCCACCCACATGAAGACCACTACCAATTCAACAAAAAGGCACCTTTTTCCCTCTAAATAAGCAAGGAAATGATATTAAAACACCCATTAGAGATCACCAAGAAGAAGAACCCCAAGAATTTCCCAGATATCACACATGAGAAAAAAAAAATTCAATCACAACTCAAGAAAATAACTAGAAAACCCCATGAAACAAATTGAGCTCATCAGTTATTCTTCTCTTTTATATACCAGAAATTACAACAACAACAAGGGAACAAGAACAGCAATCACACCCAGTTTTTTTTTTTTTTTTTTGACAATTTTATCTCACTCCGGTTTCAAATAATACATCAAAAGGTCACCAAATAAATCCCCATCTCCCCCTAATGAACAAAAGAAGTATATTATAGCCATAGAGATCTGAGAGAAACTGACTCTCTTAGCTTAGCGGCAGTGGGTGATGGCGGAGCACCCACGGGAGTACGGGTTCGCCTGAGCTCCGGCGCGGCAGTTGTAGTACGACGCGCCGCGGCGGGAGCACGGCACGGCGTCGCGCCGGAGGGCGTCGTAGCTGATGTAGCTCGAGGTGGCCAAGATCCTCCGGGTGGACTCCGATCCCAGATCGAACTCCTCACCGCCGAGGCACTCGCCGACGGTGCCACCGCACGAAGACCTCCCAGGAATCCAGCCCAGCTCCCCCGCGGTGGCAACGCCCAGCGCCGCCGTGGCTAGGATGAGGGTGAGGACTATAAGAGGGGCTCTCCCTGCCATCCCTCTCTCTCTCTCTCTCTCTCTCTCTCTCTCTCTCTAGAACTAGAAGCAAAGCTTGGATCTTTCTCTCTCTAGAATGGGGACAGTGGTGGAGAGAGAGGGGATGGCGGTATGGGGTAGCCCTTATTGGGTATGGGGTTTAATAGGAACGAAGGGTGGGAGAAGGGGGGCATGGTATTGGGGGTAAATTACGAGAAAGGGATTTGATGTCATTTGACTTTTGTTTTAAGTTAAATTTTACCCCAATTTGGTTTTCATTTCGGTGGGGATGTTGGGATGCTGCTGACTTGGCTCGCGATCGTGGTTTTTCTTATCCTAAAGTTTGTCATATTACGCTGGATGCTGTCTTCATCTCATCTGCTATTCTATCAGTAGACTATTATTATCAATGAAATAGATAAAAGAATTAATAATTAAATTATTTATAGTACACATATCACATATTCATATACATAAATCAGCACTCCTTCATTAATAATATAAGAAATGGGAGCGCTCGAGACAACTTGTTAAGGGTGTCTAAGTCCTAATACAAAGTTGGATAGATTGAACTAGTTGGCTTCGTGACAATTATAGGGTGTTATTAAGCCCGGAAAACAAGTGTCTTGACAAGCTGGGATTTTATAAGGATTAGAGCTTGAGACAAGTGCAAGGAGTCTCGAGTCATTCTATTCTCAGAGTGCCCAAATAACTTCTGTTAGATCCGGAATAGATACAACCCCATTTATAAGTTCTTATACATGAAATATCATAAAACTTATTAGAAATGTATTATTTGAGAACTAATAAAACCAAATTAATGGGATGACTTGGGTATAAAACATGACTTTAGAAAAATATGAAATGTTTCATGGTAGATGGATTGATCAGTAATTCAACTGATATTGAGTGAATGAATCGGAGTGTATATCCAAGTAATTTTTTCGAGTTCGGCCATTAGCCCATTACTACAACCGCTTGAGGAGATGTAAATGGTAGAACTATGTGCGCATCTGGCAGGTCCTCGAGTCAAATTCTCATGCCACCAATTTTATGAAAAAAAATGCTGAAGGAATGTGGTTGGAAACTGTTACCGAGAAAAATACTCAAGTATCAACTTATGGATATCAATGTATAGGGAGCATTTCTAATGCTCTTGAGGAATTGCAAAGGCCTTCTAAAACAGAGAAAAGGGTAAGGCGCAAGTCACTGATCGCCTACACGATGTGGGGCATGTGGAAGGAGAGGTGCCGGTATGTGATGGAGGAGAACACCTCCGAAGTTAGGGACCTGGCTAAATCAATTACTTGGCAGGTTAAGGAATTTTTTATGGTGGAAAAGGAGAAGAGGATGGGGCTCCAGAGAGTGGAATGGGATGGGATACTTCTTCAGTCAGATGCAGCCGTTGACATGGTAAGGGGGATGGCCGGTGTGGACATTGTATGTGTGGATGACGAAGATGTGATGCTATGGTCAGAGAGTGGGTCTCGGGTGGTCTCATCGGTTCGGATGTGGGAGCTACTAGTGGTGCAGCTAGCTTTACGGGAGGCACAGAAGAGAGGGGTCCGACAGGTCCTAGTTGAAACAGATTCTCTGATTGCGGCAAATATGATAGAGGGTCGGATGCCTCTAGTTCGCGTCTGTGATCGAGTAGTGAAGGAGATATGATGGGAGAGACGAAATTTCACGGAATTCATGGTCCGATATATTCCTAGAGAGGAGAATACACGGGCGGATTGGATGGCCAAGATGGCATTACATCTAACTAATGTATTTGATAGGGGTGAGGGGACTAGGGGGTATGTCCCTAGTATCTCTCGTAGTATGTAATCTCCAGTGGAGAACCTAGCATTTCGGCTTAATTATTCAAAAAAAAAAACTTATGGATATCCATCGTCACCAATGGTGAATGTATGTGACTTTTGTAGAGAATGAGAACTTTTGAGAGAGACTCGCCTATCAGACTAACAACCGCTATACATATATATTAGACATTTTAAGTCGGAGGAATAAACTCAAATACTTTTTCAATTTTTTTTTTATTTTTATTTTAAATTAATAGAGTCGACTACTCCAGCTAATGAGAGCGGGAGGCTATCAGGACAAATAAATCATTTTAGTTTATTCACAAATAGCTCAAATCTTTAAATATTATTTATTGGATGTGGGGATAAACATCACGGAGGATTATATTTATACCAATGGTGGATCGAGTTAAATAAATTGAAGAGTGAAATGAATATCACGAAATTCATTGGATATTATGTGTTCCAGTTATATACAATTAATTCTTGAACATTTGTATATCTTTTTCATCTCAGTCATCATTCATTTTTCTTAATTGAGCCAGCTGAAGGAATTCAGAGTGACACGAAATCAAATAAATCGCTTTCGTAACTTACTTCACACCATTAATATATAAAAAAAAAATTATTACACAGCACAAAATATAATTTTGTACATTAACTCCATTCAATCAATAACTCAACAAGATTACAAGCCCCAAACATCCTCCATTTATTGTACAATATTAAGGTTCACAACACTGATAATTAACAACATCCATCGTCCCTATAGCAAATCCAAATAATAAGATCAAGATGAGCCCATAATTATATATAGTACAGTGCCTAGCTAGCTAACTCACGCAGCCATTGATCTGTTGGCAGCCACGGCTGTAGGGATTGGCAGGAGCCCCTGCTTGGCAATTGGAGTAGTACGACTGGCCGGCGTTGTTGCACGGGACCTGGTTCGGAGTGAGAGCTCCGTATCCGATCGTGCCACCGCCTTGCAATATCCGGCGGGTCGACGCCAGCTCGAACTCCTCGTCGCCAATGCACTCTCCCACCGTCCCCCCGCAGGCAGACCTCGTCGGCATCCACCTCAGCTCGTGCTGGCCTCCGGCTGCAGAGGCGACGACCGCCATGCAAGCCAAGAGAACGTATGCGATAGCTAGCATCACCAGTACTGCGCCACGGCCGCCATTTGCCGTCACCATTGCTTGCTAACTAGGGTAGAGGGTTGAGCTTGGCGAGAGAAGAGGTGAAGGGGGGGTGTTCATAATATTTTGGGGGAGGGAAAGATGCCATTTAATTGGATCATAGGGAGCATGGTTGTTAGCACAAGTAGGTGCATGAATTTTGTCAAGTGATTGTGTAGTTGCACCTAACTTGAGTGTATAAATTGTTTTGAGTTTTGTTTTGTTTACTTAGTTTTAGTCAAGCCTCAACAAACTCCAATAATATGGATTACAATCAAACATGAATTAACTTGTTTCTTTAAATCAAGTGATCATATAAACAAAGTCTCAAAATAATTTTTTATTCCACACGAGGCTAGAAGAGTAACCAAAAAAGCTAGAATTGACTTGGCTATATTGCGCCCGAACCGGATCCGCAACAGAACACCATAGTCTATATTGCGCCCGAACCGGATCCCAGCTCGAACTCCTCCCATCCTATATATATCTTGCGACAGTCCCCCGACACACAGACCGCGTACCGATCCACGTCAGTTCATGCCCGCCACCGGCCGCCATAGAGTGGGCATTTGATTTGATTTGATTTGATTCCCAACGAGTATAGTTGTTAGTGCCAGTGATTAGTTTCAACTGTCAGTTGAGATATAATTGCGAACAAGCTTCTTCAACGCCGGGATCTCGACGCCGTCGATTCCCGCCACGATGGAGTCATCTCGACCCCGTAAATCCACTGGAACTCGATGCCATGAAGCTCCTCCTCTCCACAACGTCACCTCTAACCGTGATGGAGTCCTCCTCTCCACCGGTCTATCTTGATGCATGAAGAGGATATATAAACCATTGTTTAGATGACAAATTGATGGTTGTGCTATATATATCCTATGAGAAGATAAGATAGTTGCAGGCATTACATCATATATTCATATGTATGATGAAGAGATGACAAATTGATTACTATATATATGAGTCAGAGTTGTGGAATTGTAGCTAATAAAGATGGCAGTCTATGTTTCTTTTCTTTCTTTATTTTTTCTTCTTTCTTCCTCCCTTCTTGTTTAGACAAGCATTGAGTTTTGTGACAATTTTCCCGCCCTTTTCATTCAGTGTTGTGTACCGAAGAAGCAAGTGTTAATCTCTCCTTTACATGAATCCTGAAAGAGTAGACAATAAACAGAACATTAAACTAGAAAGCAGAGTAAAGATCAGAGGAATTCCCGGCGTTTGGAGGAGGCACGATTTAAGTCCGATGCCCGGCCGTCCCACTGGTGGCGAGCGGTGATGGTGGAGATCGCGGCGCGCAATGAAGCGCTGGGTTCCCAAAATCGAAGAACCTTTAATGGCCGCCGTAAGAGAGAGAAGGAGAGAGGGGGGAGAGAAGAAGAAGGGGAACGATGGTAGCTCCCGACGTCGAATTCCGGACTGCAAGCATCAGGGATGAATCCATCGTTGTGGCCGTCGACGGTGTCGAGATCCCGGCGTTGAAGAAGCTTGTTCGCCACCCTGAGAGAGAGAGGACTTAGAGGAGGAGGAGGGGGACGAGATTAAAATATAGATATTTAGTCTTTACATCAATTCTAGTAAACTTATTCACTGGTACACCACCCTAAGATGTTTTAATGGGTTAAAACATTTTAAGGTAGTTATGGGAGGTTAGGTATTTTGCATGACACTTTTACCCCTACTTCATATATATTAAATATTTGAGGCATTATATACAGCTGTATTTAATTTATGGCAGTTATGAGTTGTTTTATTTTCATTTTTGGTGTAATCCATGCAAATCGGTTTCGATTTGATGACA
>OY986965.1:2109185-2209261 GCA_963920575.1 Narthecium ossifragum
TTTGCATGGGCCTGCCATTGCCTTTTAGGGATGACAGTGGACGGGTTCGGCGTGGGTTAACATAATTGTAAATCCATTCCGAATCCGTGGGATCGGGGATGCATCGATTCCAATCCGTGGGATCCGTACGATTGGATCTTAAACCGATTCCAAAAATCAGGATCCGCCGTTGACCAGTGATTTTTCTTTCTTTTCTGGGCAAAATTAAAAGGTTGATTTCATGCTAACAAGATGCTTTCTTTTGTTTCGATACAAGAGCGTGCGTGCTAGCACTCGAGTGCATGGTGTAATGTTTAAGACCTGAGTGTGTCTGTTTACGCCGCCCAAATATCTAAGGACACAGTCATTTCTAACTACACCGCAGGTTATTTTGAAATCCAACAGAAATGCTATCTACATCGTCTATTTTTTCCTACTCTCCCTTAACTATCCTTACAAATATTCGATTTTAAAAACCGAACCTTTGTTTTATGTTCGCTTTTTCAAACCCGAATATAAATCGACTTTTAAAAAGTGAACATACTTTTACAAGTTCGATTTTTAAAAACCAGACATACAATCGAATACTGCTTTGAATAGATCATAAGTTCGATTTTTAAAAACCGTACAGGTTCGATTTTTAAAAATCGAAACAAAAACAGTACTTCGGTTTTTAGAAACCGAACTATGCCGATGGGAAAGAAAAACGAGTACCAGAGCCGTCCGAGAGGCGTCTTCTCCAGTTGCTTCTTCTCCAGAGGCGTTCCCTCCGACCACCGCGTCCCATAGCATCTTCTCTAGTTCGATACCTTCTCCCATAGGTCTTCTTGAAGCTTTGCCTGGATTAGATGGATAGTGGGAGGTTGGGGAGGAAGACAATGTAGGAAGATGATGGAGCTTCGCTTGGATTAGATGGAGGCGGTCATGGAGGCGATGGAGACATTGTTCGTTAGGGCTTAGAGGAAAGGAGATGATGGAGAGTTAACATGAATAAAAAGGATGAAGAAAGACATTTGGTTATTTAAGAGGGGTATTTAAGACATTGATATGAAGGGTATTTTCGATATTATCAGAAACAAAATTTGGACGGTGTTCTTAGTCATTTGGGCGGTGTAAATAGACGCACCCTTAAGACTTTTGATATTTAGTCCGGAGATCACGAGTTCCGAACGGACACGCCGACTATGGTACGGACCCGCCTAATCAAATTGTGAAATAAATCTTGCAAAGGAATAGCACCGGAGGATCCATGAAGTGTTTAAATCTTGTAACAGGCTCTGCTAATCAAAAGATTTACGAATGTAAGCGCTAGACTATAATTAAGCGATCAAAATCGATCATGATTCCAGTAGTTTATTCTTGTAATTAAATATTTTAGATGTTCGGACTCGAGTAATCCAACTCTGCATCTAAATAAAAAATATTTTTTTATGTATTATTAAAAAACGAAAGAAATACTTGTAATCAATTTTTCTTTTTTTCTATTTCCCCGTTTTTTTTTTGGGCTAATCCAGGTATTATACCACTGAACTTTTTGCTGTTTTGACCCCCATATTCCGATTTTTTGCACTTTTAGTCTCTATTTGGTTGAGAGATAAGGGAGGATAATTCCACTTTATCCCCCTTATTTCTATTTTTTATCCAAACATAAAAAATAATGATTACGAGATTATCCTCATTTCACCTACCACCATCACTCTATTTTTTTTTACCCTCATTCTTTAATTTCATTTTTTCTAACCCCATCTAACCCTATTCCCTCTTAACCTCATTTTTTCTAATCACCTATTAAACGGGGCTCAAGAACCCCTCTCGTAGGGGTCTTTTTGTAATTGGCGATCCTAATGCACGCCGCCTTGACCCAACATTACTTTAAATCAAACAAGGGTTCCATGCATTAGGGTGCATCGCGCGATGCACAAGGGTTCCATGCATCAGGGTGCATCGCGCGACGCATGCATCAGACGATGCATTTTCAGCTGATTTCGTGCGTCGTATGAAACGGTCAAAATGGGCATTTCATACGATGCACCATCGCGCGAGCTTTCACCGGTGAACTTAACACTGACCCAAAGGCAAACCAAACATAATATAATAAAATTTTAATATATATATTCACAACATTATATCAATAATACATATCATTGAGATTAATATAATATAATATTTTAATACATATATATTAAAATTTAACTTTATTGCATCATTATATGAACTTTATATGAATAGTATATATATATATATTATTGATATATATATATATATATTATTGAGATTAAAAATAATATAATATTTTAATATGTATATTAAAATTTAACTTTATTACTTCATTATGTGAACTTTATATGAATAGTATATATATATTATTGAGATTAAAATAATATAATATTTTAATATGTATAATATTAAAATATCATATAATATATATTAAAATTTTCATATATATATTAAAATTTAACTTTATTGTATCATTATATAAAAATTATATGAATTATATATATATATATATATATTATTTAAATGTGAACATTATATAAATAATGTTGCATCATATGATCCCAAAGACAAACCAAACACAAGCATCAGATGTACGATGCATGCATACCACGATGCGTGCATCCCACGATGCGTGCATCCCACGATACACCTGCATCACTGATTCACCCAACCAAACGCTCCCTAAGTTTTTACCCTCCCCCCTCAATAATTACAACATCCCTTCCAACCGATGCATGCCACGTCGCGGACAATTGCTAGCAAAGGCCTTCCCTAGAGTATTGTATTGGGGGGGAGGGAGGTTTTCGAAAGACGGGCCCACGAAAAGGAATCAATCGCTTGCTGGTGAGTCGGTGCCTCCGCGTCGTCCCTTAAATCACGTCAATCATAAATTAAACTATATATCATCCAGCTGTCTCAACGCGGATACAAATCAGAAACCAAGAACACACACACTCTCTGTCTCTCTTACTGTTCTCCATGTTTGATTTAATTTATTCATCAGAGGACGAACATTGTATGCATGCATGCATGTCATAATGAAGCGTGTAGCTCACCAACTCTTTGATCAAACTCTGGTAGATATGAATGAGTCAGTCACAACTCACAAGTATTTGCCTTCACGTTCTCATCTTTTTCATGATCTCTGACCATTTCAAAACCTACTTCCTCAGTTTGTACGAGAAGAAAGAATGTAGATAGAACAGATGATTCAAAGCTAACAACCATGTCACAGGGAAAATATATCTATCTAGCTTCGTGATAAATATTTCTGCTGAATTAAGCTAAATTTACCCAAAGTCGTCAGATCTAATTATGGCTAAGATGATCTCTGCAGTCTGCAGCATGTTTTGTTTTATCAGACAGGAAGTTGGTTGATGATGACAGTGCTGCAGCAAAATTATGGGGTCAGTACTGCTCAAGCCATTTTGAACTCTAGGAATTGTAATCCATTTGAAAAGAATACATGATGTGAATGAACCCTATCAAGCGTAACAAGAGTAAGCCTGACAAAATCAAATCAAAGAGAGCAAGTATTAGCGGTCCAGAATCAGTGATATGGTCAGAAGATTAGCTATCAAGAAATACACAAAAATAGCGACAAAGGATAGTCTTCATTACCTGCTCTTACACCAGAAGTAGTTGGCACATCAATTTAGACCTACAAGCACATATTCAATGGAAGTTTAGCACCTTAAAGGGCAGTTAGCAAATCATTTTCAGATCACATCACAATGTTGAATGAGTATTCTAAGCCTGTGGAAACAGTGGATTTCCGATTCTGTGGTTATCAACTCAGATTGGCTTTGCCATTGCAAAAATCAAACACCAACTAAAAAGTTTGAAGTCAAATGTTGGTATAAGGCACGTGAACGTGACGAAACTTGGAAATCGGAAATGATTCAAGCTTTCCACCAGAACTAGGCAACAATATAATATGCCTGACTTGAAAAAGACGAACTTTAGAACAAAAATGTGACTAGTATAGTAGTATACACAAAATGAGAGATTTGAGATCGCGATGTTGTGCGCCTCTCGAGCAGACTGACAAGGTATCATCATGCCTTGGTTTTTGCATGTCAGCCTTCAAACTGAATTATTTCCATTTGCAAATTTATCGTTCTAGTTTGCTGAGCAGAGCATCCAGAGGTGGCAACTCCTTCAATATCTGTTCCCAGTCGGGCATACCCTGCTCCGGTCCCAACAACAAAAATAAACACAAAATATAAAAAGAAGCTAAAGAAAGTAGGAAAGAATTTAATGGCTGCTTTTTTTTTTCTTCTAGATTTACCACTTGGCACCTTTCTTTCCAGTAATAAGAAAGCATAAAAAGTATAAAATTGCAAATTGGGATCCCCACCAAAAAAAAATCTGCAACACACTTCCAGTTCTCAGATTGAGAACACTGTATAACAGAAAGCCATTTTGTCAAAATTCTTTCTAGGGATAACACAATTCAGTAAAGTTAGCAGGAATTGCAGATTTAAAACTTAGTTTCTTTTCTTCAGGAGTTCTTCAAGAGCAACTTAAAACATTTTGGCCTATTCCCAAAACTTCTTCCATGCTTAGAGAACCACAGAAGCTAAGAAAACTCCCAGTAACACAAGAAATCATGGAAGATGCTATCAAGCAGAAAAAGTGCCATGGAACAAGCACTTCCAACCAACAGACAGCTGTGAGAAGTACATGACTACCTCCTTTCTTTTTCTACCGCAGACGGTCTTTCTCTAAGCTACAAAGCCAAATAATGCATAGATAATTATGCCCAGAACCACATGTCCATGTTGTCATATCACTGTTTGCTCAATGCCATGTCAAGAGAGGAAATTACATTTGCAATCTGCTTTTGTCCATTTGAAAATAAACTGCATACAAGCTCTCATGTCACAAAACCATTGATCTCCGTTTTCAGCTCTATTTAATACTAAGATTATTTAAACAGATTGAAAGGCAAAATGAGATACAATAGAAAAGTTATATTAAAGAAATATGAGAGCCTAACACCCTATCATCAGAAATTTGCTCACGCATTTCTTTTTTCTTTTCAGGGATTTCCATCCTTTTAGTAAAGGAAAAAGAACCCCCAAGGTCCAATCTGACTAAAGTCATAGAAGATATAGCATGCTAATAGAATTCAGTAATAAAATTTTGAACCATCAGAAATAAGCATATGAATTCTTATCCTATTGTAATGGAAGCAATCAAATATTGCACACCTATCGCTGAATAAATAAGATAACTTGGCATATAATTAATGCGATGGGGTTAATTTAAGGATAAAGAAATCAACTTTTTCACACACATACCTTGCCTGATCTTCGAACACGACCATCTAAACGCAAAATAATATACACATCATCACCAGGATTAACACCTTCAGACTTCTGTTGATCACGTACCCACCTAAATATCCACACAATGTAAATCATGCTTATCAAATGATAAAACTAATCAAGGCTAGCTGGGAAAATGGTTAAATACTCAGAAAGCTACATAACATAATTCTCTCATATAAATTTGTAATCATCACAAGGTTACAGCACGATCATAAGTCAGAATGCTGAAAGGAATTCCCATGTCTTATGCGAAAACATATGGAGCATTTGTCTGGAATCGAGAACAATCGGTAATGATAATGGGATTGCAATAGCAATATGCTGGTGCAAAAGTTATTATGACTTGTGGTCTACTCTTCTGACTCCAAAACCACTTTTTGCTGTTGGTCAAGTCTCAAGCTGAGAGAGCTGACCGTGAGTAACCTACTCTTCCCAATGAAATCTGAACTTCAGAAAAATTACATAGAAGGAAAGAAACGTAAAAGATTCAAAGGGCTTCTACTTTGGGTGCCTAGTCTTCATTTTCCATACCTGACAGATAGAAGCATATGGTATTCAAATTCAAATGCAATACAAATTCCTCTAAAGAGGATATCTCTGAACCTGCTAACTACACATAATATGGTCGGACCTTCCATGACAGTTAAAATGGAATAAGGTCAGAAAAAAGCCAGAGCCCAGAGGAAATCTATCAAAAAACCCTTCCTACACTGCATGAAGGCTAAACAAATATCTCACGTTTGAAGTAGCTTTTAGTACTAACATAATCTATGAGAATCCAAAATGAGTTTGCATGTGTGCATGAGATCAAGCAGCAAGAGACCTTTCCCATTCGTTTGGCGATATAATTTCAGCTTTAAAACGGACCTCAGCTTTCAAGCGTGACTTCGTGGCTATTGACTGAGTTCGCTTATCAAAATCTTCCTATCACAATGAAGTCAAACATATAAAATGGAGATCAGTAGTATTGAAAAACAAGAATAGATTGCTGCCTATCATAGTAGCTATCATTCATAAGTTCATAACAAACATAATTCGCCGCAATAAGCAAAAGAAGAAATCTATTCTTTCAAACTACTGAATATGAAGTGACATAGCATCCGGTATGGCCCGTTAATGATTATAGCAATAGAAAATATAAATAAAGATTGATATTTAGTAGCTTTAAAAAGAAACGGCGCTAAAGCAAAGGTCATAGGCAGGACTGAATTATGACCTAGCCAAGTTTAAAGTTTTTAAGGTTTCTTACAAGCTTATCATTTCAAAATCCTCCCTATATTCCTGACAAAGTACTAACAACGTGGAAGCAAAACATCTAGAGCTACTCACACATGATACTACTATAATATCAGTTTTATATTCAAGTAAAAGAAAGGCAAAAATTTTACCCCAATTGATGGAAGGGAAGATCCAGCTTTTGCAGAAAGGCCAAATCCCTTTTTCTCTAGAGGAGCTTGTCTATTCTCACCCCAGATGACAGGAATGAAAAGAATGCCTCGCTTAACAAGTTCAGTACGGAATCTCTCTGCCTTCTCAATAGCCCTAGAGACAGTCTCCTTTTTCCCTGCCAAAATAACCTAAAGATTTGCTGAGCATAAGACCTCAGATTGCACTCTCTAATGGGAAGGTATCTATCAAATTATTAAGGGGGCGTTTGGTTGCTTGCATCAGTTGATGCAGTGCATCAGTTGATGCAATGCATCAGTTGATGCAGTATTAGCATCACCTGTTTGTTTGGTTGCTTGTATCAACTGATGCAGTATTAGCTCATTTTCTGTTTGGTTGGTATGTATTGCATCAGTTGATACAGCTGTTTTATATCATTTTTTTTCTTTAGCTGTTTTTTATTTAGCTATATTTTTTCTTTGACTATATTTATTAAATTATTGAGCACGTGCTAACTTACTAATTTCTTAATTATTAAAGTAAAAAAGATCAAGCAGGTGTGAGTATTAACCTAAAATCGTCTTAGCAAACTCTTAACTACAAAGTATCAACCAAATCTTGAACGACAGTGTCCAATTCTTTACTTATCTTCCGGGCTTAATTCGTTTATGATAATTTTTTTAATAAAAATCAACAAAAATACAAGCAAAAATAATATATTCATGTAAAGTTTTTTTCCCACGAATTTTCGGATTTTCTGGTTGGATTTTCAGATTTTTCGGAATTCATATATTGATTTTTCGGATTTATTCAAGGTTTTATTAATTTCGAAAATAATATTTTAATTCATATAATGTAAAGTTTTTTCCCACGAATTTTCGGATATTCTGGTTGGGTTTTCAGATTTTTCGGAATTCATATATTGATTTTTCAGATTTATTCAAGGTTTTATTAATTCCGAAAATAATATTTTAATTCATATAGTGTAAAGTTTTTTTTTCCACGAATTTTCGGATTTTCTGGTTGGGTTTTCAGATTTTTCGGAATTCATATATTGATTTTTCGGATTTATTCAAAGATTTATTAATTCCGAAAATAATATTTTAATTTATATAGTGATGCATCAGCTGATGCTGCATCAGCAGAAATAGCCATTTTGGCTGCATCTGCTGATGTAGCATCTGAGCCTCTTTTTGCATCAGCTGATACATGCATCAGCTGATGCATTGACCAACCAAACACAGGTTTGTATCAAAAGGCTGCATCAACTGATGCATGTATCAGCTGATACATGCAACCAAACAGCCCCTAAAACTGAAGAGAAATATACTGAAACACTCAATTCAAATATATTGGAAGGAAGAAAAAATTTGGCTCTGCACTACAGGGACATCCTTTTTGAGGAAAACAATAAAAACATTGATGGAAACAGGAAGGCGATACTCACTGGCCTAGCTGTGTCCCGAAGCTGCACAAGTTCAACTATCCGATTTGTTGAAAGACGCAAAGGCAATCTTGACAAAGTCTCATCCCGGGTTATCTGAGCAAGTTGTTCCTCTTCTTTCTTATTGTCCCAGATAAACAATGCCACAAGAACAATGATACCTGAAGAGTGCTGATTCAAAAGCTCGATCAGTAAGAGAGCATGATAGATTACAAGGTCTAATTCCAAAGAGAAAATAAGATGTATGTGCCAGCACTCATGTCTCGGGCAAGCAACCAAATTTAACAATGACCTAAACCCCAATTATCTGAACAGGCATAAGTCTTCATTCAGAGTACATGCAAGCCCTTGTGATCCTCTAACGGGTTCCATAGGCACAACTTAAAACCACATAAAGCTACAAAACTATAGGTCAAGCAGGTTAATACATTGTCAAGATGGATGCCAGCATGATCTTTCTCAATTCTGAAACTCAAGTTAACTTCAATAGTCTAAAAGGGAGCAAAGAAAGAAAAGATTAGGACACATGAGTCTCACATGCTACTGCTAAGAACAAACGCTCAAGATAATAACAGATACATACGTAAAAGGGGCAAAAGTTGACAAAAGCACTCTGAATATCTACAAGAAAATTAAGTCCATTGCTCTTTGCAACCACTATAGGGCCTTTCAGAAGCAAGAAACCAATAAGATTTTGCAATAGGCGATCAGGAAATGAGGTATTCATCATTTCACAGCTCGTCTAAGGTAATTTTATGCATTGTCGAGGGAAGAAATGCTGAGGAAACAGGTCCCCGATAAAGAAGCAACAGAGCCAACTTGCAAATCATCAATATAAATGACACAAGTGCACCAATTAAGTCAAGTAAGAAGCATTGGATGAGGCAACAAAAAACATAGTACAACATTTGCATCCTTGGTTATCCTCAGAGTTTAATACGCTTAGCAGGAAAACTATGTCGACTAAAATTTGCACATGTAGCCTATTTAGAAATACATAATATCTGTCATTCACCTCCAATATTGATTGCAGCATTTCCTGCAGTCTCCCAGATATCAGGTGCATCATCACCACCCTTAATCGCACTAATGAGTCTGGGCACAGTAAAAAATGTCGAAATGCCAGCCGCAGCGGAAAATGCAACATAAAAAAACCTTCTTACACCACGAAATGGAGCTTGAACTTCACTAATGAGCTTGAGATCTCTCCGAAATCCATATCCAATATCTTCACCACCCAGCCTGGCCTACAAGAAGAACCTAGTAGATGAATGCATTCACTTACAATAAAAGAATACATAGTTCCAAGTGCACAAAATTTAACTCCTCACACAAATAAAGCAATCATACAGACAAAATTTCAAGTTTTTTGGACAAAAAAGACAGTGGATTAGATTAAAGACCTCTTCTTGTAGCTCCTTGAACTCTGGCAAAGCCCTGAACGAGGCCAGGTCAGGATCATTGAGTATAGTGCTGAACTTGAGATTATAATCTCGCAGAGCAGTTCGCAGACATTCTGCAGCTTTCTTTCCCTCCCCTCTGCATCCAAAAAAATAATGCATAAACAAGAATTTAAAAGTTCATAACCGTGGCAAGTCACGAAATACATACTCCTATGGACGTGAGACACTGGCTACTAACGAGGACTTTAAAATGTCCCAACCTATAAGCATGGCAGCAGGCTTTGTTATAAAGTGCTGCTTGAGCTTCCATAGCATTTGGATCCAAAGTGAGTGCGCTTTCAAATTGAACAAGTGCATCCTTCACCTGAAGCACATCAAAAAAAGCATGCAACTATAACGTCAGATATACTTCACGCAGGCATCATTCTATTATTAGTCGTCACATAAAAGAACAGAGCACACTAGGTCTTTATTTTAAAATCAAATGTCAAGGACAGAGGAAGGAATAGTAGTGGAATTTTCTATGTAAGTTGCACATGATACTACGTTGTGCAACCACCAGGGATCAAGAAACGGCATGTTAGTTGCGGAGAAAACTAGGGACATATGATAACTTTGCATCAAGAATCAAGAGTCTTTAGCAAGATCTGAGCATCAAAAGTTCAAAAATACTGATCCAAGACTACATCTTTTGTCTCTTGTCACGTATAGCTGCCTGAAAGAAGCAAAATAATAGTTGTTTAACATTCCAATGAATTGAACATCGAGAATAGGTATAAATGTACGCACAAGAAACACGTCCGGATTTCTTGAAAAAAGACGCAAATTAAGTCCAAACGAGCACAATTAACTAGAAGATTCATTCTATAAGGTTATAGAGAAACCCCGGATTTAAAACACAAGAAACTCTAGCACCGAGAGTGGTGCTGGGGTATCCAACATCGTACCCTTCCTTTGGAGAAGAGGGAGAGGCCCAGGTTGACACTGGACTCCGCCGTCTGGGTGGCAGTATCCGGGGACTGAGAAGACGAGGAAGAGGAAGAGGAGCAGACGATGAAACCAAGATGAGTCCCTAGAGATCTTTGATGGGTTGTGAGAGGAGTCCACGGCCTCGGGCTCGGGATCGGGCTCCATTGAAGAGCAGCAGCGGCCATGGCCATGGCCATTGGAGGGAGTAGACTCTCTCGTTATCCAAAAAAGGAGAAGCTTTTGTACCGTTGGTAGTGGATTTATACGCGTAATTATTTAAGAAAGAAACCAAAGAACTTGATTCAATTGATCAGATCGGATGCTATTGAACGAACTAAATCACATCTGATTAACGATCAACGGTAGTAAATAAGTCACCATCGAAGGAATAAACGGTAATCCACAGCAGGCTCATAAATCCCAGGCGCGGCGGCCGCGTTGATCCGATCTGATTGGATCCAACATCCTATTTGAAATTTGGGCCCAATCTAAAAGGGTAAAACGGGAACTCCACCCCGAGCTCATAAACCCTAGCGCATATAAAGAGACTGAGAGGGAGCAGCGGGTGCCGGTTGTTGTTTGGAGATCCGAGAGCGAGAGCGAGAGCGAGAGTTCGTCGGAGGAGGAGGAGGCGAAGGTTTGCTCGAATACCTAAAATTGGTCTCTTTAGCCTTAGATTTATCAAGTTTTAATTCCTCTTCTTCTATGTATCGATCTTAGGGTTCGGCTATGCTACCTTTGTTACATAGATGTTCGAATTTTTCTCTGGGGTGTTTGTTCATCACTAGTTTGGTCTCATAGATCTTGGGAGTTTCTTTTCAAGTTATGGTAGTATGTATTTACCTTTTACTCGTTGATTTTGTTTATTAATTTAGAAATAGAATATACAGGATTCATCAAAGTCGAAGTTTTTAGTTTTTTTGCGCCTTATTTAACTCTGAATCCTTGGCTTTTATTCCTCAGATCGTTGTCGTCTTCGTTATCACCTTGCCGTGTGATCAGTTCCACTTGCAAGATGCAGAACGAAGAGGGCAAGGTTGTGGATCTTTATATTCCTAGGAAATGGTGAGTATTGTTATGCCATGTTCTTCTTTGTATCTATTTAAATCTTGCTTTTTGTTCACGAAAGCAATTTTGATTGAGTCAAATACCTAGCATGTTTTTGCCTTCTAAATTGCTGTTTTGCAGTTCGGCGACGAACAGGCTCATTACTTCTAAGGACCATGCTTCTGTCCAAATTAATGTCGGGCACTTGGACGAGAACGGAGTGTACAGTGGCCAGTTTACGACTTTTGCCCTTTGTGGTTTTATTCGAGCTCAGGTTTGTGCCTCTCATTCCTTTTAGTTAATTGTATTATTGGGCAAACTTTTCATTGCGCATCATGGTAGTTTGCTGTCTTCTAAGCACCTTGTTTTTCTATTTCTTGGTGGTTGCATTAAATCAAACTTTTCATCTGCTTTTCAGCTCTGAAAATAAGAGTTTCTCGGTGCTCAGGAAAAAAAATTGTAGATAGATTGTATCAATGCTTTGCGGTCTGGGAATGTTTATATTTTTTTTCGCCTGTTGCCCGCTACTAGAATTATCACCAGCACGATCATTGGTCCCTTTTCACCCTTCCAATAGATGTCCAAATGACACAAAACAACAAAGAATGATGAAATCTGCAGTCAGTTGCTTTTGTTCTGTTTTGTCTGATGGTTGCCAGCTATTGTTTTGACATTGATTTTCACCTCTGACTTCCCCTTTTTTTTATTATCTAATCTCTATCTCTAGGACTAATCTTCCTCCAGTATTTTAAAATTATGCCAAAATTTGAGGGTTCTATCATAGAACTTTAGGTTATGACCGCGAACTCATCCAATTAACCTTTTTAACTTGGATCTTTCCTCCTCCTATGTCATCTGGGGTTTGCTGCTGCTTGAGTTTTTGCGAAATACATATGGTTCCAAATACATATGGTTCCGTCTGGGATGAATTGGCAATTGATTGCTATTGAGAAAGTTGTGGATCCTTGCTCCATTTACATATGATTGCTCTCTTGCCGTTTCCTCCCTGAAAGTTGTTATTTCAAATGATATCTTGGTGCACCTTGGTGAGCTCAAATTTGGCATATGCTCATTGCTTCTTCTTTTCTGATTGCTGCCCAATCTTCTTGTAATGGACCACCCAATCAAAAGACTCCGTGTTGTTACCGTGATTCAACAATTTAGTTTACTGTTCACATTGTCTTTATTATGCTAATCCTAGCAATACCTTTTGGCTGCGCAGGGAGATGCTGATAGCGCTCTGGACAGGCTCTGGCAGAAGAAGAAAGCTGAAGTCCGCCAGCAGTAGAAACATTGGTGTTGCAATTTTTATCCAGACTCTGTTTTAGAACTGTTCTAAGAGAGCGGACATGACTCCGGATTGAATCATACTTCTTAAGGGTTTTTTGTTTGGTTACTGAATCTTGATTCAATGAGGTGTAGTATGAATGCACAGACCTTTGAATGCTATTTGATCTTTTGGGCTGGCTCTATCCCTCTTTGGTTATGCGCCATTACCTTGCTAGTGACTAGCGTTATATCCATTCAAGCTTTAGCGAGCCGGGCTAGAAATTTTTTAACATCTAATCGAGCTAGAATTAGAAAGGTCGGTATGATTGAGAAAATCTGATTTTGGGCAACCACAAAGTTCTTAATGTGATGGGTGATTCAATTGGAAAAAAAGAGACTAATTTGTAAGGAAGTGCGAAGTGCGAAGTGCTCTATTAAAATGGCCCAATAATCATACTGCTTGAAATCGGAACGGACTGCTCGACTCCAATCGATCAAATCAGACTACATTGAACAAACCCAGCTGAGCATTATTGAAGAGGCTAGAAAGCGTGCTTCCGCCGCCGCTGCTACTACAACTGCTGCTTAAGTTTCTGGCATCAATGTTCGCCCCTGCCTAGTTCCTTCAAGGATATCATAGAGAGATGTGGCCACTGGCTTTTGTCAAGTCCGTGGGCAGTGGATAGATAAAACAATCCCTGTTTTAACATTCTTGGGAACATGAAAAGTTGTGAAAAATGATCATTATTCGTAACGAAACATAGTTTAGTAAGGTACAACAACAAAATCAGGAGGTGATGCGGAGGTATCTTTTATTGAGTGATCTTAAACTTCGCACCATCTAAGGTATTCTTGAGCAACATAGCGACAGTCATTGGGCCGACACCTCCTGGGACTGGAGTCAACCATCCAGCCACTTTACTTGCTTCTTGGAAATCTACGTCTCCAACAAGTCTATAACCTGATTTCTTGCTCGGATCGTCAACAGCATTTGTTCCAACATCAATAACTGCAGCACCTGGCTTAATCCAGTCTCCTTTAATCTGCAAACGAAATTCAAGTAACATGGAAGAACATTAAAAAAAGACAGAAATGGATCAAAAAGTTTTTTACCCAGAATTTGACATCATCAAATTGATGAATAACAAATGCTTCTGGCTATTAGTTGATGCAATTGCTGTAACCATTTCAATGATCATCTTCTGAGAATAAAGAATGATTTTCCACCTATTCTTGCTCACATAGAATATAAATACTTAGGCATAGTAAAGGAATGGATTTGCAAGGTGTAGATACCATCATAGGTTGTCCAGCTGCAGCTATAACAATGTCGGCTGCACGAATGGTGCTTTCAGCATCTTGAGTGTGAGAATGAACAATGGTTATAGTTGCATCTGCTTTCAACAGAAGCAATGCCACAGGCAGTCCAACTATATTGCTCCGGCCAACTATAACAGCTCTTTTTCCTCTTACGCTTATTCCACTCCTCGATAGAAGTTCAAGACATCCCTGTAAACAAAATCAAACAAACAAGAGAAAACACTTCATGCTTGAAAGGGCAATGAGTTTCTTTTGGTATATTAGAATCTATTAATTGTGGCATCAAAGTAAAGTGTTCAAGCAATCAAGGTTTTGGAATCAAGATATAAGTTCACAACAAACTAGTAAAAGAATACCTTCGGAGTGCAGGGTTGAAATAAGGGCTCTCTGCCTTTCATCGCAAGCTTGCCAATATTCAAGGGATGGAATCCATCCACATCTTTCTCAATGCTGATTTCACTTAAGACTCTTTCTTCATTTATGTGTTTAGGCAACGGAAGCTGAACCAGGATTCCTAAAATCGAGTCATGATGGCAATCCATCAAACATCTTGCATCATATCTGGTTAGGTCAAGCACTACAAATTACTATGATTCTGGTCAATTTTGTCTCTGTTGCGACCCTTGGCTCATTGCCATATTAGATTACAAGTTCAGGAAAGGAATTTCACTCCAGTAGAATCAGTACAAATAAGCATGTATGACAAGATATATAAGAACATAAAATTTGCTGTTCCTGCTCATTTTCTTCTCAATTTTTAAGCACATTTATTCTATCAGTGAATGCATAGTTGTACAGCAACTCATCAACAGCCAGTTTCTTCATATAATAGAAAACATTCAACCCAACAAATACCTACTCACTGAAGAATACCCTCTTACTGAAAATTGTTATGCCCAACTCCTGCCAATTCTTGCCACTATTTTGTTTATGATCAGATGTCCAACCTATTAATGTTCAAAAATTTCTCAAAACATGTGGACTTGTAATAATAACCTATATGTCAAATTCTAGAACATGAATTCATCATCTTATACATAAATTGCTTGCTTGCATTGATCCAAATAGCTCTTACAAGTTGAACCAAATAACTTAAATGTCGATAACATAAACCATTAAGCAAACTGGGATTCTCAGCTCTAAACCTAGATGGCAAAAATTCAATAATATAAACAAAGCAAGATCACCAACAAGAGAACTACCCCAGCTAAATTAGCAAACTTTATATATAATAACACAAAAGGAATTCCTTTTAGTTCAAAAGGAGTATAATGGCATCATCACAGTATTGCACAAGAGAGGGATCAAAACCGAACCATGGACGTCGGGGTTTCCGTTGAGCTGGTGAACTTGGTCGATTAGATCGGTCTCGGAGACGTCCTCGGGAAGGTCGACATCGATGGACCGGATCCCGACCTCGGCGCAGGCCTTGCGCTTCATGGAGACGTAGCTCTGCGAGTCCTTCCGGGTCCCGACGATCACCACGGCGAGGCCGGGGACCTTGCCGTACTCCTCCGCGAGGGACCTCACCTCCGCGCCGATCTCGTTCCGGATAGTCTGGGCTATCGCCTTCCCGTCTATGATCGTCGCCATCCTCGGCGAATCGAAGCCGGGGTGGAAGAGATCGAGAGAGAGAGAGAGATCGAGAGAGAGAGAGAGAGAGATGTGAGGGCTTCGAGCTTCGAGAGTGGGTAGCTATAGCCGAGTAGTACACTGGGAGTTAGCCTCGGGATGGAAGTGGGCTGTAATCGAACCAGGCTTAATCGAGTAGCTCGGGCTAAGGCCCAGTTAAGCTGGGCTCTAGCCCGATGGAGCCTTCGGATGGAGGTAGTATGGTTGGATTGATTTGGATTTGGTGACTGTATAATCCAACCTATATCTTAGAGCTATATAACAGATAATTTAAAATCCTCTAGGAAATTAAATTAACTCTAATTATTTGAACTGATTCTAGAAATAATGGCCATATTTCTTTTGATTAGTTGATTAATTTTACTTTGGTCGAATTCGGATTCAATAGGGTAGGGAGATTGCGATGGGATATGTCTTAAAACTCTAATGTTTTACATGCTAGACTCTAACACGCTCAAGGAATAATGAGAAAATTATCCTAGGTTGGTCGAATCATAATTAACTGGTTGATTAATTTTCTTTTGACTTGAATTCATATTGGGTAGCATTTTTTTTTGTTTCTTAACACAATATCGTAAAGATTTTTCTTCGGTAAGGGATAAATTTAGCCTAGATTTTTGGCAATGAAAACCAATAAAGAGGAGTTTAAATACAAATATATATATATATCATTCTTATATGAGGCTATGGTTATAAGTGAAACTTTTGTTGTCTTACGTGGCGGGAGAATGTTCTAGATGGAGCCTATGTGGCGGCTATGTGACATGATAATTCTAGGTTGAGGGGAATTTAGTGAAAGAGAGTTATTGGGTGGGGTTGGTGGTTACCCTGCTATGTGACAAGGACACAACTAGTATATATATATATATACATGACAGAGGCACAACTAGTATATATATATATATATATATTGTTGTTGTTGCAAAAATCCACCTATGAGATAGCGTAGTATAATTCTGAATACTAATCAAATCATTTACTGCATTAAACATTTTATATAGAAGCGCACACAAATAATAAATATTTCACGTGAGTCGTCAAACAAATTCAAGCTCAACATATGAGGGAGCATGCTGGAATATAATTAAAACGATAGTTTTTTTTTCGTATAATTGGTGATTTAATCAGTTATATATGTTGGTGTTTTAACTTTTAAGAGTGGAAGATCATATAAATTATATCTTACACTCCATATTAACTCCAGCCTATATATTTTGGCTTTCTATTTTTTTTTCATTTGAATCAATGCTTTTCAGCCAAAAAAAAGTTCAGAAAATCTTGTGAAAACCATAAATAAGATTTCCCATCAAAGTTGTTTCCATGAGTAATTTTACACCTGATTATTATAACAGTTTTCATTCCACCAAACCAAGAACAATTAAAGGAAACCATATATATATACCATGCATGGAAGATTGGAAGCTTGTGATTAATATGTTATATATATGTTTACAAGCTTGTTGCATAGATCTCTCTCATGTATGGCTCCAAGGCCCCAAAAACATCACTCTTCTTATAGGATCCTCGAAACCGGACCCTTTCCGGCGGTCGATCCCGCCGGAGCACGAGGTTTCACACCCCTTCCGAGCCGCCACCATCGCCGGAGAAGCCATGGCTGCGCTATACACCTTCTTCACCTGATCTCCAATAGCTCTCTTCAACTCAGCGCTCAAAGAGCCCTCCCCATTTATGTGTGGTGGCTTCATTCTGCTGTTCTTGTATTCCTGGAGCCTTTGGCACTCAGGATGGGTGGCTTTTTATAGATGGATTTGGCCCTTCTGCCAGTGGTCCGGCAGGAGGCTCATGTGGTGGCGCATCCACTTAGTGGGGATAAGGTTCGCCGGTCGCCGTCGGGGGGCCCGCCCACTGCCGGATTATTCACGCCGGCGGACCTTTTGATTCTTGTCCATTTGTCTCCTTTTTCTCCATTATGGTCCCATGACAGCACTGATCTTGGATGGCAAAGCCGAAGTGGACTTCTCTAGTATTATCTATATGTATATAATTTTTCAGGAATACAACCCCGCCTATCGCTATATTGCCAAACGCCTAACTGGTGGTATTTGCATCCCGGCCCCCTCTTTTTGGTTTAGAGGTTTTGATGCAGACCAAGTCCAGATCAAGACCTGGCTGAGCCTGATCCGGAGAGACTTCCTAGGTGTTCATGTCGTGTTCAAACTCCCTCAGTACGAATCGGATCTCCGTACGATCGTGACCGTCGGATGGGCATAAGTTTTGACCACGATGTCCGATCGGGGCGTGTGACTAGCTGTTTCGACTGGCTCGACGAGCCCCATGAGATTCCTTTTCTCTCCATGACCTCGGCCTTCAAAAATCCAGATTCCTTTTCTTTATGGCCAAAAAATCCGTTTTAGTGTAAAACTTTCATTTTTAAACAGGTTTTCGGTCGTTACTATTTTTAGCATGTTTTCTTATTTTTCTAGCCCTTTTTTTTAAATTCAGGATTGGTTCATTAGTTATTGGGTTTGAGTTTAATTCTTGATTTGAGTTCATCTACAAGATTTTTTTTTGTTTGATGAGTTGAGCCACCAAGGCTAACAAGACCTACAAGATACTATCTAGGGCGGTGATGTCGTCTTCCAATGCCCAATATAGAGGCACTTGCGAGCGGCGACATCAACGGGCAACCCCATCCGCCTTACAATTGTCTTGCCTAGGGATGTACACAAAAACCAAGCTCTCAAATTGTATCCCAGCTCCCCATATTTCGAGTAGAACTAATTTTACATGATGCGGCCAGATCATCCGACTTTGCAACAACTCCACCGCCATCTTCGAATCTGACTCAACCAGTAACTAGGTGATGCCATTCTCCTTAGCCCAGCTGATCCCATAATAAATAGCCTTCAACTCAGTGTGCAAGACAGAGTTTGCATCAATTGGCATTCCCATCGCCCAGATTGCCTCATCACCCTTCATTTCCACTGCTCCAACAGCAGCCCGACACTTCCCTTGACCGAAGGATGCATCCACCTGCAGCAGTCTTGCCTGTCCTCTATTTATAGCAGCAGTGTGAACCACCTCTTTGTTCAAGAATTCTTTAGCTAATCTGCAGGCCTTCATCGCAACCTTCTTCGTTGATTCTCCCTTCCCTTAAAAAATGACACAATTGCGATCTTTCCAAATCTGCCACATAGCATAAGCAACATAAGACTTCAACATCCTTCCATCCTCTTTATTCGGAGATTTGAGTAGCAGGTCTAAGAAGTCATCTGCTCCCCAATCCTCACAAGGTTTATCAATTTCCTTCATCACCAAGGCCAAGACTTCATTGGCGAATTCGCATTCTATGAGAGCATGTGTGATATTCTCTGCTATTGTTCCACACCTTGGACATAAAGTATCTGACACTACTCTACACCTCCACATAGCCTCCTTTACATGTAACTTACCATGCAAAACATGCCATAAGAATTGTCTAACTCTTGGGCCGGTTGGCAATTTCCATAGATTCCTCCACACAGTCATGTGTTCAAACCTCTCTTCCTGGATCCTGTCCTTCACCAAGTATGCATATGCAGAGCCAGTAGTGACAGAACCAGAGCCATGCAAAGTCCATCGGCAGCAGTCCCATGTTTGCATCTCTTCTTATTGGAATTTTAAGGATCTCCTACACCAAAGAGTCATGCCCAAATTATGTTATTTTATCTGCATTCCAATTAGGGGTGGCAATTCGGGTCGTGACCCGTGAACCCGACCCGAAATAAACGGGTTCGGGTTTGGTATAACCGGGTTCGGGTCATAAACGGGTCGACCCGTTTATGACCCGTGAATAAACGGGTCGGGTCGGGTTGACCCGCGGGTTACACGGGTCAACCCATTTAACCCGTTTATCCCTTACCTAGCTACCCATTCAGCCATCCAACCATCCAGCCATCCCATGGGCCACTAGGCCCACTACCCAAGCCCACTACCCAAGCCCAACCTCTCCTCCACTCCTCTTCCCCACCCACCGGCGCCCTCTTCCTCCCCCCCCCCTCCACTCCTCTTCCCCTCTCCTCTCGGACCTCTCTCCCCGGCGCAGTCTTCCTCTCCCCCCCCCCCCCCTCCCGGCGCCCTCTTCCCCAACCCCGGCGCCCGATCTCCACTACAAGTCTCCCCCCCGGCGCCCTCTTCCTCTCCCCCCCCCTCCCGGCGCCCTCTTCCTCTCCCCCCCCCCGGCGCCCTCTTCCTCTCCCCCCCCCCTCCCGGCGCCCTCTTCCCCACCCCGCGGCCCCCTGGTCCTCCACGGCCTCCGCCCCCCGCTCCTTCCCGTCGCCACGAAGCGGATCCGACCACGAAGCGGCCAAATCCGGCCAGATCTTGCCAGATCCGACCAGATCCGGCCGGATCTGGCTGTTTGCCGGCCTGATCCGGCCGGATCTGGCTGTTTGCCGGCCAGATCCGGCCGGATCTTGCTGTTTGCCGCCCAGATCCGGCCGGTTCCCTCTGGGTCGTGGCGGGTCGGGTCGGGTTGACCCGTTTATAATTGGGTCGGGTTCGGGTTTATAAACCTGACCCGTTTAATAAACGGGTCGGGTTCGGGTTTGGTGTTTTGTTAAACGGGTCAGTGTATGACCCGACCCGAACCCGACCCGCGAACCCGAATTGCCACCCCTGATTCCAATCAGATCCCTCCTGGAGATCCCCAACCACTGCATTGAAAAAGTTACTTGAACAATTGAAGGGCATGGGAGCAGTGGCTAAGCATCCAATTTCCAGGCAATTAGCATGGATTACACTTAGAGCACTCCCATTCCCAGGTCTACAAGGCAGTCTCTTCTGAACACAGTCCGCAGCCTCACAAAGCCCTTTCCAATGCGAAGAAGCAACATCACTCATACCTCTTTTTGAAGGTAATATGTTCTTTCCATTTGTATTTTACTTTTGACAGTCTTTTCCAGATACTATCGTTCTCCCACAAGAAATTCACCATCCTAGTCATTTTCAGGGCTTTTTGCCACAGCCGCAAATCTTTCACGCCCAAGCCACCAACTTCAGGTGGAGAGCAAAAACATTCCAGGCAATGTTAGATATGCTCGACCCCTTACCTTTCCAAAGAAAGCTCCTACATATGCCCTCCATTCTTTTAATCACCCCCATTGGCACCTTTGTCGAAGTCATGACATAACCCGGGATGGATTGTAACGCAGACTTTAGCAAAGTAACCCTTCTCGCCTCCGAGATATGGGTCTCTCCTTATCCTATAAAAGAAATTTTAGGGTTTGTAATTGGGGTGCTTTTGATTAGTAAATTTTTCGAATAGTTTTCTCCTCTTTGAGAATTCTGATTGTCTCTCTCATAGAGAGGACGGTTGTCTCTCCCGATGAGAGGCTTTCACGTTTACCCTGCGCCAGGTTTTGGTGCCCAAATAAATAAAAAAATCCTATAATTAGTCACCATTATACTTAGTTTAGTGAGTCAAACTAGATATGGTTACTCTAAATTAGTGACAAAATTATTATTGATTGGCCAATTATTTTCACCTTGGCACGAAATATAACCAGAAGATTAGAGGGAGATTGACATGATGCTTCACATAATTTCTACTTGTTAATTGGAAAATAAGGGTATGCTATTTTTGGCAACCAAAATTAATGGAACAAAGGGCCGGAAACAAATACCAAAAGACATGATGATGCACTTCACAAAAGGAAAAGTTTACATGTAGATGGGATCCAGCAGAGCGAAGGGCCAAGGTTTACGCGAAAAGCGCACCCAACCCAATTGGTAGGAAATTTCCTTGTGGATCAGATCAAGTTGATACTTCTCAGATATGGTATAATGGTAGCATGTCCCAATTGTTGTTGGGACTATGATTGATTGATTGATTGATTGCTCATTGTGACCAGAAACATGGGAGGCCTAGTTGTCCCGAATAAACGGGCAAAGGAATACACTATAAATCCACGTGGCTTTCTTAGATTTTTGACAGACACTAATATTTTTCCGGGTTTATGAAGTCCACGGGCCATGACTAACGGGCCCGTCCTACACCCAATCCTCCTACAATGAATTGGCCCTGTAGTGAATTTGCCCGATATGGTTGGGCCGACTTGATTCAATACCCCTCGTACGGAGGGAAGTAAACGGACTGGGCTTTAATCGGGTAGCTCGGGCTCGAGCCCGATTAAGCTGGGCTAGAGCCCGATAGCTTGTACTTGACTAGCGTTCGAATTCATCGTTCACCTTCTGTGATCGACGACGATCAATAATCCGATTATGGCGACGGCGACGGCACTGAGTCCGACGAAACTCGAGTACTTCGTGGACATGTTTGCTCTCACCTCCAACGCCACCCTTCTCGCCCACATCCAGGTTCTCTACATTGCTCTCTCTCTCTCTCTCTCTCTCTCTTGAACCGTAGTCGACCTTTCCTTGACTTTGGGACTTTGGGATCGCACAGGAGGATGGCGATCGGAGAGCGCTGATCGTGGATTCTACTATCTTCCACCCACAAGGTGGCGGGCAGCCCGCGGATACTGGATACATGTCGATTGCCGCCGCCAATCTCAAGTTCGTCGTTGAGGACGTCCGGTTGAAGGATGGAGTGGTGAGAGAATCTCCTCTCGATCTATGTTTGCAATTGATTGCTGAACTTGGTGTTTTTTTGATTCGAAAGGTTCTAGGTCTTCGTTGGGTGAGTTTAATTCTTTAGATTCATGATGAAGTGAGGCGGCAGTCTACGTGTTTAGACTGAGATGAAGATGACGTAGTAGTCATTTGTATAGATCCAGTTTTGGTTGGTAGGTTGTAAATGATAGCTTGAGAACTCCTTGTTTTTGTTGCTATGCCATCAATGGAAGGACATTGCTTTGCTGAACTTAGAAATATAGAAACCAGCTCATATACCGTGACCAGTACTTGTCTGTATTGTTAACTAAAGAAAAAGCAGCACAAAATATACCTGAAAAACCTCAGAAGATTTTAAATACTAGAACGACTGAGAAATATGTTTGATTTCATCTTTGTGAGATCTTTTTTTTTTTTTTTTTTTTGATTAGATAAGCCCGGAGGCTAGGGAACAAAAATAAAAGGAAAAAGAGGCGAGCATGTCCTAAGCTTATAGGACTCCGGTCCATCTCGCCCAGCTAGTCACCTCGTGCGCCAGGGAATTAAGCTCACGAGGAATTTGGATAAAACAACACACGACGGACTGCGTAGACACCCACCAGATTGCACGCAGGACGGTCTCCAACTCCATGGGCCAATTGAACCTCCCATTTATGAATCCAATGGCAAGAAGTGAGTTTGACTCCACCACAATACCTGATAACCCCCGTCATCTGGCCTCTTCAAGTCCACCCCTGATGGCCATCAATTCTGCTTCAACAACAGATTGAGTAGCCCCCCGGGCACCCCATGTCCAGACCGGCGGTAACCCTGTCATCTCAAAGCACACTGCGCCCAAGCCAGCCACACCATTACTAAGAGCTGCATCAGTTCGCAGTGTTAAGGCTGGCAGTAGAGTATCCTCTGACACGATCGGAGGTCGATAGGGTCGGATTGTCACCTTGAACTCACTCACTTGCCTGAAAATGAGGCGCATAACTTGTGTTGGTGAAAACCTGATGTTCTCAAAAACCACGCTGTTCCTTTCTTTCCATAACCACCAAATGCAGTAAGCCACCGTGGATTTCCATTCTCCTTGCCCTTTTTTCGGCGATGTCGATAGGGTCGGATTGTCATCTTTGTGAGATCTTGATTGATCCATTGATTAAGATGTTATTTTACTTCTTTGGTAGGTTTTCCACTATGGATATTTTGAGAATGCTCCGGAGGAATTTGGGGATAACCTCAAGCAAGGACAAGAAGTGAGCTTATTTGTTGATGCACAAAGACGAGATCTAAATTCCAGGTATAAACATTGTGTGATTAACCATGACATCATTTGGAGGTGAAATTCCATGACATTGTATTACACCATTAGCTTCACCTTGACACATATCCTGAATAAGCGCAACCCCAAACACATAGATGCTATCTTACAAGCAAGGTTGTAAGAATTCTGCTCCATTTTGTTGCAGACTTCATTCAGCAGGCCATTTGTTGGATACATGCATGCAGAATTTATGTTTGTCTTTTCTAGAGCCAGGGAAAGGTTATCACTTTCCTGATGGGTAAGCTTTTTAACTCCTTGCTTTACTTATTATATAATTCCTTTTCATTATGATCTTTGATGATGCGTTGTTTAACTTTCCCAGCCTTTCCTTTGGTCCTGTATATTTAGCTCTATGCTTTGTATGCCTTATTTTACTGATCGACTATGTATGTTCACTATACTGAAAATACTGCTGTATAGTGTTCTTGCAAATAAAAAGTTGATTTTTTTTTTTAATTAGCTGGATTCCTTGTCTACGTGTGTCCACTTATTTCTTTCGTATGTGTGAGATACTGGCAATTGAAAGCATGTTATGTAAAATAAGTGCTCATGATCATTGCATAAATTCTTGTGGGTTTAATACTAGTTTCACTCTCACAGGCCATTTGTTGAGTATAAAGGAATTATCCCACAGGACCAGTTGCAATCCAAACAAAAGGAGTTGGAAATGGAAGCCAATGCACTAATATCTACTGGTGGAAGAGTATGCATGAAGTTTGACATTTTTTCCTTCATGTTAAGCTGTTCTTTAATTCGAGATACAATGGCAATGAAGATCGTTGTACCTTTAGGTCTCAGCTTCTGTTTTATCCTATGATGATGCTGCTAGATTGTGTGGTGGTGAGCTTCCCAGTTATATTTCAAAGGTCAGAAAGATCATGGCAATTGCTTACTTTGAGTACTTATCAGTCCTTACACCACATTAACCATCTGTAGATTGTCGAGGTTTACTCTGATCTCGTTTACTTTAACTCAATGATGAGCTTTATGTTATTAGTTAGTATCATCATTATTTATATCTTTGACTGATTTGTGAAGTGGACTACAATCACTTTAGAGTAGTACACCGCGGATTGTGAAACTGGGAGACAACCCTGGCTGCCCTTGTGGTGGGACTCATGTTGCGGATATTGCCAACATTAGGAGCTTGAAGGTACATGGTCACGCAGTCTCAACTCGTTATATTTTGATTTTTAGACAGACATGCATCCCTTAAATAATTTGTGTCAACATTTGGGCATTTGGCTTCATAAGTTTCAAGTTGTTCTGTAATATATTGCTTTCATGCCAATCCTGATGCATTATTAGATAGTTAAAAGTGAGTGCCATGGATTTCAAGTTGCATGACGCATGCCTACATGGTGGAAAATATTGAAGCATGCACTCGGATTGAATGCCTAGTCAAACTTCGTAGGATGTGAACTCTATATGTTCTACTTTCAATAGCTGTGCTTGATAAGCACCCGTTTTTTCCAGTGGTCTTTATGACATGCCATATGGTATTCTCCGTGACCTTTTAAACATGATCCTATTTATCTTCACTTATTGCATGGAATACTTATGCCGCTGGTGTCATATGTTGTCTGTGATTGTGCGTTCATTATCAATCATGGAGCCTGGCTTCTGCATTATTCAGCATCATAAACGATATCAACCACAGGATAAGACTTATGACAGTGCAATATTTTATTGTTGCTCTTGTCCCAATTGCACAAGCCATAGCAGTTATCAGACAATAAAAACACACGTTTCTGATTTAAATGAGAAAGAGAATGGAATTCATCTTAGCTTCTTTGGTCTCAAGCATTCATTTGCAATTTTTGCCTGCCCCTGTTTCAGGTTTCTCAGATTCGGACAAAGAAAGGGTTTACAAAGGTTTATTATACTATTGAACCTTAAGGCCATTTATTATCATATTCCTTTAGAAAGGTATTCCAAAGCTGTATTTTCCTTATGCTTGCCTATCTTATTTGCAAACTCTCACAAAACCCAACTTCTGACATCTCAGATGATCTTCCTCTGGCAGGATTATATGTAAATAAAAGTCCGAGAACCAAAAGGGATTTGTACTCTCCACGATTCTGTTCGTTCGATGGACTAGATGAAGTCGAGGAAAGGCATCCATAGATGTTCATGCTGTTCATATGGTTATCATCATGGTAAAAGCATCTGGATGCTAAAACTTTAATGACTGATGTAGTACATGTCGAACTTTGTGTACCAATTACCATGATCAGCATAAGCTCTTCGGTGAGTGATAAAAGGCAGATGTATACTCCTGATCATCATGATATTAGCATCTTCGACACAATATTTATGTACATTATTATTCAACATCCTCAGTCTTAACATCGCATTTGGAGAATGGAACCATGCAGAATGGATCAAACATGCAAGCAAAAACTGTGCGGCAGTGTTTCATTTGGCGTTCACAGGGGGCTGTCTGTATTCATCATCTCCACAACTAAGCTAGTGGTGGTGCTAACATGTACGTGTTCGCAAAAGTATTCATGGTACCTAAATAGAGTCTTATCCAGACTTGAAATTGATGTGAGATACATTTATTAGTTACTTGCCCTGCATCTTGGAGGGTTCTCTAGTCACATTGGAACCATCATTCTCATTCTAGAGATGATTTGAATTGAATTGGGAGGTTGTTGGACCTCTTATCCTAGAACAAAAAACTCTAGTTCAAATTAATCATGTTATATTATAAGATTTCACGTGCTTTGGGAAACTTCGGTCCTATTTTACTATGATCAGACACTAATCAGTATGCTAAATTAGTAAATCAAATTAGCATTAATCAAAAATATAGATAGACGTGAAATCTATCTATATTTGAGTTTAAACGCACTTTCTGCAAATTGCAAATTAAAAGTTGAAATTAAACAAACTAAACTACCCTTAGCCATTTGGTTGATAGATGAGGATGGATAAGGAGGGTTTATCCAACAATTAGACCCTCGAATTTGCAGCAATGTTATCAACTCTGATAAGAAATAAATCCGAGTTATATTGCACATTTTTTGTCCGGTAAACCGAGGATTTTTTATCTGGGTTGGTAAATTACTTCTCATGCCCTTCTTTAGAAAGTTTTACCTCCATTGTCCACTATATGAGTTCACGTGGGTTCTATACTGAGAATGTCCGATCTAAATTATGTCTAATATTTCAGGTGATCAAGATAAAATCAAGAAATAGTGGGGGCTGATGGTTAACGGATGATTAGGAGAGAGAAAGTGAGGAGTAGTGAGGATGATTAGGAGATAGAACTAAGCTTCAACAACAAATTAAACTGATAGATAATAAAATAAAATAAAATAATCTGGATTACATAATTCTTTTTAATTCACTCTCATTTTTCTTAATGTCTAAAATTATTGTTTTGAATTTGATTATGTAGATAATAAAGCATCCCTAAACTAAACTACCGAGGAATGCTATGAACCCAATGAGTTAGGTTTTATGGTTATTATAATGTGAGAGGAGAGAGAGAGCCCGCCAAAATCTCCGAGTCCAAAGCGATCGCATTCTCCTTCTGTTTTGCCGAGATCTCTCCGACGAAGCTAAGATTCGCAAACCTCTCTCGCTCACAAATCCCACAGATCCAAGATTCGCAGAGCTTGGAGGTAACGAACACTTCAGCTTCTCTCATCGGTATTGCCCTTCGAACCATCTCTTTTCTTGGGCGATTTCCGCCCTCCTTTTTTCTATATGTAGATGTTTATTTTGGATCAAGATCGTTTCTTTGTATTTTTCGATCCATATAGTTTCGTTATGGATTTTTAGGGTATATTAGACTTGTTCTTTGAGTTTGTGGCATCTGAAGATCCTAAGGTTTCTTATGAACGAGAGGTCGCTTTAGAACTTATGCATTCTCTTGAACGATATAGAGTCGGATATATTCAGATTGTTTTTGTTTCTTTAAGGCTGGTTCTATCTTCTTGGAAAGCCTTGAATTGGTTTTCTGTTATGCGGTATCTGAGGGTTATAAGATCTAGCTATAAGATGCAGAGAGGCAGCTAGAATTCTGGTGGGACAGGACATCTTATCTCCTATGAGGAAGTGGGATGCGCCTGTGACTAAACTTTAAGGTTAGGGTTGCTTATTTGAAGAAAAGAGAAAGAACATCAAGAGTGACGTCCTTTTGTTTTCTCTTTTTTTCTAGCAACAGATTTCCGTGCAGTGGTCTTTCTTTTCTTTTTTTGTGCTAAAAGAATGGCTTAAGAGTTTTGAATTTGGTAGGAAATATAAGATGGCTTGTTTTTATCTCTATGAGCTAACAGTTTCACATGCACTTGTTAATTTGGTTAGACCTTGTGTAATATAACATTTGGTGTTAGAGTTGTAAGATTTTATAACTGTTGATACGCTATGACTTCAAGAAGTACTATTGTCATAAAGAGTTCACAATCATAGTGCAGCAATTTGGGGGCTTATATACTAATTGTGTCTTCGGGAAAGCAATGTGGAGACTTTATTAGAGTAGAAATTCAGTTTTATCTTTTTGTGCAGTTTTCTTACACAGTTAAGCAGGCTTTAGCTACTAGGAAATGTCTGAAACATTCTTGCGGCCATCATATTTTTGGAGTGGAACTCATGTCTATAGTTCAAATATTGTTTCCCGCAATCTACCTAATGAGCAGACAATAATGCAATTTCTAACTGATTAAGAATGATAAGTAGAAGGGATACCATCTTCTTTATTAGATGCACTGTCCAAAGAACATGAAAACCTGAGAAGCCTAGCAATTCTCATAGTGCCTGATCTAATTCATAGGTTTTTTTGTCAGGTAGCATGCTTATCACGATGTTTAAATCCTTTTTCTTCCAAAGTCATGGTTTGCCGTATTATGTGGCTGATTGGTTGTATTATCTGTGATAGCTTATTTGCTAGGTTCTTTTGTAGGCGCTTTATTAATATATTCTGGGAATTGTTTTTCTTTTTAGGTAGAAAGACTTCAAGAATATCGTTTGCTTGTTTTCAATTCTAGGCCATGCTAAGCAGAATATTCAACGAATCTGATGGCCAACTTAGTGTGAATTTTGGCTATCAATGCATCCATAAGGAAGAAAATCCTTGTAATATTTATGAAGAAGTTTCTTCTGAAGTCTCTGGGAAAAGTTTGAAGAGCAAAAGGAACAAAAGTTCATTCTCTTTCTTATCTGGGGCTGCTTTAAGTGCTAATGCTACTTTGGCAAATACAAATATTTGCAATGGTTTGATAGGGACAGAAATATTGCCTGGTTTAGATTCTCCAAGAACATTTCAGAGATTACCGTCCTCACCCTCTTTATCAAGCATCGATATATTATCGTCCTCATTTCAGAGTAATGGGTCAATCTTGAGTGGATGTGTATCATCTCACAGTGATTGTTCAGAATGGGATTTGAGCATGTTGAAATCTCTGAGTGCTCCTTCTAAGAGTGAAGGTTTCCTTAATGCTCTGGAAGTAGAAATGGCTGGTGGAGCAGCTGGCGAAGATAGAGTACAAGCTGTTTGTTCTGAAGAAAATGGATGGCTCTTTTGTTCAATCTATGATGGCTTCAACGGAAGGGATGCAGCGGATTTTCTTGCTGGAACTTTATATGAGAACATTGGATTGTACCTTAATATCTTGGACTCACAAAAAGAGGAAATGCCATCTGATCTATGGACAAATAAGGTACTCAATTGCCTCCAACAGGCTCTTGTGCAGGCTGAAAGTGATTTTTTATCTATGGTTGAGCAGGAAATGGATAATAGGCCTGATTTGGTATCCATTGGTTCTTGTGTCTTGGTTGTGCTTCTTCATGGAGACGACTTGTACACGCTTAGTTTAGGTGATAGCAGAGCTATATTGGCAACTAGTGAAGGTGCCAATATCAATGCAAACGAGAATTTGTCAGCTATTCAGCTAAATGATTGTCATTCCGTTGACAATGATGTAGAAAGGATGCGCCTTTTGGCTGATCACCCTGACGATCCTAAAACAATTGTAGGTGGAAAAGTGAAAGGGAAGTTGAAACTAACTCGTGCATTTGGAGTAGGTTATCTGAAGATGGTAAGACTGACTCTTATCTCTACGTTTTATCTCTATAGCTTCTCTCACGAAATGGTCATCCTCACTCAAAGATTTGTTTATTTTGCAGAAGAAACTGAATGATGCTTTGATGGGTATACTTCGAGTTCGAAATCTTTTAAGTCCTCCATACATATCTGCCCAACCCTCTCGAAATTATCATAAGATCTCAAAAGATGATAATTTTGTGGTAGTTGCCAGCGATGGTCTATTCGACTTTTTTGATAACGAAGATATCATAAAGTATGTTAGTCATTTTCTGAAAAGTTCACCGTTGGGTAACCCGGCTAAGTTTTTAGTGGAGAAACTTGTGGATGTAGCAGCCAAAAGAGCAGGTATGCGCATGTCTTGGTCATGAACATAAGATCTTTCTCCATTACGTGTAATGATTTATATGATCCTTCTCCACTGTTTACTTGATCATGAATCTCTGATTTATGAGGTGAAATGGCCGTAACTGGTCTAGCTCGAACTTTCTTTAATGTCAGATTGTGCTTGTGCTTTATGCTAGTTTATATGCACTGTACTTTACTCAATGCCTTGTCCTGATTAATTTGCATGAAACTCAGAATTTTCTCTTTTCACAACCCACAGCTATATATAATTTGATCATGTGTTTTTCTTGACTCATCAACCTGTTTTTCTTGACTCATTAACCTTATATTAGCCGGTGCATTCTATCAGACGGATCATATTTGTCCCTGACTTATATCAACTTATATTAAGATAATATCTGAGGAATACACGTGGCAATAACCTCTTCTTAATTTAATTCGGTTATAAAAAAGGGAAAAAAAGGGGGGGGGGGGGGGGGGGAGCACACCTGGTGTAGTCATATCACAAGCTGATTAGTAACCCTACACTTTTCTCAAACTAGTTGCTCTTATTTCTATGGAAAATTCCACACATATTCTTCTTTTTCAGAACGATACCAGCAAAGCTCATCACAAGAATCATATGCAATGCAAAGCATTAAATTGTTACACCCTCGCGAAAGCATTTGAGCATTCGCTTTTAGGATCAATTAACGGACCATGCACATAGAGCTATATGTTGGTTGATGCCACAACTTTAAGAAGATAAGAGTTCAATTCTTATTGGCAAGAAATGATTCCCTAGGTTAAAACAGTTTTTTTATCTTCATTACATTTTGTGAGTTCGTGTGATATTTGATATGCCATGTGGTTTCTTCCTTCCTCGCAAAAGTTTCTCTAGGTTCACGTTTTGCTGATCCTGCCTATCTACTAGATTCGCTAAACACCTTTTGGTAGCCTGGCTTTTTGTTGTGTATCATATTCCATTGATAGATGAAACGCCATGATACTTGTCTAGCTACCATGGCCTACGTTTATTACGTTTATACATGAGCTAAACTGTTTCTGAATTTGGTTCTTTTCAGGCTTAAGTTTGGCAGCTTTGATGAGTATTGCCCCTGGTCTAAGAAGAGACTACCATGATGATGTGACAGTAATTGTTATTCTCCTTGGGGGTAATCAAAGAACAACAACCGCATCAACATATCAATAACTCTATAATGGTCCAAGTGTTTGGTTGGTACTTCCATCATTTCATCATTCAGGAACATTGGCCAACAGGTCAAATTTCCTGGTTTTTGCTTCCAGCAACTGCTTCTCTTTTTTCCTTGGCTCTTTGTACATATTACAGATTTATGAGCCTGTCGGCTTGCTCCATGTGCTGACCGGCATGTACCATGCCGATAATTTATTGGCACGATACATATACTCAGCACATGGATTGTGCACATACTGTGCCAACGAAAGCTCGCCAAGTCATGTGCTAGCAGCACTTAAAACAATAGTATAAATCCTCTTTGTAGAGTGTATCAATGAGATTGACATTTTCTTGCTTCAGGTAGAAACTATCATCGTAAGATTATGGTAGAGTGGTCTGGTACCCTAATGGTATTTCTTATTTCTGTTTGTATCTGTACTACTGTTAGTCACAACGCACTCAGATAGTGAAAATAATTCACTAGAAATGGTAAACATGTGCTTGCAATTTCCTGTTTTAATTGCATTCTCTGTGTAGCGAAACATGTTTGAATTAACATAAATTCCCCTCAAATGTTGATTCTATTGTACAAAGCAATATTAGATGGGCATCGAGTCATTGTCATTCATTTTGTTTTACACTCAGTACTCATTCTCCAGTTGGTAACTAGCAATATAACTGGCAGTTGCTTGCTGCAATTTTTTTGGGATTCTTTCTCATAGATTCATCATGATTTGTGGAAATTCATTGCAGTTATATTACACCTAACATCGTATGTGGGTGACCTTTGTAATTGAATCTGCTCAAATTAGCTTATTTTGTTGTCAATTTCAGTTCTTTCTTTTGAAGCAACATCAAACAGATTTGTGTTCTTCCTTGGTCCTATTTGTTTGGTAAAATGAGCAGCATTATTAGTAGTTGCGAAATTTTTTCGCTTTTATAATAGAACATTTTTATGGTAAACACTGCATGGTCTTGGCTGCCAATAAACTAGGTGTTTTAGCTAATATGAGTGTCATCAGTTGTCTAACATTGCTTCTATTACTTGCAAAAGTTGTTAATAGGCAGAGGGTTGCCATTAGTCAGCAGTCATTCTTCGTTTGGTGAATTAGGATGGAACCTGTTGCCTCCTGGAGACGGATTGTTCACATTGTGATGCATACATCTCAACTACCATTTGAATTGTAGTAACGCAAATTTTCAAAATTCACAGACGAAATTAAGATGTGCAGTGGATGAGAACAAATTGAGCTTAATTGAGTGCCAAAGACTAATCTTCTGGAAGAGGCTGTGTGTGTGCCTGTGGATTTGCTTCCCAACTAAGATACCTACTACATTGATGCCTCTCTTTACTTGTTAACTTGCTAAAAAGTCTCTTTCCAACTATTTATTGTGGCCTTTCATATCATGCAGATCCCCCTTTCATTTCATTTGTGTTCCTACTTTCCATAAAGGTTCACCACCAACACCTTCACTAAATCTATTATGGAGCAATGCTCTTTAGTGGCTTGTGGGACACCATTCTTCTTTACCCTTCATGTTTGTCTTGATCACCAAAATCTTCATAATTATCTATTTCCACCTGAAAACAACTTCTCTCTTGATTACTAGACATGATTGAGCTCAATCTCCTCTATCATCTGCGTGAAGTCTTAATTTGGAGTTTAAATGTGCAAAGAAGTGGTTGATGAAGATGCCATTTATATCATATAGTTTAAAGTTTCATGATCATTGATTGAATCTATCACCAAATAAATCTTGACTTATTGCATATATGCATTTTGAAGGAAAAAAATAATGTCAAATACCCAATTTATTTGAAAAAGGGGGGTACTTATTTCGATTTTCGAGTACTTGTTTGACTTTTACCATGATCATACTCGAGCACTTTGGTACATTAAGAAATTAAATCCGTACTCATTGAAATTGACTCCACACACATGATTCCAAGTTAAATCAAGCCAAGGCAATGCACAGGGGAACATGCATGGCAATTAAAATAGTTGTAATAGCTCCCAATGAACTCTTGAGTGGGGGACATATATATGGTGGGTAGTGGGTACCATTGGCAATGTCCTCTCTAGACTCTCTCCACCTATATTTTACAGAGTTGGTAAAAGAACAATGACTTGGATGAAATGGGTGTCTTTATTATAAATGGATAGATGCCTTACTCAAGATGCCAACCAGAGAGGGGGGAGGGGCAAGGGGTTGGAGGTTCGTTTGGTTTTAGATGGCTCTGCTAGTTTCTTATATGATAAATGGGGTGCAAATGAAGCTTTAGTGAGGACTTCGTGTCCCCTGTTGATGGAGGGATCGATGGAGAAACTGGCTGGTGCAGGATTTGATGTTGGACGGTGGGTGGAATGAACAAAGGGTTCATGGCCTGATGGATTCGATGCTGGCAGATAGGGTCTTGGTGACACTGGTGGCGTGGAACAATGGTGCTGGTTTTATTCAGTTTCGGGTTTGGTCTCTTCTAAGTTACTGCGGCACTGCCTACCTTTTGATGGGTGTCCTGTTTCTCTATAGCTACTCTCTCTCTCTCTCTCTCTCTCTCTCTCTCTCTCTCTCTCTCTCTCTCTCTACTAGCTGAAAAGCTCAATTACTCGAAAAAACAAACAAACAAAAGAAACAAGAGAGGGAACAGCATCCCAGAGGATCACAAGGAGGATGGCGTGTGGTATTCATGATAGCATAGATTTTGCACAGGAAATTCTCCACTCCATGACAGTTGCTCCTAAGTCTCATAGCCTTATGGTGCTTAAGGTGGATTTGATGTCGGCATATGATAAGGTTTGCCGGTGGAAGTTATGATTTGAATGGATTCTCCTATTTGGATTAACCGGGTTGTGACCCGTGTCCGGGGCTCCAAGTTCTCTTTCATTGTCAACGGGGAAATCCATAGAAGGGTCCGTTCAAAATATGGAATTCATCAAGGTGACCTGCTCTCCCCTTATTTGTTTGTGATCGTGTAAGAAGTTTTATCTAGAATGGTGGGTTCTATGGGTTCTAAATTGGAGGGTCTGAAGTTTAGGAATGTGGATTTCTCTTTATCCCATCTTTTGTACGCCGATAATTGTTTAATTGTTACCCGAGCTACTTGT
The DNA here is from genome assembly GCA_963920575.1 of Narthecium ossifragum. Lineage (NCBI taxonomy): Eukaryota > Viridiplantae > Streptophyta > Magnoliopsida > Dioscoreales > Nartheciaceae > Narthecium > Narthecium ossifragum. The sequence continues at coordinate 2,143,534 of OY986965.1, forward strand.
TTAGAGGCTTGAATCCTAAGGCTGAAGCTTACTCTATTTAAGTTTCTTAGTGGACTTGAGATGAATCCCCATAAGTCTACTATTAAGTTTTCTCCGATTGTTGAGAAGCAGAGGAGGCTAGCTATCTGTGGGATCCTGAAGGTTGGTGTTGCTAAGGAAAGCTGGAAATACCTAGGGGCTCCTTTAAGTGCTAAAAAGCTCAAAGCAACAGATTTCTCTCAAATCTTAGACCGTATGACAAGTAGGGTGTTGTCTTGGCAGGGTAAGAAGATTTCATAGGCAGGTAGAGTAATTTTGTTGAAGTCTGTCCTCCAAAGTATGCCAGTCTTCACTATGATTGCATTGCATGTGCCCTGCAAGGTTCTAAAGAGGTTTGAGCAAATATGTAGGAGTTTTTCTTTTATGGCAAAACAGAAAATTCGGCCCGGATGTAGTAGCATGAATGAAGTAACTAAGCCCAAACAATATGGAGGCTTAGGAGTGAAGGATTTCTTCATGTGGTAGAGAGCGTTAAAGCTCAAGAGAGTTGAGGCTTTTCTTTCGGACAAGGAATCAGTTTGGATGAGATTCGCTAGAGCTAAGTACCAATGGCAAGGAAGGCTTCCTAGGTTCAAAAATAATGGCTCAGCTCACTGGAAACAAGTGTGTAAGGCAGCAGAGGACTTAAACTTGGGTTAGCTATGGACCCCTGGGAATCAAAGTCAAGTCCGAATTGTAGAGGATCACTGGATTTTGGATGAGGCTCTAGCCTTGAAGCCTTTGATGTTCAGGGGTGATAGGACAGAGCATATGTTGGTGGGTGATCTTGTGAAAAGTGATGGTTGAGACTTTGAGTTGTTGAATGATATCTTTCATCCATATATCACGCAAGCTGTTGTTGGTCTTCCTTCTAACCCTAACCCGACAAGGGGTGAAGCTTGATGGCAGTATAGTAGTAGCGGTCATGTATTTGTGTCTTCAGCTTATATCTTTCTTGCTAGCAGATTCAAACCAAGCCGAGAGGATGCATGAGTGGTTAATTGGTCTACTCTTTGGAGATTCCTTGTTGGACCAAGAATTAAGCATTTCCTATGGAAGGCTCTAAAGGGCAAATTACCTGTCAGAGAAGTTCTTTGGAATTGGTGTTGTTCTTCAGATCGTTTATGTCCGAAATGTGAAGCACATCCGGAAACTATTATGCATGCCCCGTTCGAATGTGATGCAGTTCGGGAGGTTATTGATAGGTTATTGATTGAATGTGGAGTACTTTTTTTTTTATTGGAATTTACAACAACTACTTCGGGTGATAAATCAATCTTCTAGTCAACACGAAGCCATGAAATTTAAGGCTTATCTTGGATATGGTTTATGGTTGTCCTGAAAGGACTGGAATTATAGGGTCTTTGAAGATGGAGGAGATCTACGTGAGGTGGTGGCTAAGAGGGCTAAGAGGTTTGCTGATGAGTTTTTATCCAAACTCGACAAGAAGGGGATTAGAGATGATCCTGAAGGTGAAGGTTGGGTGTACTAGACTGATGCCTCTTGTGATGTTGACTCAGGAAATATGGCAGTGGTAGCAATGGAATTAAGTAGACAAGGGGATTTATGTTCGATTATAGGCCAACGAATTTCTACTGGAGCCGTGTTTGAAGCAGAGCTTCTTGCTATTTTGAGAGCTCGGGAGTGGGCTAAAGATAGAGGAAGAAAGAATATTATAATAGAGTCTGATGTGAGAAAGGTTATTGACATGATTAATGATGTCAAAGCATGGCCTAGGGGTATGGAGTAGCTTGCAAAGGGAGTCTGGAAGCTGGTTTTGGGTTTGGAATAAGTTTTGTTCTTGTTTGTTTGTTTGTAGGTCTTCTAACGTTGTAGCAGACTGGGTTGCTAAATGGTGTAGGTTCCGTTCACCAATTTTAATTGGGAACATGAGGATGGGGCTCAGGCCATGGCTTCAATATTGTAAATAATTCCTAGCCATTGGATTCAATTCATAAAAAAAAAGGAGGGCTTGTGTTCCTAGATGCTACTATATCTTTGCACATTTACGGAGATAGTGAGAGAAGGCTCCCTTACCCAGGTAAAGCCATATGACCCCTTATGATAGTGTATGCTATTGTGAAGGGGGAAAGTTGAAAGGGATGGACATTTTATAGGTTCCCTTACCCGAGTAACCATCCTTATTCTTGATGCATTAAAGCTCAAGAAACCCTTTTAAATGTGACCGCTATGATTTGGACAGACCACCCTCTCTCCCTACCCTTGTTGCATTTAAGGGGGTTGCATTAACTCAGGTGGTGCAGGCAATTAAAAGACTTATGCTGTAGTACTGGCTGCAATATATTTTTCCACCTACCAGCCTTCTAAATAGTTTGATCTTTTATAATGAGATGAGATTCCCAAATAGTCCAACAAACCATCAAACAAACATGATCTTTTCTTCAAGAAATCACAATAAACCAGCAACAATTTCTGTGTAAATTTTGCACATGAGTGGGTTCATCTGTCAAAAATGCATGAGTAGGAAAACCTTGATTATGCTAAATATCACTATGGTTTTCATAGTTTACCCCATCAAATTGTTCAGCTTAATGTTAGAAGTGATACCCAAGTTAGAAGGTTCTTGCAAAGCACATCCAAGAGGCCCACCAAAAAAAAATTCCTATCAAGAAAACTATGAAACATAGATGACAAACCACCTGTGATTTTTGGGACCCACCATCCTACCCTTCTATAGTCCTCATTCCATTCTTGAACCTTGATTCCCCATATCAATCTTGTCAACAGTGAATCAACTTTTTCCACCAAGGGTTCCATGTAATAACCAGAACAAGGCTGCCAACATGGTAAATATTCTGATTCTAGTCAACTCTGAGTCAAACTCCCATATAAGGATTTAGCGCTAATTCCAGGGGTAGGAATCTAGTGACACTGAAAGAGACACTAGCCTCTTCTTTTCATGCTCTTAATCCCTGCTAATAATACAAGGCATGCAGTTAAAACCTTTCACCTTGTGACCTTAGCTCAGGCCCCAAAAACTCTTGGTTTTGTCTCATCTAACCCACTCTATTAGTCACCCAAAATATGATAGATACTATCAATGCTAAGCAACCAAATCCACCCACAGTCAACAAACATTACGAGACAACCACCTTCCAGATTCCACTCGAGCAATCCCCATTAGGATGGGACTCTTCTTCAGACCCACCACCGTAAGAAAAATAAAAGAGTTTTGGCAACTGTATAAGACAATGACAGCTAGAAGAGAAAGGAACACTTCTTTCAATTCATTTAACAAATAAGATACAATCCCTGGAGCAACTCCGTCCGTCGATAGGTCATAAGGTCGAATCCTAAAGTCATAAATGAGTGACTTAGATCCATGAATGAGTGACTTAATTAGAGTCCAGACACAAATCTACAGCACAGATCTGGGCAGAGGCCCCCCGCCGCCACCCCATCTTGAGCATATATAAGGTTGAAGACCCCTCGATTCGTAGTAGATATTCAGTGTAATGAGCATTTGCACTGTTGGAATGCGACGATCCCAACAGTGGAATCATAAGAGCTTAGAAGAGCTTCGAAGTTAAACGTGTTGGACAATAGTAGTATTAGTAATGTGAAGTCATGTTGTGCGCTTCCGAATCAGAATTAAAGACTCGACCAGTAAAAAAAATACCAAACAGATAATCTTAGAACTACAATAGGTATCTTATTGTTTTCCTTGCTGCACTCAAAAACTCATTAATCTTCCATGCATTCTGGAGCTTTTACAACACAAGCAAAAGCTCAAAAGCTACCAAAATACACCACTATTAAACTATTAAGTAGACATTCATGGCGATGGGCATTTGATCACATAACATTGCAACTGGGATTGGCATTCTCGTCATCATACACGTAACTCGATCCCCTTGCCGGCGCCGCCGGCGGTGGATGGTTGTAGGCATATCCCGGCAGTGGCGCCTGTGGGTGGCTGTAGTAATAGCCACCGCTGTGCTGTACTGGCATTGGGTGATAGGCAGCTCCATAGCTCATGCTAGGATGCATCGTGTTATAGCTCACGACGTAGGCAGGCGGTGCCGGCGTTGGGTACATTGGCATGTTGTACGCCGCCGCCGCTTGACGTGGGTGGCCGCCTCCGCCACTGCCGGTAACATTAGTTGGTTTCACAACCTCTTCGCCGTCGCCGTCGCCGTCATTCTCTGGCTGTGCCTTCTTGCCTTTCTTGCCGCCGGCCTCGCCATTGTTTGGCTTCTCAACTTTCGGAGATTCACCGGAATCCTTGCCGTCGGACTTGGCGGTTTCTTTGTTGCCTTTTTTGCTGTTCTTGCCGTCGGCGGCCTCCGGCGACTTGGTGGCGCTAGAGGTGGTTTGATTCTCTTCGGAAAACTCCGGCGAGTGGTTGGCGGCCCCGTTCTTGTTCTTGTTCTTGTTCTTGCCACCTCCATTGTTGCCATTGGGATTCGGATTATTACCCGCGGGTTTTTTCGTCTCCGGCCAGAGCTCGGCCGGCTTCCCGTTCTTGGCCAGCCTCTTGATGAGGGTGTGGGCGTCCACATTGCCGGTGACCGTGACCTTGTGCTCCTGGGCATCAATGATGGTCTCATAAACCCCTGCAGAAGAGTTATAAAAGAACAACCAGGGATTAAACCAGCTAAAAAATGGCTCCAAAAATAGATAAAAAGAGAAATAATATATACCATCAAGGCTTTGGAGAACCTTCTTCACTGTTCTCTTGCATCCTTCACAGTGGATGAACACCTTCAAAACCCAAGTCTACAACAGCCCAAAAAAAAAAAAAAAAAACCGTTTGGATTAAAATCACAGCAGGAGCAACCTCTTAAGAACAGGCATTAAAATGGGGAAAAAGAAAGAAAAAAAACAGAGCCATAGATGTTAGGGGAGTGGAGTGTCACCTGGTACTTAAGTGGCTCCGGGGCTTCTTCAGATGCTGCCATTGACATAGAATGGTGGCTTCAAGGAGAAGGAGATGTGGGTTTAAGTGATTTTGGAGAGGGGTTTGTTGTAGAAGAAGCAGAGTAGTAGAGAGAGAGAGGAGAGAGAGACTATGAGAGCAGTGAAGGGTGATGAGATAAATGGAGGAGAAATAGAGGATCTCACTTCACTACTATTTGTTATGACAACATTGCCCTTCCATTTGGTAAGGCCTACTCATGAACATATATTTGATAATAAAACTCTTTTAAGCTGAATAGGGAAAGATTGGATTTTTTTTTTGAAAGAGATTGTGATTCATTGCACTGTTTTATAATGACTAAGATAGTTGAATTTATGTGCTCTGAAATTAAAAGTTAAATTTATTGAATGATGTCATTGCATGATGTCATTGCATATGATCTTAAGAGGTAAAAAAGAAAAAAGAAAGGAAGAATTAATTAAAGGGTTCCCCCCCTCCTAACAATGATCTTATAGTTTTCTAAAGTATCCTTGCAGAATCATGAATTACATATAAGTCCCTCGAAATGTTATGTTTGCATATATGCCATTTGACCAGTTTAGCTTGATTATAATGAGCTTGAAAAGATCGAAAATCCATTAATCTTTTCAAATATATATATCCAAAAAAAGTGCTGCACCTGCATGAAAATCCGAATTCGAAATTTTTTAAATAAAACTAATGCATATTATAATTCACTTTTATCATTCTGAATACTTTACTCTCGGACCATCACTCTGGATATTATTCTCCGGAAAAATGAAGAAGATTTGTCAAACTAGTCGAAGAATGAACATGAATATTATATATATTATTCTTATATGAGGTTATGATTATAAATGAAACTTTTATTGTCCTACATGACGGGAGAATGTCCTAGGTGGAGCCTATATGGCGCCTATGTGACATGATGGGGTTTAGTGGGAGAAAGTTATTGGGTGGTTACTGGGGTGAGGTTAGTGGTTAGACACAACTAGTATATATATTGTAATTTATGAAAGCTCATAATAATATATTGTAATTTATGAAAGCTCATAATAATTACAACAAAAATAGAAATGAATGAAGCCATTATCACCTCTCTCAGACTCATCAGTATAGATAGCTGCAGTAACATGTAAATGTACAACAGCAACACCCCCCTTCCAAAGCTCAAAGTACAGATACATTGGTTGGTGGAAATGCAATAAATCCCTGTTTCTTTGCTGAATGAATAACAAAAAAATACAAAATTAACAATTGAAAAAAGAAGAAGAAAGGAAACAAAGTTGGGATGGTAATAGCCATGATCACATGCACCATTATTGCCAAACTATTCAGGATCAGAGCTAGTGTACTTTGTGACTTGTGAGTAGGGAAGGAGGAGATAAAGGGGAATCAATTGGGTTCCATGGATGATGTAATTGTATGAGCCAAAAACTATGCTGCGCAAAGCTGTTCCCCCCCAGCCGTAGTCCTTTTGTCTAATTAATGAGTGGCATCAGCTAGCTGGTGATGGGGTGGTGTGTGTTTGAGGAGCATCTCATCTCTTTTTCAGTTCACTCAAACCTTATATCATCCATCTTCATGGCTACAAGAAGAGGCCTGATGCATCATTAATTGGCATGCTCTCTCCCATAAGAGAACACAGAAGGAATACCCTGTCTAATAATAGCTTGCATTCCTTGCAATATCATGGCATTTGGGATGAGAGAGTGAGAGAGTGAGGGAGTGGCTCTCCAATAAGACACCACAAAAGGAATACCCTCACTAATAGCTTGACTTCTTTGCGATATCATGGCATTTGGGTTCACTCCAATTGTCCTTGCTGATTTGTGTGTGTGTGTGAGAGAGAGAGAGAGAGAGAGAGAGAGAGAGAGACAGAGAGACAGAGAGAGAGGGGTGTACATATGGATTGATCTCTGGAGAGTGAGGTACATGATCTTGATCAAATCCAGAGGAATGACCAGCCCCACCCATCCAGCATGTTCTAATCTGAAGGTGGTGTCCTGCAATTAATGAGTAAAAATGGCTGGGCTGGCCAGAATGCAAGACACACAACCAACTGAAAGCAAAAGCGAAACAAAGAACCATCATAGATCACATAACATTAGATTCTGTTGGTTTGGCTTTAAATCTTTCCTTTCATCTTAGAAAAAGTGAGGAGATCTCATGGTATTCATCAAATCAAAACCTAATTAAGAAGGATTTAAACTAATTCTTTTAAATTATCATATTCTAGTACGTCCCTTTCCTTCACGGCTTAAGCTGCTCGTGAAGCAAACTGAGAGAGACAAAATTCGAACTCATGATTTCCGCTCAGATATCATATTAAATAACCAATTATCTCAAACTCTTAAGCCAATTGGAATACACGAACTCATTCAAATTTGAAATTATGTATTCTAACAACATTCTTTCTGAGAAACAGAGAGAAGGGCTGTGTGATTGGTTTTGGAACTCGAGATATAGCTGGATGCAAAGAGAGATACTAATAGTGGTTACTGACAAGAGCTGATCTTTAGCAATCTTTACAGAGTTGCATCCAGATAAGCCCATGTTATCTCTTATTAGTGGCTACAGCACTATCCAGATCAGTGTCTGGCTGCTGCTTTAATCAATACTAATAAGCTGCTTTAATCAATACTAATAAGAAAGAATATCTCCTCATCCTCTTGTTCTTGGATTATAAGCACTTTTAGGAGATAGAATCAAAATCAAAGTTTTTAGAAGGCTTTTTAGCTTTTGGGGGCCTTCCTAACACTCAGGCAGTCGTTATCATGTCAACACATGTCTCCCACGTGCCATTCACGTACTTGCATGAGCTCTGGTATTCATTACTGTGTCCCCTGTCTCTCTCTCTCTCTCATGCTTTCGTACCTATTAACTATTACCACAGTAACTGTCACTGTAATTTAATTGTCTTTGGGAGAGGAGGAGGGGGATTTTTTTTATTTTTTATTTTTACCAAAAAGGACCTCTATAATTTATTTAGACACTTTAAGACCTCTTTCTTGTGTTTTTTTTTTTGCAACCTAGATTTTTTTTTATTATTATTAAAATATCCATGGCCAATACTTTGCTTAATGCGAGGCATTTAAGCATTATTTGCTTAAATTTATAGGATCACAAAAAAATCTTATTTGCTTGCAAGAATGTTTACTATGCGGAGAAGGACGCAATAAATGCCTACATGATGTAAAGCATTATTAATTCACCGCAACGTGACAATGATCCTAAATTGCATTTAAGTCAGGAGTTGGCTGGCATATATATATACCAAAATAATTAATATCGACTGGAAAATTACTCATATTTTGTGATCTCGATCTACTACAGTAATCCAAACAAGATAATTATGATTTGGATCGAGAAACATATAATTGAGAAAAATTGTTCCAAAGAAATTGGTGGTTCAAACAAGTATATTATTAATCATACATGTTTTAAGTGGATAAATATGCTAATATATACTGATCCATCTTTAATTCCTGTAAGGTATATGGCCTTAATCTAGAGGCCTTCGAGTTAATAAACTTTCTTACGTGACTGACATTATATTATAATGGATGACAATAATCCGAACATTATATAATGGGCATCAACAAAACCCCGACGCTGCATGCAATGCAATAAAGAAGCTGAAAAAAACGGAAAAAAAAGGATTTTTAGCGGCGATATTAGCGGCGTCGTCCGGGTATAACTTTCACCGCTAAAACAATTGGTACGGTCGCTAATTAACATCTCTCTACATTTAGCGGCCGTTCCAATGGTAGTCTAGTCGCCGCTATTGTTTTAGCGGCGAAGTTTTACATGCACGCCGCTAATAGTCCTTTTTGAACAAAATAAAGAGTGAAATATATGTCAAGCTTTAATCATGGATCGAGTGTTAAGCCTTTGTTTGGCAACGGGGTTAAGAGGGTTACCTACATTTAATCCTTATTATTTTACCAAATATCAAAATAATAATTACGGGATTGCGATTATTTCATTTATCACTTTCATTTTTATTTTTTTTACTCCGATTTCTCGTCCTCATTTTTTCTAACCCCATATATTCTCCTTAACACTGAACCAAACGGGGCTAAGTGATTTACTTCTCCCCCCAAACGAAAAATATCAGCGTATATTCCAAACGCTTTGGTAATCCATGCATGGATTGAGATACGATGTCAAACTTTGGACAACCAGAGAATATATGTGAAGCACAATCTTTCTTTGGTCTTCATTTCTTCTTCTGATTCTATGGAGCATAAAGATTCACAAATTGTCAAACTAAAAACGCAAAATAATTCAGGCAACAGAGTTAATTCCAGAATAGCAGGAGCAAATTGTGGTTTACTATAAATAGCACCATTACAATAAATACTGCATATATTATTTGGTTTAGTTGATGGATATAACATCTGATGATATAAAGAAATGGATGAAGTTGGTGAACTGGATGAAGACCCCCACCCATGATTACAACAATTACATGTATGATGACAACTTCTCTAGAAACTTCAAATCAGTGAAGAATTAGCATCACCAAGCCTACTCTTGCTCTTCCTTTCTGATTTGCGTTAGTAAGCTTGAGACCTCCAAAGAGCGGTGACAGTCAAAACTCCATGCCAAGAAGGTCCATTTGCAGACTAACTGTCAATGGAGTAGATCTAAGTATGTTGTTGCTTGGTGCAGTCAAATCCTTGGCAAACAGAAACCCAGACCACAAACACTAGAAGCAACAGAACTCCAAGAACCACCAACTTGATTTTCATGTTTTGAAGCCACATCTTCTTACGGACCTTTGTTCCTTGCTTTTTGAAATCCTGAGCCTGAAAGAAGATCGAGCAATTTACAACATCAAGGGAGTTACAAAATGCTAATGACTATTAATGTTACTGATGTTTCAGCTACCTGAGCACGCAAATCGACCGTCTTGTCTGCCAGATCAGTGAGCTTCTCTCCCCGGTCAACTGCCTGAAATGCATAATAGCCAAAAGAGCTACTTGTAAAACATCACTCCCAACATTGTTAATCTTCATACATATTCTGTTTTTTTTTAAATGAAGGTTCGTCATGAATAACTTTACTGAAAGCAGAAGCAAAAAAAAAAAACGTGGCTTCTATGCATAAAATGGTCTAGGTTTTGTTTGGTCAACCATTAGATTTTCATAGTTTTGGCCTCTAGACAACACCTGTATGACTAGCATCATAGAAAGTCAAGTAGAAGTGGAACCTCACTAAGACAAAATTATTCAAGCAAAATCTATCAATTGGACATCTGCTAGTCAAGAAGTTAAGCTAGAATAATCGGTTTAGAGAAACCTTATCAAATAGACATGTTATATTCACACAACAAGGTGAATAGCTATCATGTTGCCCGGCATAGTGTTTAGTGGAAGGAAATTTTTTCTTGAAAAGTGATTTTCCGTCCAATGCAAGAGAATAGCAATGTAAAGAGAACATTAATAATAACGATATGAAGATGATCAACATGGTATGAATCACGTGCCAACCAGCAGAAAACCAATAACAACCATAAACATTGAGCTATCACACTAGCAGCCCCTCAAGAAGTCTCTTCCCAAAAAACCATAAAAGTACTGGTAGAAACCATTAGAAGTTCCAAATGAAGGTTTGACTTGGGTACAGCACCCACTGGTCTCAGGAATACTAGTTTGAAGAATGTATAAGTGCTCTTCTCTGATCCATACGAATCAACAGGAGAGCTGGTACCTTGAAGTGGTAGGAGTCACCCTTTCGAGCCTAGTACCAGTAAACAAATTTCGAGTTTTTCTACTTTAAGCTGCGCTCCTGCCATAAAGGGCATCTCATCACATGTTAGAGATATGCCCCGTTCACACCCATTCAAGATATGAAACCTCCAGAATTTCTGGACCGATTCATTGTTAATTTTTGCCTCCGTGCTTATTTTTATTTTTTTTTACTGATGGCGGGAAGCTTTGTTTCCTCCATTTCTCTTTAGCTTAAAAAATGCATTTCGAAGTATCAAAAGAATGCTGGAAATCTATATCAGATAAGCAGAAGAGACGAGCAGGCTAGCAATAAGGGAATAGGTTCATAATGATGGTTCAAACTTAGGACAAGGAATGATGAGCAAGATGTTGGAGCGGGTGCAGGAAGATTCCAAATCAGGACTGGAGATTCCAAATCAGGACAGGATTTCGAAGATTTAGAGAGTTGAAGAGGGAGTACACACTACATCTAAAGCATTGGACATGTTTACTCACGCTATGCATTTCAAAAATAACTAGGCAGCTTAACAACAACTACGACATTATTCATGCCAAATGAAATAGCGAAATGCATGTGTAAATCCCTGAAAGGACTAATCTTTTCACCATATACAGAACAAAAGGGATGTAACTTTAATACCTTTTCTATATTTTCCAACATTATACTTTTGACTTCTGATACTTGAGCCTGCACTTTGAAAAGCTTCTCTATCTCTTCTGCATGCTCTATAATATACAGCATATGCTCCTTAATAGTTGGTCTGCAGAGTGGTTAACTTTACCCCATTTATTTTGTGCAAATGAGGGGACAAAGATCAATACATCAAGGAAATTCAAGCAGCAAAGAAGATTGATTAAGCATACCCAAACTCCTTGTTGAGACTTTTAGCAGTTGCAGTATCGGCCTTACCACCCCCATATCTCCTTTTGAAGTCTGCCTTCAGACGCTCCAGGAGGGCCATGGATATATGTTTTGCAACAGATTCTTTAGCAACAACACAATATGCTGTACAAACAAGACCAATGGAAAATATCGCCAAATCAAAATAATATTGAGCTCCTGGATGCTACTTAGTGAACCATATAAAGAGATTGACAAAATAGGCCAGCTGAGTTTACAGTGTTTCAAGATGTACTATAATAAGTAAACTAGCAACTCTATGACAGAGAACAAGAACGATGAGCAACATTCAACAACAGGTTTTACATGTGAGACTGTTAAATGGACCCATTTCCTTATCTAATTTTACCTTAGTTCCCTTTCACTTGGTTCATCAAATTTTCATAGTGAAAACCAAAGATTATGATACCACCTTGAAAACTGGAAAAGCAGACTCCAGACATCACCTCCTCCGGGGACATCTCAAGAGATGATCCACAACTTTTGACCCAAAAGAAGCTATATGAACATCACAGATCACAACAACATCATAGATGACAACACTATTTCTTAGAAGCATAACTGTAACCAACCAGCTACAAAACCGATGTCAATCGGCTTAGAATGGTATAGTCAACATTAGTTTCTTGAGCAAGAAAGTCCATAATTGCTTCACACATTCATAGAGAAATCTCAAAATGGCATCAGGAATCATAGTACGAGATCATACTTTCTTCACATGTAAATAGCAAGGAAGAAACTTCTCCACCAAACAAATTCCAGCACTCGGCATCCGTAAACACTGTAAACTTATGATTACGGATCAAAATCCCAGATGGCATAGAAGGGGAGGTCATGAGTATATTCGCCATCAACACCATTTTTGAAGAAACTAAACTCAGCCCTGACGACTACTTATCAAAGAATGGTCGCTATCAAATTGGTGATGACTAACCATTTAATTGTATACCCCAAGAAAAGCGACATGAAAGAATTTCAAAATTTCCGCGAGAGACCCTCTCAAGGTACTTGAATAACCCTGCTCTTGACTAAAATATTCATATAGGCTCATCATTTTCCCATTCCATAAACCTTTCTGCAAACCTATCATCCTACCAATTGAAGTAAATGGCGTCCACAAGTTATAACTATGTTGGAGAAGAGATCCAGATAACCAAGTAAGTAGCCTAAATTTCCCGCGAAAACATCAAATCCATCTAGAAATCATCCGTAATCTATGAATCAGTATACTTTAAAGAAACGAAGACATAGAGATCGATGGAGTTTGAGCCATTACCATAGCCATCTTCGAGGAGGAAGTTGAAGGTGTAGCGGTCGCAGGAGTAGGTAAAGCGACTATTGGCAGCGGGGAGGCGGTGGAGGCATTGGGCGGCGATCGCCGGGAAGTTCCCGGTGAACTCCGTGTACTCCGCCACCACCAAAGTTCCCCGCGCCACGAACCCGTAGATGAACCACCCACTCTTACCCTCCTCCTCCCCCATGGATCCGGGCTAGGGTTTTGGATCTCGCTTTGGAGGAGGGCGAGGAGAGGCGGAGTGGAGTGGAGTCCAGTGGATTGCTCGAGCATTAGCGAAGATGGAGGCCGTGGTGGCCGTGGGTGCATTGGATGAGTCAAGAGGAACAAAGAACATAGAAATCAACAGATAGAGAACCGACACGTGGATAAAATCGTGTACGTGAAGAGGAAACAATGGTAGAGTTGGGTGTTTGGTGCATGGGCTATAGTAGGGAGAGTAAGGCAAAGAGGTGACAGTGATGCTTTACTTCCGACTCTAATGGGTTCGTTCCGTGTGAAAATGGTTGACGAACGAGGAAAGAAAGGAATTTAATTTTTAATACATTTGATGCAAGTGTTTTTTCCCCTTCTTTTTTGCATTTGTTTTTTTTTTTTTTTTTTTTTGACAAGTTTAGCCCAGGGGTCATTGAAAACCAAGTAACAAAACGATGAACTACATCAAAACTAGGGGCTACCCCCAAGCAGCCTCTTGAGCTCGTGGGGCTCCTACGCAAAACTTGGCCGACCACCGGCCCCTCACGGCTCTCGCAAGGCCATCATCCTCCTCATTATCCTCTCTTGCTACAAATCGTACATGAATCTCCTTCAGCTGGGCTACATTCCAACAAAGTCCTTGTAGTCGGCTACTTTGAGCACCGGGCCACTATTTCCTCCCATTAACACATTCAACCAAGTCCTTGGAGTCGGACTCCAACAGCATCCTCTCGCAACCTCGACTTCTAGCGATGTCTACCACCTTCTCATTAAAAAACATTAATGACTAAAATAAGGATAAATTGATTAATTAACGGTAATGTGGTCATTGTTTCTTGAGTGAGTTAAAAATTTAAAGCCATAAAATATTCTTATTGCATATCGCCCTCCTATTGACTCATATTTTGAATCAATGGAAATTAATTGGCTGAGCAAGGAGAACTTGGTCATCATATTTTGGGTGAGTTAAATAAATAAAATTAATTTGATTTACTAAAAAGAATTTATCGTTAGAGGGCTTTCTTTTCTTTTTCTTTAAAAAAAAAAAACAATAAGAAACGAGACACCCGAATCGGCAAATATATATCTGCCAACCATGCCGCTGAATCTCCAACCCAATGGTAACATCTTCCCTTCGTATTTTTTATTCCTCAATTCTACTGTTTCACTGGGTCTTAGCTCAAAACAAATTCCTACAATGCAATCAAATGGCTCACAGATACTCCCTTCAAATGTTCAAAGTTTCTGTTTTGGTCCAATAAAACATAAATCATTTCACTTTCAGGCTCGATGTGTATTGGTCAAATAGAAGATCATTTGGTGTGGGTAATGAGGAGGCCTATCCAGACCGACAATGTTTTAACATCTGAACTGATGGCTATTGATGCTATGTTGGTTTGTGTGTGACACGGGCTCAAGCGTATTGTGATTAAATTAGATTCAAAAAAGACGATGGATATCATCAATGGCTTCATATTATGACCTACTGAGGTGAAGTCTTTGACGAAGAACATATGATCTGAGGTGCTATATTTTAAATCTATAATTTTCTTGTATGTTCCTAGAACTTTCAATGCTAAGGCAGATTGCATTGCAAAGTGATGCTGCCACTCTGAAGTCCTGTTTAGATGAAATTTAGAAGACGTGCAAGAGACTTTGGATTTGTTGATGTAATACCAACCTCCGGACTGAACTAATTAAAAAAAAAGCTTGAATCCTATAGCTGAAACTATTTGGTTTCAGCAAAACTTGAATCCATGCTCGCCACATGACTTCTTTTTATGCAGGTACCATTACAATGTAACTAAAATAAATAAATTCATTTTTCCTAGAGATTTAGGGAAAAAAAAGAGAATTTACGTTAGCTTAAACTATGGACAATTGGGGATTTTACAGGCACTCAGCCATCTTCTTGGACGTAAAACTTAGCCTCAACTTCCCCTCAACCTCCATCAACAAGGATCATCCTAAAGTCCAGCCAATCTTTTCATCTAAAGCCTCAAACTGCAAAGCTTTGCCGGCCTCTAACAGGCAACCATTGCCAAGACTACCGGTCATGCCCCTCATCACCCTAGGTATGCTAGGTACCGCATTGAACGATTTCCTGACCACCTAACACAGCATGCTCACTTTATAGCAGCCCTTCCTTGACCACGAGGCATTTTCTTTGATCCAGCTGCCAGAAATTAAATAGACCAATCAGCTCGCATGACATTTGGATCATAGAAAGTAAATGCAGGGAAAAGTGTTCGAATAAAGATTTGTGTACATGTGACCACGTGGCATATGCATTGTAGATGCCTCTAATCGATAGCGATTGATTGATCTAATCTATCGGTACGATTAATTGGTCTATTCCATCGGTAGTGAGATACCGATGGACTAGATCAACCAATCGGTACCTCACAATATACCGATCCGATCAATCGGTATTTCAATACCGATCCGATCAATACCGATTAGTTGATCTAATCCATCGGCATCGGTATTGTTCTACCGATGGACTATATCAACCAATCGATATCTCACTACCGATTCAAACGCATGCGCAGTGTACATGCTATGGCCATGTACACAAATCAGCGCTCAAAGTGTTCACTTACGTTCTTCAATATCCTTCAACTGGTAGTAGTGAGGGGCAATTTCTGTCAGCCATTCATGCTTTAACTCTGTTACCTGATGAAACAATCAAATTTCTAACTTTCCAGCCCAACAGAAACACAAAAACAAAAATAGAAAAGAAGACCATAAACAAGCATGTTTTACCTGCCGCATATACTCTTTCGTTGTAAGCACAAGTTCATGGTAAATTACCCATTTTGGAAGCACCTAAAAGAAGAGCAAACGAGATGAAACTAGTTAGAGTTTTTGTGAACAAAACTTAATAGCGTGCATTGACACAAATTTAGCAATTTACATCTACCCAACCAAAATGCGTACAAACTCCACTAGCAATGTATAATAGACAACTTGCCTGTGCCAAACCAGAAGTTGGATGAATGTATACAGTTTGGGGATTCTTAACGGTCTTGTATGCACCGGTCTTCTGGAGCTTTGCTGAGTGATAAAAGAAACCTGATGTTATAGCCTTCTTTATAGCATCCAAATCATTGGGATTGGAGATGAGTTCAATCTCCACCCTATCCAAAAGCCCCTCCAGTTGCTTTCTGATGTCCAAGGCTCGTTTCATGCTCCGCACCTGAATATAATTCTCATAGCACCACTGAGTGCTGAAATTTGTTTCTTTCCATGAATTATAGACGTTCAGCAATGCAATATGATCTCCCACATTGCCAGTGTGAAAATTCAGCCTGGCATTATCTGCATGCACTTGCTTGTCCTTAGGACGATAGAAGATTGAATTCCCAACAGATAGCATTGCGGCAATTGAGATGATCTCGTCTGAACACTTGTACTTCTCAGAAGCAACAATCATCTTTGACAGCATGGGATCTAATGGAAACTCTGCCATCCTTCTTCCAACTTTGGTCAACTCTCCACGACTATTAAGTGCGCTCAGTGCAAAAAGCAGCTCGAGAGCCTTCAGTAGTGCTTCTGAAGGTGGTGGATCCATGAAATCAAAATTCATCAGGTCATGTATGCCAAGGCTCTTCAGAGTAAGTACGACATTTGCAAGGTTAGTCCTCTGTATCTCTGGTACAGTGTTATCCTCAAGATCATGGAGATAATTATATGCCGTGAACAGACGAAAGCATTTTCCAGGCCCAGTACGTCCAGATCTACCAGCCCTTTGCATTGCGGAGGCCTTTGAGATTGGATTAACTAGCAATGACTCCATACCCGTCCTAGGATTATATGATTTCATCTTGCAAAATCCGGGATCAACAACATACTTAATCCCATCAATTGTCAGTGACGTCTCAGCTATGTTCGTCGCTAAAACAACCTTGCGAGCTCCTTCTGGAGTTGGTTCAAAAATCTTGGCTTGAAGCTCTGTTGGTAAGTTAGCATATATAGGACATATTATAAGTTCGGCTATTTTTGTACCCAAACCTCTTGTTCTATGCTTCAGGATCTCATCAACTGTTTCAATTTCCTCCTGACCTGTGAGGAACACAAGAATATCCCCAGGTGATTGGGTCACGTGTATTTGAAGAACAGTGACAATCACCGCATCAATATAATCTGCTTCCGGTGCTGTAGTAAAGTGTATATCAACTGGGTAACGCCTTCCAGGTATTGTGAAAATTGGGGCCTTGTCGAAGTAATCGCTGAATTTCTCAGCATCAAGTGTTGCACTTGATATAAGCAACTTGAGATCTTTCCGAAAACGAGAAATATCCTATTAGCACAAACTCAGTGTTAGGTCAGGCACGTCTAATAGTATCTAATAGAACAGCACAAAACCGAAAGGACCTTTACATGATCTCTCTGAATGACTCAGCATACCTTTACTAGGCCAAATAAAATATCTGTTGAAACGGTCCTCTCATGTGCCTCATCCACCATAACAACACTGAATTTCACAAGAATAGTCAGAACAGATTATCCAGATGACACTGATAGACAGGCTAATATGCATTTCCAATCATTGTACCTACCTGTAGCTTGCTAAATCAGGTTCACCAAGGAACTCCCGCAACAGCATGCCATCAGTCATATACTTTAGAACAGTCTTATCCGTAGTACAATCTTCAAAACGGATGGAATAACCAACCTATTATTGAAGGTCAACAAAAGTGAAAGTGAAGGAACATATTAACAGTAAGAAATGTTTTGCTGTCAACTCAACGGCAGAAAGAACGTTGCAGATTTTCAGAGAGCAAGAAACCAGATTGAGAACAACAAACCTCGTTCCCTAGTTTAACACCCATCTCTTGAGACACTCGTGCAGCGACACTCATCGCAGCAACACGACGTGGTTGCGTGCATCCAATCTATAACATACCAAAAAGGTCAGTGATTACATCATTTGAAAAACTTCAGATGAATCCTACGTTTTTCCCTAATGTGGGCTCTCTATAGGAAGAGGCCATAAAAAGACAACAGAAAACAGTGAAGTTTTACCAGCTGCAAAAAAATAAAGAATAAAGCAAAATAAAATGTTGATCATCTGTGTCCAATTTACATGTAAAAGCCTTGCGGTTTAAAAAAGATTTGTACATATGATTATGTACACAGAGTAGCATATAATCAACTAGAAAGTTAGCTTGTAGACTAAAGAGTCGCTTTCTGTGATCTGGATCTCACATGCTTAACTCTGTACATCATAGCAACATTCTCGCACAAGGTCCCTCAGTATTCATTAAATTTTCCAAAACACTAAAATTCAAGAGCACACATCTGGGCTTGATGTTCTTGATAAAGTTGATGGTTAAGGACAGAATAGAAAGAGAGAATTTGCAACAGTAGCCTTCAGAAGACAAACAAGAGTTGTGTGTCTCTTGCGTTCCTATTAACATAAAGTTCAACCACCTCAAAATGATCAGCTTTGGCCGTAACATCACAAGAAAATGACCCCAACATCTTTTATATACGCGCAGACAGCATGATATGCTTAATAGGCATCATTGGAACATCAAAACATTTCCTGCATTTCATGTGGGGTCATAGATACATCATGTGCATCTAAAGTATTTAAATGAGAAAATGATAATCCTAATACACGTCTTACAATAAACGTCAAAGCTTTTCCTGACTTCCATATCTGGTCATAGATAAATCGTGCACGTATAGGGCATCTAAATGAGCAACAGATAAAGCAACATACAAATACACTATAGAGTAAATCATGCGTTTATGCTACCATGCAAGGATTGCAAAGCCGGTGGCATATGCCGGCACGGCATTTGCTGCCAGCACAGGATATGCCGATCAGTTGTGCCAAAGGAATGTGTGAGAGAAAGAGAGGAATATAGGAGGTGAGATTGAGAGGAGAGGAGGAGAAGGATCACGAGGAGAGCAGAGGAGAAAAGGGAGCCGCCGAAGGAGACCGATGAAGGAGTCCGGCGCTGGCGAATGATCGGCATATCCCGTGAAGGAGTCCGATCACGAGAGAGAAGTGGGGGCGTTGGCCAATCGAGAGATAAAGAGGCGTAGATTAGGGTTTATAAGTATTTACAACTTTAAATAACGGGTTTTACACTTGAAACCAGTTAATTAATAAACATGAGACCAGTTAATCGATAAGTATCATATCCTAACCCGTTCAATTACAAAACAACGAACCCTACCTTTCTTTCGCCTTCACCGCCGCCTCTTCATCTCCCTCTCTTTTTTCCTTCTTTTTCTCTCCCTTTTTGTCCCCCCTTCTCCCCCCCCCCCCCTCTTCTCTTCTTTAACCCTCATCTTCCTCTCCTTTCTCCTCATTCTCTTCTTCCTTTTTCCCCTTTTATTTTCTCTGGTTCCTCCCCTCTTCTCTTCCTCTCTTCCCCTCTTCTTTCCGATCGGCACTAACCCGTTGCCGGGCGGCAACACCATGTATCAACCGGCACCAGCCGGTGCCGATCGGCTCACCTACGAAATCCATCGAGCCATAGCCGGACCCAAAGCCGGAGCCGCTAAGCCACCGGCTCGAGATTTGCTGGCCAGCACCAAGGTTGCCGGTCGGCAAAGGAATCCTTGCTACCATGTCTCAAGTTGTCATCCACATTCCCCAAAATTTTGTCCAATTCATGTCATACACCTGTATGTAGTTCAAATGCTGTTTTACAATATTATTGACATATGCATGAGTTGTCAGCATGGGAAAAACATTCTAGTTGATCCAACTACAGTCCACAATTAGTATATAGGGTTCAACAAGTTTACATGTCTATCACCAGAATTTCACAATTAGGAGCAGCTTCTGCAGTTATACTAATGAGACTAGATTATCCAACAACAGGAAACACAAAATGAAATTCCAACACAATTTCCTACCTAGTGCTCTGCTACATTTTAGAAAGCGCAACTTTTGGAGGAGATATCTTTTTATGTAGTGAAATATAGAACACAAGCATGCTAGGTAGAAAGGGATCATCACTCAGTAGTGAGAGCCCCTTGTTGGGTTGGTCACGCTTTTAGAAAAGATCAAGATTAGCCTGAGAAGGAGATCCTTCAGAACTAAAACACTAAATATGGAAAGGAATTGTGTTTTTGTTTAAGTACCTTTCCACGCTGTGTGTACCCGGCTTCATGAAGATATTGGGGAATCTGAGTAGTCTTTCCAGAACCAGTCTCACCGACAATGACAAGCACCTATATAAACATATTTTAAGGCACATTCTATGAACCAGCAAAAATGAATAAGGTAACCGGCACAGTTCATTGTTCGTTGCAATCTAGGGCACTTACGTGAGAAAAAGATAAAAGGAACAAAAGTTAAAATATAGCTACAAAAACTGATCATGTATCTATATGAGACAATTACAGACCTGATGATCATTAACAGCCTGAAGTAATTCCTCTCTGTAACGATAAATAGGCAGTGATTTTCTTTCCTCCTAAAAAAAAAGTGGACATCAACACATTCAGCAATTCTCAGACCTAAGCCAGGTCTTGTTAAAATTGAGGCGCCATAATACACAAGAAAGGCTCTTTAATAGGACAATGGAAACCAAGTACAAAACTGTAGGACAGGAAGGAAAAACGAGATAACAAGGAAATAAATATGAAACCTTGAGCTTTTCCAACATAGAATTTGCAGCTGTTACGGCTGGTCTGTCAGCAGCCAACTCCTCTTCATTCTGCGGAAAGACAAATGAGGTTGGAACACTATACAACATGGCTCCTACTCCTAGTAGACAAGATTGTAATAAATGGAGTTTAAAGTAATTTCTTGACATGCCTGTATACCACCTAAGACATCTGCCTTGATGAATTGAATCCCATCCTCGAAAACAAATCTAAAAGAAGAAAACGAAACTGAAAATGTAAGGCAGGAGTTTAAACATGTAAGCTGAAACCATAATCATGGAAAACCTATAGGACCTCCAATGTGATCCTTTTGTGCATAGTTGGTTTCCATTATGTATGAATTATAAGCTCATGAATACGTATTGCTTTATTCTATGGTCATTGGTTACATATCTGAAATGTAGAGAAATTTGTATAACATCGCTGCTAAATGTGGATATGGACGATGCAACTTATGTATTTATCATTTCTTAATAAGATCAAATTAATGAGGATATGGACCATTAAGAAGGGGTTCTTGGCCTTTACTACGACCAAAAGCTACTGACATCACTGCATGTGGAACAACCAGTCTGATCTAGTTTGATTCAAATCACAAAAAAATTGCAATCGTAGCTGCCATTGAAGATAGCTTCAACCATTTACAAGGTAAAATTACTAATTATGGCTGGTCATAGGCGATTTCACTATTTCAATGAAGCACACAAGTAATGATAAAGGAAAAACTATTGCAATATGCTCTCTCTTTTACTTTCTTTAGGCACTTGCACATTCATCTTCTTGCCTAGATCAGACACACCCTTTGTGGTCTTTTTGACCAAGGAGGCTTCCATGAAAGTTAAAAAGTAATTTGGTGGCCAAACAAAAATGACCACATTTGTCGTATTTTAAAGATGAATCAATAAGGAAGCTAGTAACACTTTAGGGGGGAAAAATTATACGGAAAAAAAACTAATGTGTACTTACTGAAATTCGTCTGCTACTTGCTTCTTGTCCTTTGAACCAAACATCATAGTCGCCTTTCCTGAAGGGGGGGGAAACAAAGTGGTTTCATTATATGCTACAAAACCTACCTACTATCTTTCAATGAATGGATGGGTTAATTTTTCAAACAATGTCTAACTCGGATACAATGTGAAAGAAGTAAACTGAAAATTTGTTAAAGAACAAGCACTACCAATTTGATGCTCTTCCCATGCTTCTTGTTCTGCAAATGGATTCATTTTATCTCCAGCACCAGCGTCCCTGCTTACAGCATGAAGAAACTTAGCATGCTCAATCAGACGAAAATGCTTATTTTCAAACTACAATTATTGTGTTAGTTCATAATCCGAACAATAAATTTGATGCTAAAATTGATGATGCAAGCTGGATGCATGTGAACTGACTTGTAGCGTTGCACGGCTGCACCAAATCTTTTCTCTTGATTTACATCTCCTTCTTGGTCGTATGCCTCAGGCATCCGATACTGCCATCCAGGTAATTCAATATTTAGCATGTCAAGGATTATGATCTCATGACATCCATATTGACAAATATGAATTAAAAGAACTAACATGATTAAACAAAATAATCTGCATTAACTCACTGACATTTGCTGCCGTAGCTTAAGTTCCTGTACTTGGGAAATATACTGGATTGGACCTCTCTTCATATCTGATACATAGTCTATGACTCTATGCTAGAAGTCGGTTATACCACTGCTTTTTGTATTTCTGAGCAGTATACTGTCCTAGATGTCATAATTATCCTTCCCTACACGGGGAAGAATTTCTCAAGTCGTGGCACAGAATATTGCAAACTTGCAGTCACTTTTTAAATCCCCTATTCCAACAGAATTGCTACCAACATTTGAGATATGATCTGAAGTAGTGAACATCAAGTCAATCTTACCTTCCACTGATTTTCGCGAATAAAGAAATACACATCAAAACTAGGCAGGCAACGTGTATCTTAGAACATTGATTGTGCTACAGTATACATTTTACAACTTGGACACCAAAATGACCAAATTGCTTGTCTTTCAATATCCTCGATGGAATATCACCTTGGATACCACAAATGCCTAGCTATATTGCTTTATCATATCATAATTGGAGCAGCACAATATTGCCATAATTCACCATTACTACCATACTTTCCGAATGTCCAGACTAATATAATACATCTCTTTCGCTCATTGAAGTGCTTAATTTCAGTTGTCTATTTTGAGAGATTTTTCACTCTCGAGTTTCACGTGTAGATGGCCTTTTTGACCACATCGCTGTGCTAAGCTATTCAAAAAGACTAGCATTATTCTAACTGTTTATATATCCACATCTAGATATGTGCTTATGCATACATAATATTCCACAATTCTTGTAAATGGAAATGGAAGGTGCCTTGAAATGTAGGTGCTGGCAAACTGGGTGCCAAGCAGAGACCTTGGCAGCCCACTTGGTATGCATGGATTTAGCTTCGAACACACATGAAGTGCTTCAATATCTCACATATCTCCTTCATGCATGCTTTTGAAAAAATAAGCTACCCATTTATAGCAAGTGCCAAAAAAGTAGCTGAACCCAATGGCAACTTCCAAACATGTACTGCCAAATTGTACAAGTGTAAAGGATCAAGCATGGAGCCCTCATCATATGCTCCACGACATAATTTCTTAACTCAGTGGTCATATAACAGAAACGTAGAAGCATATCTAATATCTGGTCATGCCAAAGGTGATTGCTCAACTACAGATAAAGATATAATCTCCATTCTACAGATGTGATCATGGTGCAATGGCAGACCTTAACATAAGCAAAAGACATTTTCGCCCAGATTTTCTCAATCACAAGTTCAAACAAACCAAAAGGTGGCATCTGTGACTAGTAATCAAGCTTTATCCAAGGTGCCAGTCTACATTCTTCTATCTGAATCTCTGATAAGTGTTAGAAAAAATTGTCAAAAAAAAAACCGTGTCAAAAATATGGGCATGATCAAAGAATCAACGGATCATTCTGTCACAGTAAAATTTCTGCCCAATGAGAAGCAAGTTTGCTGGGTCCTAGTGTCGAACATAATTATCTTTATTCTAAATTCAGAGAATCGAAGTTGGGATCTATTCCAGACTATAATAGAATAATTCACAAAGATATAGCTGAATTGCAAGCTAGTTCAAAGCATAGTGTTGGATGTGTGCCCAAGCATCTCCTGGCTGGCACGGTACATTGTCAGCACAGATCATGCTGACATGGTAGTAAATGAAATGCAAAAAGAATCAAGTGACAAGACCAAAAAGAACATGAAGAGAACAAATACAAGCATTATAGAAATGAAGAAAATGACCCATTGCTATGGCAGGTTTGAGCCACCTCAATGGCATCTTTATATGGCTCACAAGGAGTATATGAGAAATAACACAATTAGGGACCAATAATATATCTGACATCAGAGAAGCAGTACTAACCCAAACATCTAAGATCAGAACAATTTCAGTGTCTAACTAACACAAGTTACATTAACATCAAGTACCTCATTAATACTGTCAGCATCTTCTGTGTGGTTTTTAGCAAGCTCATAAATTTCCTTCTTTAACCTGCAAAAGACGAGCCATGAGAAATGTATCGACTTCAAGAAACACATATGAAACTACACAGGACACAATAAAACACTTCCAAAACATTAGATACCGAATGTACTATTTGAAATATCAAGTGAGCATAAATAACTCCTAGAAGAAGACAATCCTCAGGAAGCTTTAAACTTTGCAACTACCATAAACTAAAAGCATGCTATATGTTCAGCCTTCAGCTAGTATCCTTGTCATAAAAATCAGTGATTAAGTCCTTTAAAAGCTATTGAATTCATCATGGAGGTCTGTCCCATTTTTTTCGGGGCAGGATAGCGGTACAACACTAAACCCATCACGCTGAAGATTAATATATTATCAGCCTAATATCAACTCTAAACATATTTCATAGAGAAGGAGTGGTGGGTCTGGAATAGATAACCACAGGTGGCCAATTGAATTTTTAACGATTTGCTTTGAATTTTTAACAATTGAACCCAGGAAAAGGGGCTCCCAAGAAAACTCAAGCAGACAATTATCAAGAGTTCCAACAATGTACATAACGATTTGCATTGCTTCTATTTTGTAAAACACTATACAACAAGTAAAAAACACCACAAAACACCAAACAGGCAATGGAGCAATTTCAGTGCAATTTGACACAGGAGCAATTACCTGAACTTCCCAACCAAACATACTTAGAACATTACTTGCTCTATCAACTAGATGCACATGCATACAATAAACCAAAAGTCCATAATAAACTGGGATTTCAAGAGTCCAAAGCATATTTCAGCTATCAACTTTGCTCCCTAATTGCTTCGTTGTTTTTTAAAACAAGTAAATAACTCCATGGCACACTAGCTGAAAGCCAAAGCATTCTAACTTCGACACTCAACTATCTGTTGCTGAAATCCTGATACCTACCTGCAAATTTCTTCAGCCCCGATTCATCCATCCAGATGAAATTTATTTAGGTATCACCCACGCTAAAAATCGATATTAACGCCAATCAAACCAAATGGCTTATTAAACACAAAGTGAAAAGGTAATGCCTTTCTCACAGGAAAATTCCTTTGAAGTTGATGTCCAGTTAGATCGTAATAGCTTCTCTACAGGAAAATCTTTTATTACTCACATGCGTAGCAAAAAAGTGAAGGTTAATACAAGCATGTAGACGGTTATTGCACAGAATAAATCAACAAGAATGGCAACAGCCGCAAGACCACAGCCCATCACATACATGGATATCTACGTTCCTCTTTCTGCAGGATTAATGTCATTAGCAAAAAGACATACCAAACCACCTCAGTGCTAATTTCGACAATAAGAAAGAGTATGCTCTCCATATATTTGAACATTAGGTAATCAAACAAACAAGCACAAAATTAGATCCCATAATAATTTTTTTTATATTAGTTGAGCCCGAAGGCTAACAAGCACAAGATTAGATCCAGAATGATTAGTGGTTGTGTACGAATGAAAAGATCACAAAGGTTTAAAGTTTAAACCGAATTCCTTCTAGTGCCTTTCAAGACTCCTCAAATGTCCAACATAAAGAAGAGCACAAATTGATGTGCTTAGAAGTCATTATGAGCAATGGCTTATGACGACTAGAGATATTGTAAAAGTTTTATTATATTTGAGCCTGTCTTCAGGTCACGCCACGAGTAAAATGTGCCCAACACAGTTCGCTTCTTTTAAGAGGGAAAAGCTTAAATGAGTGACCAAGTAGCTGGATCTTTTCCTTCTCGCTTCAGTATAATCTCTACAGTAGCATTTCTACTACTGAGCTAGGCTTGCTCCAAGATCTAGGAAAAGCGTCAAGGTATTCTAAAAGATTGCTGAAGACAAGGGCTATTTTGAAGAGATCAAAGCAAGCAATTGTCTATACTACATCAACCAGACCACTTACCCAAAAGAGTGCAATAAAAGAATAAAACCTGTGTATAGCTCATTCAAGTTAATGGAGACATCAAACTGATCAAAGCATAAACTATGTCAACAAATTTGCGCTTTGAACAATTCAAATGATTTCACTGATGCATACCATAGAGTTACCACATTACAGTTCCAAAATATTAGTTAAAAGCAATAATTTCCTGGTTAAGAAAAAAGACTATCCAGAAAATCTCCATGATCTTATTCTTCACTCTTTAATCAATAAGTATTGTCCCAAGTGCAAAACATACAAGACCTAAGGAATGAACTAAAGTAATCGGCGTAATCAGCTATCAATGCTCCAACATCCTGCTCACAATCTCGAAACAAGCAATCCCCAGAAATCATCCTTTATTTAATGCTTAATCAAGAATAACTGATAGAGTTTATAACAAAATCCACGAAGAAGCAACAGAGAGAACTGGAGCACACATTAACCACTATTTCTTCTATCCTAACTTAGCCTAATTTGTCCTAAGATCTGCTACAAAATCATCATCAACGTCTTCTCAAGCACTTGATGTTGTAATATAAGAAGATGCAAATATTCACAATTAACTTCTACTTATTTTGATACAAAGTTCACTCACATAAATAGTTAATGGTTAATTAAGACTACAATAGCTTGATAGGCTGAAAAATCTCCCTGAAAATGACAGCAGGTTATGCTGTACACTCTTATATAACAAAATGAGATTAGTCACTTATGCCGACCTCTAAAGATAATGAAGAAAAAGATTGCATTAAAAAATTCCAAGTTTCCTGAAACCTGAAATGCTAAAATTAACAATTCCTAATGCTGGAATGAGTTCAGATATTCATATCATTTACCACTCTAACCACAAATAGAGAGACCAAAAAGCTAAAGTAGACAACACTTTTCAGGTTGATAACAACCTTGCAAGCCATTCTCTCCATTTTCCTTCCCATGTTTTACAATAGACTAGCGAAACAAGTTGAATGCCTCTCTATCGTCTATAAGTCTCAGGCACAGTTCAACATGTAATTTTGATGTGAAATAAGTCATGAAGCCTGAGAAGATTGAATAGAACATACTACCCAAGGATTTCCATACCGGCCGGCCGGTATGCACCGGACCGGCAGCTAGCCGGGATAACCCCCCCCCCCCTCCGATTCAAGGGGGGGGGGGGTGCCGGTGTTGTGCCGGGCGATACCTCATGTACCGCCCGGTACGGATCCGATACATACCGGATCGTCGTGGACGGTCACCGACAGCTTCCACTGTGAGCACCGACGGCTTCTTTGGCTGCTTGCAATGATTGCACCAACGTCTTAATTGCATCGAGCCACCGACACCTTCAGTTCTATAAACCATGGAGGGGAAGAGAGAAGGAGGGAAGGAGGAGAGAAAGAGAGAGGGGAGGGAAAGAGAAAAAAACAGAGGAAGAGCCGGAGGAGAGAGAGAGAAACAGAGGAGGAGCCGGAGGAGAGAGAGAAATAGAGGAGAAGAAAGAGAGGGGAGGAGAGAAAGAGGTAACCATTAACAGAGGAGGAGCCGGAGAAACAGAGCAAGAGGGAGGAGGAGAAGAAAGAGAGGGGAGGAGAGAAACAGAGGAGGAGACGGGGCCGGAGGGGAGGAGGAGACGTGGCCGGAGGGGAGGAGGAGACGGAGCCGGAGGGGAGGAGGAGCCGGAGGCGGAGGCGGAGGGCAGGAGCAGGAGTCGGAGGGGAGCATGAGGCGGAGGAGAGCAGGAGCCGCGATCTCGGGGTCAGGGGCGGGTAAGGAGTGAAACTGAAGAAGTGAAGAGGGTCACGGGCAGCGGGAGAGAAAAGGAAGGAAGGAGAGAGAGAGAGGGCAGCGGCCACGTGGAGAGAGCAGAGAAAGAGAGAGAGAGAGGTGGCCACGTGGAGAAACGGGAAAAGAGAGAGAGAGCTGTCACGTGAATTGGTGGGGTAGCAGGAGAGCAAGATAAGGAGAGAAATAAAAGAAAAAAAGGTGGTCGGGTAGTCAGCAAGTCTGAGAAGGAGAAAAAGAGGAGAGAGGTGAGTGAATTCACCAGCTAAAAATTGATATGTTATTTATCATTAGTTTTTATTTATCAATGATAAGCCTCATATAATATGTTATTTATTATTATTATTTATTTAATGATGATAATTAGTAAAAAAAATTATTTAATAATGATTTTTTGGAGATACCGGATCATCTACTCCGCATGATAGTTCTGGATATTCGTATGGCTATCCTGATACAAATCAGCCATACCAATCATATCAGACAGAAGTGGAGACTACATGCTCCTGAAACTGTCATTGATTTCTAGCGTGATGCTGCAGAGTACCAGTCGCTCATTAGAGAGTTTGAAGCCTATTATTCTCCTTATATGACATTCCCTCAGTATATGCAACACCTGAGTTCTACTCGAAACATTTATCTGAGACCACCGGATGACAGATTATGGTTAGTCTGAGAAAGAGCTTGGTTTGTGCTCATATAAGAGATGTATTGAGTTGTTAATTATGTTTCATGCATTATATTATACTACTTTGATATGTTTTCACTCTACTCTAGTATAAGAGATTATATTTGGTCAATTGAAGATGTTGAAAATGTGTCAATTTCACTCATCCGGACCGGCACGGCGCGTACCGGCGACGGGTACCGTTCCAGCGGGGTGCCGGCACGGCGCGTGTCACCGGCATGGCAATCCTTGATACTACCCCTCATGATAAATCTCGATAAAATATCATATTGTGCTTTCAATACCGAGTCAAATGAACCATATGCTCACAGATGATACAAAGGCAACTTGTTTCTTTTACAATCTTGAAATAAGCATCCAGACTATAACATGAACTGCCATAAACCTAAAACTTTAACTTGCATGTCTACAGCGGAAATTCCAGAACTAAATTCAGTAATATCAAGGAAAAAGACAATGGTATAACACAATAGGACTATGCAAGTACATCTCAGTCCATGCCTATTTAGATATGAGTGGAGAGCTGGAAAATATTTACCTATGCGTTCGCTCTTCTGCTTCTGTTAACTTCACACCTTCGAAGAGATACTCGTGATCTATAATATCATCCCTGAAACCGGCAACATGTCAAGTAAACTCTAAAAGTACTTTTTACCTAGTCAAAGTATGGGCTTTATTTAAACTTGAAAAGATTGTCAATCTTGCCAATATCCAAAAGAATAGATAAACTTCAATCAGCAAATAAACTGTATTTGAGCATACCGCATCTCCAGAAGCTTCTGGTCCCTCCTTTTCTGCAAATATACTTGCCTCGACACCTTTCTGAAACAGAGATAGAGCAGTAAATACAGTCCTGAGTTGGAAGAAAGGTGCACTAACAAATACAAGGTGTGAATAAACAGATCGCAAAGCAAGTACTACCAGCCGTCATATTCAGCTATAGGATATTCCATAAAAAGCCCTGAAATTGCAGAGTGAAAGACAGATAGTTATAAGGCTAGGTCGGATACTTCAAAATAGCAAGGGACCTGGCTTTCTCTTAGCTCAATCTAAATCATACTTCGAGTAACTTGATTTTTCATTCTCTTGAAGTCAAGTTTCATGAATGAAGGTTCCTTCTTCCACTTGGTATTATCATGTTAACTGAAACAACATGTTTCATAGGTGAAACAATCTTTTCCTTGAATTGAGAAAGTGAAAATTCCAAGTCGGGACACATTTATAATATCTGCCATGAGCACTAATTTTTATTGCAAAAACATTGAATGTCCAGCTCAAAGCCCATTACACGCTGGTACTGCCACAATCTCTTAAAAAAAATCAAAACTTACAGCAACATAGGCATATTCGGACCTATGAATTACTTGCTTCTGATCTAAAGGGCAACGAAGTAAGAATTAAACTTGCTTGCAGCCCTTGAGTAGCTCAAGGGTTAGTACCCAATGGTGGTAATGGGTTGGTCTTGGGGTCCAATCTCTAAGCCCCAAAATTTGTTAGAAATGTAGGGCATTTGCCCCCCATAAGCCGGGGTAAAAGACTCAACTAATCAAAAAAAAAGAAAGGAAAAAAAAAGAATCAAAGCTACTTGTAGAGACAAATGGCTATCATGATAATATAGGTAATTAGAACTTACTGGTTTGATACATCAACCAACAAAGTAGGAAACAAAATTACTGGTAAAGACAAATAGTTTAAGAATAAGAACCTCAGATTTTGAGTATCATCTTCCTCCAAAGCATTAGCTCTTCGAATCATCTCCTCTATCATAAAGAATACATGTTTGATAGGAATGAAATCACTCATGAAAAAATAACAGTAGATTTCACCCAAATACCATACCTTCCTCCCTCTTTGTTAGCTTTGGCTCCATCAACTGGCATGAAACATCAAAACACTTAAAGACAAATATTCAAAATCTGGAAACCTTACAACAGAAACATTTCCAGATGCAGAAAACAACATAAAGCAAAGAATCCAATGAAATCAAACAACAGTGGGTAAGGTTTGTAGCTTAGGTTTCTACGGTCTTGTTGTTTACCTGTCAAACTTCTATACTATAGTGGTATACTTTCTATGATGAAATTCCTTTAACTGTACCCAAAATAATCATCAAATTCTCTATGCATAACCATAACAAAAACACCATTACCACTTAGGTTCAAAAATGGACATCACGATTTGGTTTCTGAGATCGATATAAACTCCCACCTTTTTATAATAAAAAAAATTGAGGAAAGTAAGAAGCACCAAATCCATAGAGCAGCTAAAAGTTAGATCAAAGATACCACCTTAACTAGCACATTACAGATTTAAAAAGGAAAAGGGATGGGGGGGTGGGGTTTCTACACAGTCACATTTTGAGTAAATGCCTAAGTGTACCTTTCGAGTGCCAGTAGCATCCCTTGCTCTAATGTTCCTCTCCAATTGCTCTCGCTCTTCCTGATCACGTATTCTAGCTTCTTCTAACTACAAAAGGTCACATAAATAAAAACATAACATCAACAATCTTTGAACATACATCAAAGTTCTATTATGTGCAAACCATATAGTTATGTACACAAGAAACAATAAGAAAACACAATATTCCAACATCAGTGCAAATAATGACATCTTATACCATCCACCAAATATTAAAATAAATACTCTGAATAACACCATATGAAAATTTAACGAGTAGAAGAAATGAGATTTCTTCCAAGATGCTTACCACTACAGTTTGATTGTCCTGGTAGAGAATAATCCAAATAAATGTCAATGCCCTAGGTAAAGCATGGTACTATCTTGTCGTGATATGATTGTTAGTTGCCACAAAAAATATGTTTTCTAGCAACAGTCCAAGGTAAGTTGGTAATCAAAGCACATGGTTATATTTTTGTTGCCCCCCCCCCCCCCCCCTCTCTCTCTCTCTCTCTCAATACCAAAGCAAAGAAAATAAAAGGGACATTCCAGTTTGCATATCATTATGGCCATAAACGATTGATATTATCATCAACTATAGACCTAAATATTTTCCCTTCCATTCTATTCACAAACTCAACCTTGCATCTAAACACCAATTGGCATATAAATGAAACATCTGATACAACTTTGGGCACGTGATCTGCTATCCAAATGCAGACCAATACCAACCGCTGCTGACTGCTTAACCCACATATAACTGCTTAGTGTAATTGTTGAAAACTAAATACTTCAAAAACTCTGCTAAAACTCAGATAGGATTATACTGGAACCTTTTTGCAATTAATATAGACTTAGAATAAAAGCATATTGATGTAGGACAGATCTTATGATGTCAAAGTTTATGAGGGAAGAAGGAATAGGGTTGATTTGAAGCGGTTGGATCTTATAGCAACAAGTCTAGGGTTCAGAAGATGATGATGAAGAGGAGCTTCTAGTGTTTAGATTGTTGTCCAAGTTCTGTGAACAGTATCTATGAACAGTACCGTGAATAGTAAATGGGGTTTCTAGGGTTGTTTTATAGGGATTTGAAGGACAAGGCCTATTAGGGTTTGATTCTAGAGAAAGAATAGATGGACAAAAGCTAGGGATTTGGCAAAGTTGTAGGGAAAAGAGATACAAAAACCTAGCCATCAAACCTAGGGTTCCTCGGTATCACACCTCAGAGAAGGATTGCATCACACAATCCTCAAGAAATAATTGCTGAAATTTCAAGTCTATTCATTCATCATCCAATTGAAAGTTATTACTTCCCTATTTATAGATACATAAGTCTCATAATAGACCTGCACTCCTACTCCTATGCAAATAGGAGTCAATACTAATAATGCACTAACCTAAGACCCAAATCAAACTCAAAAAATAAGTGCCAAAATTCAGCCTAAAAATCAATTCAAAAATAAGAAATAAATTAGCAAACTAGGAAAAGGTTTAACTAAGCAAGCTCCCAAGTAGGCTCCCCGTCGTCACTCACAAACTAAATAGGAGCTTGAGCCTTGGAAACATTTTTTCCATCTCTTGTACAGTTTGAAAGACTGCTGCCCTCTGTCTCTATCACATATCCATGAGTATTCCCATAAAACAGATAAATTACACGCTTTATATTGAGGAAAACATCAAGTAAAAAAGAACTAATAATACTAGTCTAGTTACATATTGCATTAACACATTATCCCAAGATAATATGGCACATAAAATACTTTGTGCTAACACTTCTGTTTAGTGTTTCCACATAATCTCGAAAAGCCGAGTAGAAGACTACCTCCATTCCTTCATCCAGCACCGAAGTCTGATCTTCTACACGGAGCACATCATCTTTTGCTGAACTAACCTGAAACATAGGATTGTTCAAAGAACATGTTAGAATGATGAAACAGATATAGAAATAAAGGCTTGGCCCATGGAAGACTGAAAGGTTACAATCTGACAAGGTAACAAAAAGAAATGGACCTCGTCATCCTCACTATCTTGAGTTTCTTTCTTCTTCCTAAAGCGTTTTCGACGAGCATCCTTATTCCCTGTGGAAGCTGCAGAAATGCCTGGCCTTGGGCCAGCCTCCTCATCGTCGTCAGCGTCCAATAATTTGTAACTCATTTGCTTCCTTGCAAATTTCGCTGCTGCTTTTTCCTCCTTTAGGTAAGTCTGGAGCAAATAATAAGACTGGTTAATGCCATTTCCTAATCACCCTGATGAACCATGATAATTAGTAAATAAAATCAAGATTTGCTGCCTGACAGTATGATGTTCTGACCACACTGGTGGAAAAACAGGGCCTGCAAAGGATTAGCCCTAGGATAAATAGTAGAAACACTTCAAGGATCCAAGCAATACTAAAACATATGTCTAAGCTTGTGCATTAGAGCTCAACGTTATCCCCATCCAAGGACAAACAGGGTAACATGCATAGAGTTGCATTTTGAGGAAAGCCCAAGAAAAGAGCACTCCTGATAATGACTTCCATGGAACATACATGTATAGTTACGAGGCAAGATCTCGAGGCTGAATGGTAAATATAAAGGATAAAAGGATACAAGTAAATGAAACAAAAACAAGTTTACGGACTCACTATAAAAAATGGTACCTGAATTATTGATGGTGTTTCAAAGGGGCTCCATATCATTATTAGAATCCCCTTTTCCTACACTCATGATTTGCACTGATGATTATAACAACAATCATCCCACTGTGCTAGCACTAGATGCAGCAGTGGCGAATAAAAGGACAGCAGTAGCTACGGCAACTTATTACTGGTGGAAGCAGAAGCAGTTACAGTTGGGTTGCTATTTGTTGGCTCAGGAAAAAGATGAAAAATAGGAGAAAAGGAAAGGAACAAACATGAGGAAAAGGAGGAAGGAGATACGAGTAAAAAGAGAGGAAGGAAAACTTAGAAAATAGAGAAGAAAGAGATGTTTTAGGGACTACACAGCCCCTCTGCGTCTCTGGCCTTTTGCTCCTTCACCAGCCTTTTGCCCCTTATGACCTCAACACCCATCAATTGCCCCTTCCACTTGCACTTGAAATCCCATTTAAGGGCTCGATTTTATTTGAGCGTATGCAAGAACTGAGGGACATAGTGAGGATATTTCTATTACTTGATAAGTAAAAATAAAAAAAAATGTAGTCAAGGGACTTAGAGAGAAAATTGAGTTAAAAAAGTTGCCGATTTCTCAAACTTGAAAACACACAATACGACTTAACCTCACTCGGGCTGTGCCCAACTCGGCTCTGACAGCCACAACTCAATTATAGAGCGACCCAAGTGAGTGCCAGATAACCCAAACAGACCGAGTGGCATACCCTACTGCCCACCTTAAACAATACTGCATGAAAAGGCAGCCAAGGCTTCCATAAGGCATTTGAGGGCCAAACTAGCCTTAGCCAAGCACTTATGCAACTGTCTGCACCATTTTCACGAAAAATGAGCATGCACAAGTTGTGATGCTGGATGCAAAAACACGATGGACATTTTCAAATTGGCAAGGACTAATCAGGTGCAAAAGGACTTGCTTTGTGCATCAGATGCAATGGGTTCAAAAACATCATCTATGAGATAGGATAGGATCAACCTCGACGGAGGAGGCTTAAGGATGACCAGAAATCAAGATAATATCACTGGGGAAGAGTAAAATTTCCTCTAAGCCAAGTAGGACTTACACTTGTACTAGAATGTTTATGGGGCACTTTAGCATATATCTCTTCTGCGAAGGAGCCTGTCTCGGCTGATGATGGGAACCCATTCACTTCGAGCTTGCTAATAAGATCGCTTGGCGAAGTAGATTCCTTAGCTGCAAAGAGTGACCAAGAACATACAAAGTCACTTGACATGAAGCAAAACAGAATCCAAATAAGAAGACTGAGTTTCAGTGCTTACACAAACGTATGATGAATTGGACAAGCAAGCCCGTGGAATATCCCATCAGCGACATCAGTTTATCTGATACCCAAATATTTAGGTGACCATCATCCGCCATCTCTTCTAGCTTTTATTTGAAATAATATGACATATGTTAATAAGTCCTGCAAACACGATCCCAGGCATTAACTATCCTACAAATACACTAGTCCCCAATTTTAAAAGAAAACAAATATCACACGCACAAAACTTGTTAGGAACTGCATGATGCTTTGAAGTTTCGATATCATGCGGTAGTTGGGTTGCACCAATAAGCATACAACAAAAGAACAACATATAAAGATTTTCTTTATCCCAGAGGACATGATGGATGAAGGGATAACAAGAACCTAGAGCAGCAAACAGACAAATCAAGAGAATTCTGGAATCAAACAGGATGAATGACCACGCATTATGCTTAGATACCTACCGCTTTCTTGATAAATTCATGATAGCAGTTGTGTCTCAACCCCTGTCAAAAAGAATTGCAAAATAATCCATACTAGGAAACGCAACAAAAGATTAATACAATTCCCGAACCAGATGGGAGAAACTTATGCGCAAGCACCAATATCGATTCAGATTTTTACTCAAGAACCTTCAAGGGATGATGAACGAGCAACAAAGAAGTTACTAATCCGACTGACAGAAATAGTTATATCCATCACCCACGCGTAGTAATCTAGGTTTTCCAAGAATCCGTCAGAGGGAGCCCGGTGGTTACCTGAGAAGAAAAGGTTGCGGTCGGAGGTATCTTCGAGCAACGGAGAATACGACAGCGGCAGCAGCGTCGGGAACCGACGATGTAAGGGGAGGGGTGGAGGAGGAAACGGGAGGGCTGGCTGTTGGTAGAGGAGGAGAAGAAGGAGAAAGGGAAGCGGTGTTCGTCGGTAGACGAAAGGGACAATAGGGAGGGGGGTTGGCCGCCGTCCAACGGAGGAGGAGTTTATAGAGAAAGGCAACTGGCAATCGGGTCCTCGGTCCCCAAGAAAGGGCCGAGAGGGAGAGAGAGCCAGGATCCGATAGCGTACGGTCTTGCGTCCGAGTTATAGTCGGATCCAAATTTGGGTGCCCGTTTTTCACCTAATGGGTTTTTTCCCGACCCGTTTATATTTCAGACCTCTTCGTCCCGGTTTCGCGCTAATGGATGCTCTTCTGTCAGACGGGCCTCTTCATCTCATCCCTCGTATAAATTAACCCCTCTTT
Organism: Narthecium ossifragum; assembly: GCA_963920575.1. Lineage (NCBI taxonomy): Eukaryota > Viridiplantae > Streptophyta > Magnoliopsida > Dioscoreales > Nartheciaceae > Narthecium > Narthecium ossifragum. Next base: position 2,179,705 of record OY986965.1, read on the forward strand.
CCCGCTCTCGGCTGCGCCGTTCTTGGATTGATCCAAGAAAGCGATTCGAGTGATGAATGGGGACGATGAGTCCACAGATCGAGTGATCGCGGAGTTGGCCGATATGGGTTTCGAGTTTGTTAAAGCCGTGGAGGCCGTGGAAGCCGTCGGTCCGCGCCTCGACTTGGCCGTGGATCACATCTTGAACGGTCCAGGCGTCGGTAGGGCAAAGCGAATCAGAGAGGTACTTGAATCCGCCGCCGATTGTTCTTCTTCGCGTTCCCATCGTAGGACGAAACAATCGAAGATTAGGGACCTTCTTGGTCCATCTAGTAGCAGAAAAGGAGTTGGTGATGGTAACGTTGCGAATTGCGAGCCCGAGCATGTATCCGGGCCAGTCTCTCAAGAAGTTCCACGGTTTATTAGTGAAGAGGCTAAACTAGAATGGGAGCCGATAGTTCGTGAGATTCTAAAGAAGCATTTTGGGATTCAATCGTTGAAGGGATTTCAGAAGGAAGTTTTGGGGGCTTGGATGGCTCAAAAAGACTCTCTAGTTCTTGCTGCTACCGGATCTGGTATATTATACTCTCTTTGGTCTTTTTTCTGATTTTTTTTGTGAAATTCGCTGTAATTTCTTATTGTTGCCGAAGATGGTAAAATTATCCACTTTTAAGGAGACTGGATGCGCAGGAAAATCCCTATGCTTTCAAATACCGGCACTACTCACAGGGAAAATCGTTGTTGTGGTTTCGCCCTTGATTAGTTTGATGCATGATCAGTGTTTAAAGCTATCCAAGCACGGGGTCTCGGCATGTTTCTTGGGATCTGGGCAAACAGATTCTAATGTCGAGCGCAAAGCAATGAATGGCATGTACAGGATTATTTATGTTTGTCCCGAGACGATAGTAAGGTGCAAAATTTGTTGGTTTACCTGATTCATGCTATTGAACAATTGAAGAGCTTGTTATAACTTTATATAATTTTTGTGCAGGCTAATAGAACCACTCAAAAGACTTGCAGAAAATCATGGGATTGCACTGTTTGCCATTGATGAAGCCCATTGTGTTTCGAAGTGGGGTCATGATTTCCGACCCGATTACAGGTAGGGCCTCCTGCTTGTTTAATGATGCATTCAACTCGATGCTAGTCCATATGTTTAAAATATGCTTTCCGAGGATTTTAACATGACAACTATAGACTTATTTCAGGATCTGTTAGAAGAGAACTTGCAGTTAGAGTCTTGGAGAGTTGATTTGTGTAAATTGGACTGTTATGAATTTTCTTTATACTATTGTATGTTTCTCTGTGAATTTTTTGCTAGGCGATTATCTGTGCTGAGAGAAAACTTCAGAACTCGCAATTTGAAGTTCCTGAAGTTTGATATCCCTCTGATGGCACTGACCGCTACTGCAACAGTTCCTGTTCAAGAGGACATTATCACGTCACTATGTATGTCAAAAGACACAAGGACAATCCTGACTTCTTTCTTCCGGCCAAATCTTCGGTTTTCAGTGAGTTATACGACCTTGTTCTTATTTATGAATGGCTATTGTAGCGGTGGCAACAATGGCATTAAGCTTTTGCAACTGTGAGCCATGGAATATTTATCTTCTATTGGCATCTTCACAATACTCAGTGATACTCCTTTGATAATGCACGTGGTTCCTTCTTATCCGTTACTTTGTCTTATATGCAGGTTAAGCATAGCAGGACATCTTGTGCTTCATCATATGAGAGAGATTTTCACGAATTGGTAGAATTTTATACTAAGAAGACAATGCTTAATATAAAGAGAACATCCCACATCTCAGATGATGTAGATGCTCCTCCTAACAGCTGCAGATCTCTAGATGATAGTGAATTTGATGCAGATGAAGAATCATCATCTAATAGTAAGCATTGTGAAGATCATGAGAATGATGGATTTGATGATGAAGAGTACTTATTGAATGATGGTTCTGCCGTTCAGTCAAGAGAAAATCAGCTTACAGTTGAATATTTAGAAGATGAGCTGGACGTTCATCAAAGTGTAGATGATCTGGATGGTAATCATTTCACCATTTTGGTGCGCAATCAAATGAAATTAATTATATCCCTAAACAGACTTGCCTTGTGCATTTTCCATGTCATTACTTCCGATATTTTTAGTTCACTTGACAACAGGCTAACAGATACAGATGATAGCCATGTGGTTTCTTTACATTGAAACACTGCTTTTCCCCTTTTGTGAAAGTTTCACATGAATACTTATGTACATTTCTGTCTTCTAGTATCAAATGCACTGGTCAAGCCAAAACATAAAAAGGATGAGATGGATAATTTATCATGTGAGCAGAATTGAGAGAGATGCCACATACCTTTTTCTTTTTTGTGACTAAATAATTACATGTTGAGTTAGAATCATGCTTTATGTTAGTGGAAGTTTCCAGTGATTAAGTTGAAGGGCTATTCAGAACTATGTTTTTGTTAGTCGGTACTGTAGATCTAGTAGAATTTTTCGCATCTCCTGAAGTTTTATTCTTTCTGTAACCCTGTATTGCTGATCAAACTATTCTTGTTAATGATATCTAAGCTTCTTATTGGCATCTTCTAATTTACTTTTTTAGGGTTGTTTTCGATCAAACTGCTCTTAGGAATGTCTGTAGGAATAAGGGAGTATATTTTAGTCTTGGTTCAGGGAGCCTTTTACTTTTAATGCACATTGCAACAATTACAACCACTTGACTAGCTCAAGTGGTAGTACCCAAGTATGCGATAGGGCAGGTTTTGGGGTCAAATCCCCAAGGTCACCAAATTAGTGCGAAAAAGGTGCATAGCACCTATATGAAAGCCCATAGTGGCTGGGTGTGATCCTTGCAGGTGACATAGAATGTGTATGCGATAAATGGAAGTAACTGGGGCTTACGGTGCAGATGGTGGCTTGGTGTGCGTGCACACTATGGCGTGAATGCGGGTAGAGACCTGATGTTTAGTGTGTACATTGGTTGGGCATAGACCCGCCAACTTGTGCTAGATGTTCAGTATGTAGGCCATTTGTTCCCCTAAGCCAAGCTAATAGGCTCACCTAAGGAAAAAAATACCCACATTGCAACATTTACTAAGCCCGATGAGGGAAAACTTACAGAAAAATCAAAGGCTGTATTGATAAATATGTTAACTCACACTATAGAATTCTTCACTAGCATGGTGAGTAAAGTAATGGCATCCGTCAGAAGCTATAGCTATACGGAAAGGAAAAAAATTGCAAAACACGAGTTTGAATGTGCTCCAAAGTCCAAAGAGGCTAAGTTGATTTATTTAGTTAAGAGTGTATAACTATGTATAAATTAAGACTCTTCAACTTTTAAAGTACAAAGAGATAGTGGACCTTGCTTTTTTGACATTTTTTTATTCTCAATTTCTGTCTATCAATTGTGTTTGCATTGTGCTTCTTTTCCACACTGAAGTTGGTTCTGTTCTTCTGTCTGTACAACCTCTGCAGTTTCTTGTGGTGAGTTCCTCGGAGATATTCCATCTGAAAGATTGGAAGTTAGTGGGATACCTAGTATTTCTAGTTTTAATGGATCTTTAGAGCAGGGTTCTACAATTATATATGTGCCTACCAGAAAAGAGACCACAAAGCTAGCTGAATATCTCTGCAAGTCTGGTGTTAGGGCGGCAGCATATCATGCAAAGGCATAAGTTCCATCCTTTCTCATTCATACTGTTTATATCTCAGTATTGTGCCCGTTAGTACGTAAGCTTTCTGAGTTAAATTTGTTGGATGTTCCGAATCTCCATTAAGTTCTCATGGTGCTTTCTTGATGAGATTTAAGCTAGAGATTAAACAGGAGCTGAGGATGTTCCACAAGCATGAAAATAGGAGCTTTATGGTTTCCTTTTAGGTTAACTTGTAGTTAATTAAAATTCTAAAGCAACAAAAAGGCTGACTAATTCCCCACTATAAGTGGGAGGAGACAAGGAATCATCCCACCTAATTTATTTTCTACTCTTACCCCATACCCTCTTCTACTCTCTCACTACCCTCTTTTTCTTCCATTTTTGTCTCTACCCTTTCTTTATAGTTTATTCTCATGACCATCCCATGCTTTCTCCTTTTTAAATTGTTGTATGTCTATTACATGTTCATATGTAGCCTTCTTTGCAGGTAATGTCCTTTTTAGCATTGTATTGTCGACTAATTCTGTAAAGAAATACAACTGACATTTTCAGCTACCAAAAGCCCATCTGAGGAGCGTCCATGAAAGGTTTCATCACGATTCTGTACAGGTAATTGAGATGGGTGATATATCTTATTTCTAATGTCTGATTTCGTTCATGCATTCCTGATAGTAAGCTCTAGTTCTTTTTGTGCATGTGCATGCAAAGAGTTCTTTGTTTTATCTGCTGCATTGTTTCATCGAGTAACGTGTGTTTTCCTGCCTGATTCATGGCAAAATATCCAGTTGTTTAGTTTTTCTCGCGACAGTGATGCGGGGACAATCTTGTTGTTCCAACTTCCAACTTCTTCATAACTTTACTTCTTTCCTTCTTTAGAGGATTTAGGATGTTCATGTTATACTGCTGTGAGCCTTTTCAATTGAGTGTGCCATCCTCAGTTATAACCTTTGTCTATAAGATTGATATCTGCATGCTGCCTTGTCTTAATATAATTACGAGATATTGGCTATGCGGACTAACATACGGAGTAGAGTAGTTTTTTCTCTAAACATTGTCTTTCTTGTAATAAAATGTTGGTTACGCGGATAAACAGTGCAAAGATAAACTATAATATTTAGCTCTGAACTCGAACTGTACATGCATGGCCATCTGGCAGAGCAACAGCCTCCATCATTGTTTCTTATCTTACTTTGCTGTAAAATGACTAATGAATACAATCATTTGTCCATAGTCCTTTCCACAAAAGTTCAAAATATATGAACTTGAACTGAAATTCTTGTGGCTTTTATTTCATCCTTTGTTAAATATTTTGTGTTGATTCAAATTGTGGCCTCAGGTTGTTGTTGCAACAATTGCATTTGGAATGGGCATTGATAAGTCAAATGTTCGAAGAATCATCCATTATGGTTGGCCACAGGTACCTTTGGGTCAGAAATATTAGCCAAGAATATCATGCTAGCTTTAAAATCTTTCCAGCCTCTATATGATCTTAGATATACGTATAAATGTAAGGAGGTAAGAGACCAGCTAAATCTGCTCTATTTATGCAATTATCTAAGAACAGAGGGAAGTAAAACAGGTATGATTAATTATGGCTTTGTGTATAATTCAGGAACTGGAAATGTTAAGTAACAAACCAAATCTCTGTAGACTTGCATTTTTTCCATTCCTCTCAAGATATATATCACTGGAGCATCTATCTTGATAGCTCCTTTTATACCTCCACCAACAATTGAAGGTCATTCGATGATTGTAGACTGGCCACCAAATTCACGAGCCTTTTAACAGCATACTCCATACACTCTTTATGATTTTCCAAGCATGACAACATTTTGGGTCTGAAAGTGGTTAGAGTTTCCATGTTGGTCTCCATTGATCATATATTTGTTGCATTTCCATTTGTACACATAACCGTTCGAAAGCATCAATAGTAACTGCTGTTTTCTTTGATTCATTAGTCATTGATATGTGTAATTTCATTTCAGTTGCATCTGTCTTTGTGCAAGTTGAAGGCATTCTACCTCATCTCTATTCACCGCTATTAAAAAACAATTGACTGCCACTAAATATACATAGAATAAGTTTTTATTCTGGTACCTGTACTACAGGGACCAGCACAGCCTGCTTTAGAAGTTGCTAGTTTGTCTGTACCACTTGTATGAACACAATATGCTTGAGAAGTTTTGCTACTTCCTGGAATTGGAACATAAAGTGGGATTACTCAATATTTCCATAGGCCCCTTTTGCTATACTCATCAGCTTTCATTTTCCTATCACTTGATAAGTGTTTGGAAAGTACTATTGTAGGCTTGCCTAATGTAGCTTCTTTTTAACTGCAGAGCCTGGAAGCGTATTATCAAGAAGCTGGTCGAGCAGGACGCGATGGAAAATTATCAGATTGCAGTGAGTGGTGCAGACTTTGCAACAAAAATACATCTTTTCCTGAGGATTTATAGCCATCTGAGTGTTTCATGTAATTTGGTCACCATAACTTGCCATCAGCCCTCATAGACAAAACAAAGAATTTGTGGGTTTGTGGATGTGCTCAAAATTAAGTTAAGAAGAAGAAGGATATGAAGAACAAGTTTGTGCCTTTTCTGCTAGATGAGCATTATTTGAGGGAATCATGATTCACGCCCTTTACAACTTTAACACTATAATTTTTTTAATTTAAGAATGACAAATATGTCAGTTGCATGGATGCTAAGTACCTTAGCATCTTACTCCCAGGTTGGATCATTCGATTTTATTTTGGTTTGTAATGACTGAACCTGAGGCTACACAATTATTTTGTTCCCCTTTCAAATCTGATTATCCAGTTATCGGTATTAATCACCTTTCTACAAATAATGAATGTCAGTTTAAGGGTATCTAAGACTGTCACAGTCTGTGATATGCTGATAATTGAATTAGATTCTGCGTTTGATAATCTTGGATTCTAAGTACTCTGTACTAAATCATAGGTCTGCTTACACTTTGGCTGGTTTTTCAGTTGAGATGTCTTTCCGTGCTTCTAACACTTTTGAGATTTCCTGAGCAGCTTTGTATGCAAACCTATTGAGGATACCAACACTTCTCCCTAGTAAAAGAAGCAAAGAACAGACAAAACAAGCATATAAAATGCTATCTGATTGCTTTAGGTATGCTTGCTGAATGTTCATCTAAGAGATCAGGATTACTGTTCTTATGGCACAGATTGCTTTTGTTTGTATTTGGTAGTGAAACACACCTTGATTTTTTTTCAGATATGGCATGAGTACTGCAACTTGCCGAGCTGGAATACTTGTGAAGTATTTTGGAGAGGAGTTTAGTTATGACAAATGTCACTTGTACGTTTATCTTCCATTTTTCCTTCTCTTGAAATGTCTTAGGTGTAGGTCTAATCGATCCATTTGGCTCATGTTGGTACCGATCTTGATTGGTCCTGCTACTAACAATTCTATCCTATCAAGGCACAATCACATGATTTTTTTTGGAATAACTGTTGCAATAATTTTAAATCATGATTCTTGCATATGACTGAGGCCAGTGATGCACGGTTTCCAATGGTATAGTCAACACTATTGTGGTAATAATTTCTCAATTTTTTGGTTGTGGCATGCTTTTAAGTGCCAGTTTACCGATGGGAAGTTGGCGTGGCACATGTAGTGTAAGCACGGATTTTGCCAGTCAGCGCAGTGTGTGCTTCTGGCACTTAAAATTGGGGTTGTGATATATTAAGTACAGAGAGCAGGAGTGTAATCTTCTAAGATGTTATTGATTCTCATTACAAAATCATGTGTTCAGGCTCTTCATCAACTTAGACAGAGAAAAGGTAAGAAGAATTTTGTCAACTCCAGTAGAATGCATGGATCATAGCAAAACCTATTGTGTTTGAGTCGTAGCTTATAGGTAGATGTTAATGGCAATATTTGAGCACATTGTTAGCACTTAACTGCTGATTATGTCTGTCCAATATTTTCACATTCATTATTAGCCTATACTTGCTCTGTTTTTCTTACGGTTTCACACTTTTCCCTCTGTCTTTGTGATTCTTTTAGCATATAATGTCTCCGTCTTCCATTTTCCTGCTCTTTCATAAAAACTTTGGTTGACTTCGGTGTGTAGGTGCGACGTTTGTGTCAATGGACCTCCAAAAATGCAAAATCTGAAGGAGGAAGCCATGATTTTTTTGCAAGCTCTTAATACTCAAAATGTGAGTCTGCTGGATTTCAGCTTCATAAATTTTAAGAACCATTAACCATATTTGATAAAAACCTTTCTGCTTTCGTAGTGTTTTTGAAGTGTGCTTTGCCTATCTAGATTAGCTTTTCATTCATATTCTTTGCAAATAATCCAGGGGCATATGGGTGTTGGAATGTCTTCCGACGGTGGTGCAATATATACTGAATCTAGTAGCAAAAGTCTTCTGGGGATGCTCAACTTCAAGATGGTAGTTAGTAGAATAAGGGAGCAGGTTAGTAGCTTGGCAATGTTCAGTTTTATATGGATAGTGTAGCCCAGTGGTGTTGCCGTTCTCAATCCCCGATGTGTTGGGAGCATGAGGATGGCTTAGAGGTGTTGGATGGTATAATGTAAGGCCATAGCCTTCGGGCTCAACTAATGAAACCAAAAAATGTTCAGTTTTATATGTAGTCATCAATATGACACCAGACACTTAAAGGATCATGGTGACTTTAACTATCCAGCAAGAATCATGAAATGAGCATGACACTTCTTAAAATTTACTGCTTCTTATCAAGAGTTCAAGCGCTATTTATTATTCCCGAAAACCATACCTTACTGCCTCAATTGGGACCCTCAATTGGGACCCCGATCGACATTGTTCAACCATCCTGGTCCTAAGCTTTGCCTCTCCAGAACTTTCCATACAATCCTTACTGGGTGCAGGTATTCACTAAAGCTCGCCCTTCATGTAACTGAACTTGGTGAGCCAGTTGTTATTCTTTCCATGCAAAACAGACCAGCAAAAGCAGCTTAATAGGAGGAAGGTGCTTAAGGTAGTGTGAATAATGAACAGACCCATCTCAAGTTCAGAGGAAACTTATCATATTTTGAACATTACGCTTGTTATCTTACATCGTGTTAAATTGCTCAGAATTTGTGATATTTGCACATGTTGGTACTACTTTTTTACATGTTCCTGATGATATCATGTGTTTCAATGACCGTATGGACAATTTCAGAAGTTCTCTGCAAGTGATCACCGATGGTGGCAAGGTCTTGCACGAATATTAGAAGACAAAGGGTTCATAAGAGAGGGGGATGACATGGTATGATGTATTTTTACGGTAGAGAATCTGCATTTATTTTACTCCGTGATTTACTTTTATAGGCGCGATTAGCATCTTCTTTATTGCTTCTAATAAAAGATCTATAGGCTTTCCTTTATGATCTTATCCAACTGTTGCATGATGTAGCAAGAGTTCCTCTGTTGCAAGTGCATACAATTGAACTTATTTATGCTCATCATTTCTCCCTGATCTGTTTGATTACTACTTTAGGGAGCATAGTTGATGATTCAGAACATGTTAGAAATGACATCAGTCGCTAGACAATATGGAGAACCAATAATATTTTAGATTGTAGAGATCCATCCTGTAAATCATATAGAAGTGTGCATTAGAAGGCTTGGGAGGCATAGGAGAATTTGTTTTAGGAAGCAGGGAAGGAGAATGATTAGAATGAATGATCTGAAGAACTTTGACTGCTCTTTTTGACACTCTTTGTAATGTGTTATCACATCTTTTGCAGGCCAGGGTCTCAATAAGATACCCAGAGCTGACAGAACCAGGATTGAAGTTTCTTAATTCTGGTTCAGAGGGTACACTTTATGAATATCCTGAAGCAGACATGCTACTCTCATTGCGAGAGCACAAACCATACTCCACCTTCTCCGAATGGGGGCGAGGTTGGGCCGATCCCGAAATACGCCGCCAGAGGCTTCAAAGAACGATATCATCAAGGACAAGAAGGAAGAGGCCCTCCAGGAAGCGTCGCAGGGATTTGACCACAGTCAGAGGAAGGTTAACTGCAAAACTGGGCAAGTAAAATCAAATGTAGTCATTGTAAGAGCTCATGGCAACACCCAAGTTGGCCTGCTCTTGTAAAATATCGACAAAAGACCTCAGAAAATTGTGACTCCAATGGAAACAATCATATTCAACTTTTCTGGTTCGGTTGTTTTGATAATCCCCTGTATTTGTTCTGTAATATTTAACTATAATGTGATTTCCAAATTTATTTTGGAAGAACATTAACACCATACTTCGTTTTGGAATTTATTAAAGCCTTGGATTGGTCCTACTATGATTGGATGTTTTTTGCATGAGCCCATGACTTGGCCTCCTAGTCCTAGCCCTAGTCCGGCTAGAATCAGACTCCTGCATGAATCCTCTCATGTCCTAATCCTGCATGTTACGGAACTGGGAGTCCTGATGAGTCCCACTAGAACTGGTATAGCGCTCCACGGCAAACGCCCCTGCCTTTTTCTTTTTCTTTTTCTTTTTTTTTGGTTGTTTTTAAGAGATGAACCAAACGCTAAAGACAAGATATAAGATAATGAATAAAGATTTATGCACATGGACAGGTGACATGTGTAATGCACATGTCATCTATCGATAATCAAGTACCGATTCTTTCATCTATCCTATCGATAAGATAGACAAAAGGGAAATGATTTGTGCACATGGATGTGCACCATGTGCACAAATCATTACCGTTGGATTGAATCGGGCACACATCCCGATTCAATCCAAAGTACAGTGTTGGTGCACAGGGTGGATGTGCACCAATCACTACTCTAGACAAAATCAGGTGTTTTTAAGTAAAAAAAGAAATGCAACCAGAGATGTTGCTCTTTTAAATAACCTCAGGAAATTGCGACTCCAACCAAGCCAGCCACCATATCTAATTTTTCTAATTCAGTTGTTTTGATTCCACTGTATTTGTTGTGATTTCTAAATTGATTGCGGAAGACTAGTCACCAAACATTAGTTGGAACTGATTGAAATAAAGATCCTTAGTAATAATAATACAATAAAATTCACACCGTTAACATATGAGGCGCATCTGGTGTAGTGGTATCATAGTACCCTCCCACGGTACTGACCAGGGTTCGATTCCCTGGATGCGCAGTATTTAAACGTTTCTTCATTTTATTCTTTTTTTCCCGTTTTTTGGCTTTTTTTTACCCAACTCCAAACAGCAAAAATAAAGAAACAAACAAATGTCCTGCCATCTTCCCCCGCCACTCCCCCCTCCTTCCTCCGCCACCGCCGCCACCCTCTCCCCCGCCGCCCACCGCATCCTCCACTCCCTCAACACCACCACCTCCCCCTCCCACCTCCCCCCTCTCCTCTCCCACATCATCCACCACTCCCTCCACCTCTCCAGCACCACCCTCTCCTCCGCCTTCATCTCCGCCTGCTCCCGCCTCCGCCGCCTCCCCCTCGCCCTCCTCCTCTTCTCCTCCCTCCCCCGCCCCCACGTCTTCGTCTCCAACTCCCTCCTCCGCGCCCTCTCCCCCCACCCCTCCCTCCTCCTCCCCACCTTCTCCCACCTCCACCGCCTCTCCCTCCCCCCCAACCGCTTCACCCTCCCCCTCGTCCTCAAGCCCCTCTCCCGCCTCCGCCACCTCCCCCACGGCCTCTCCCTCCACGCATTCGCCCTCAAGCTCGGCCTCTCCGCCGACCTCTACGTCCAGAACTCCCTCCTCAGCTTCTACTCCGCCTGCGGCCAGCTCCCCATGTGCTTGAGGGTCTTCGACGAAATGCCCCACAAGGAGGTCGTCGCCTGGACCACCGTCATCATGGCCTTCCGGTCCAATAACCGCCCGGATGAGGCCTTGATCGCCTTCGAGAGGATGCACTTCGCCGGCGTCCGGCCCAACCGCGTCACCATGGTCAACGCCCTCGCGACGTGCGCCGCGCATGGCGCGCTGGAGATGGGCGTGTGGATCCACGAGTACGTCGAGAGGAGCGACTGGAAACTCGACGTGATCCTGGGCACCTCCTTGGTGGATATGTACGGCAAGTGCGGGAGGATCGACGAGGCATTGAGGGTTTTCTCGAGCATGGGGGAGAAGAACGTGTATACATGGAATTCACTCATCGGCGGCTTGGCGCTGGCAAAGAGCGGGGAGGAGGCGGTGCGGTGGTTCACCGTGATGGAGCATGAGGGCATGCGGCCAGACTCAGTCACGCTGATTGGCGTGCTCCGTGCTTGTAGCCATTCCGGTTTGGTGGCGGTTGGCCGGAGGATTTTCAAATCGATGGTCGGCGGGAAATACGGGTTTTTTCCGGGAATCAAGCATTATGGATGCATGGTGGATCTTTTGGGACGAGCGGGATGTCTCGATGCAGCATTAGATTGCATAGAAAGGATGCCATACGAGCCAAACATAGTAATATGGGGATCGCTCTTGGGAGGGTGCAAATCTCATGGAGATTCAGCGTTGAGCGAGCTCGCGGCAAAGAGTATGGTGGAGTTGGAGCCATGGAATGTCGGGCATTATGTGGTGTTGTCGAACTTGTATGCGGAGAAGGGGTGGTGGAGGGAGGCGGAGGAGGTGAGGAAGATGGTGAAGGAGAGGGGGCTGAGGAAGGATGCTGGTTGGAGTTTTACTGAAGAAGGTGTGTACGAAGAGTTGGCTGTGGGAGCATAGGGTTTGTAAGAGCAGCAAGAATTTCACATGCGGTTCATGAATTGGCATCTTGCTTGGGACGTAGTCCAATTCAAATAACAAACACCAACATGATCTCAAACAGATTAGTTCTCCTGGAATTAAAGCATGTGTCAAAGAAGTGAACTTAATCTTGTCCAACAATGATGACACAAGAAATTAATAAAATTCGCAGACACGTTGCTCAAACCATCTGAACAACATGTATCCTTGAGTAGAAACACACCATGACCATATCAAGGCCTATTTATTCTTGAAACTCCAACATCAGCATACTTCACTTGGCGGTGGCGGCAACCATGGCATCAGTCACCTTCTTCACTGCCGGCCTTGCCATCACATCCTCCCACCATGCCCGGAAATAGGGCCGTGTGTTGAAGAGTGAGGCCGAGGGAGTTGCCAGCAAGTAGAATACGTGTGGTACATGAAGAGCGTCAGCAAGGCTAAAGAAGTCGCCCGCAAGATACCTGGACTTGGAAAGCCTGTCCTCATACACGTCGAGCACCTTTGCCAGCTTCTCGGAGCTTGCAGTGATGACACCCTCGTCAGGGAGGCCGCCCAACCTAGGCACGACGAGGCTTTGGTAGATGATGGGTTGGATGGCCGAGTTGAAGTGCTGAGATTCCACCTCCGTCCACACGTCGACTAAAGCAGACTTCTCGAGGCTGCTCTCTCCGAGGAGATCGGGGCCGCCGCTGCCCTTAAACTTGCGCACAATGTACCTTGCAATTGCTCTTGATTCTGATGATACCACGAGAAGAAGCTTGCTTCAAGTGATGAACAAGTAGATACAGGTATAGTCACATCATTGATCACTTCATCTCAGAATTTTTTTTGCAGAAGAACGTTGGTCACTCCTAACACCTTGGTAAGCAACTTAGATTCCAGTGGTATTGCATGGTAAACAAACTATACACCAAAACTATCTAGTAGTTGAAGAATTTCTACGTACCCTCTGTTATGTCAATCTTTTGAACTAGTAATTTGAGCAATTTTCAAATGTGATGTCTCTCTATGTATGTATGTATATCTAGTACGGACTACCATTGATTGATTGGGCAATGCGCAATTAAGCAGCATATATAGAGCAATCCAGGTCGCATCACTGCCAAACTCACTCATGAGCAGACGCTAAGACGGAGGGAAAACTGAGTTAAGCCTTACTCCTACCCGTCATCAGATATAGAACAATCCAACAGATGGTTTTTGTCCAAAATTCTTGAAATCCCAAAAATTGCCTGTATGAAATAATGTACAATTCATTGTCCTTCTTTGTAGCTCTTATGCCTCTAACCCAGAGTTAGAACCTCTGAACTCAACCATCTTCTTGAAACGTACAAAGACGATTGTGGCCGTAGGGTGGACAGCATATCAAAAACCCAGATATGCCAAGTAATTAGTCATTTAGTTCTTGGGCACAAATCCACTAACCACATACTAAAACTCATGATGTCTTTATTCGCAAGGGAATTTACAATTAAGGTGGTAACTGTCCTTAATTGCATCCGTCTTTTCTGAACTGCATTATGTTGAAAGAACACAGATATGATTCTAACGAACAGAGCAATGATGTTCTCTTTTTTTTTTCTTAGGACAAGTTGAGCCCGAAGGCTAAGTAACTACAAAAGGCAATGATGTTCTCTGATAACAATAAGTTGTGATACAAAAACACTTTTTACAACTCTATTCAACAATACAACTTCAATCAGCTTGTCAATGACTACATGCTACTCAACTTTTATAACATCTTCGGTGACATGCTATTCTACACAAGTAATTTGAGTCAATAAGTACAACAATATGTCTTGAGAAACATAAACAAGAGATCTCTAGTACTAGATATCCTGAATAATTGAAGACTATGCTGCATTAGCTGCACAGACAAAGAGACCTTACACACCGGTTATGCAAAAGAGGTCACCACACAAAATAGTACTCAGGCAAGTTAATCGAGGCCCATAATCCGATCCCTATCTGACTCCAAGTTTCAAGTCTAGATGCTTATTCTACATCTAAAAACTTACTTAGAAGTCACGCGTACTGCATGCACAATCAAATTGCACGATATCCGTCTACATTTAAATCCCCAAATGAAGATAATTAGTCCTTACAAGTAGTATAATTGTCACTTTAACGATCACATAAACCTTTGGTGTACACAACTATGTCTAATTACTAGCTTTGCAAGAGTTGTATAGATCCGAGCAATCGAAAATTTATTAATACGCGAAACCTGACTTCCAATTTTCAAATTACGTACCTAAATTGCTACAATCACTTAATTTAATGTCCACTTCCAGGTAGCGCACAAAAAAAAAATATATGTCTAAGCATTAGGAGACGATCACAGCCGTCCAATCATACTACTTAATCTGTCTAAGCATTAAAGAAGAACTCACCGAAGAGCGTGAGATCGCCATCCTCAAAAGCCGGCACCTGCCCGAACGGCTGCAAATAAGAACAAGGAAACGAAGATCTCGTAAGAATAAGGTACCTGCAGCGACTATTAAAAGAAGGGAGGAGGACGGGCGGAAGCTACTGACGTTGCGGGTGGTGTGGGGCGGCTTCTTGTGCTCGCCGGTGGAGAAGTTGATACCTACGAGGTCGTAGTCCACGCCCATCTCCTCCAGGATCAGCGACACTCGCGCCGTGCAGGTGGACATCGCCGATCCATACAGCTTCACTCCCATTATCCTCTCTTCCTCTCGATCTCGCTCTCGCGATTTGACTTTTGAATGAGGTATTTAAAATGAATTTAGCTACAGCCAATGGGTCTTGCAAGGGTCGAGCCACGTGGCCCAATCAGAACGCGCCACGTGTCCCTCCCAACCAAAACCAGATTATAAGCAGACGGAGGAGAGAGAATTTGAGCGCGCGTTTTAATTTTTCCCTCTCTCTCCCTCCCTCCCCGGGTCCCGATCTCTCGCCCCTCTCTCTCTGACGGCGGCGCCGGCTCCGGCTCCTCCTCCGGCATCCTCCGCGCTCCTCCTCCGCCGGCATCCTCCTCCGCCGGCATCCGCGCGCTTCTCCTCCTCCGGCATCCGCGCAACATTTGGCGGTATGTTTTAAAATCCCTAAACCCCCGACCTCTCGTCCCTCTCTCTCCCCGGCGCGGCAATCTCTCCCTCTCCTTCCCTCCCCCCACCGCCCCCCCTCCTCGTCCTCTCGTCACTCTCTCTCCCCGGCGCCGACGTCAGCAGCCCCCAAACGCACGAGAAAGGCCACGTTCCCCACCCTCTCCCTCTCCTTCTCTCCCCCACCGCCCCCAAGAGCACATCCCCATCTCCCAAACCCTAAACCCTAGCCCTCTTTTGATCCAGGTTCCCTAACTATCTCTAATCTCTCTTGGTCGCAGCCGGCCCAAGCAAGTGAAGGGCGTCGCCCATCAGGACGAGGTCGTGGGGGTGCTCACCAACTATGGTTTAAGTATGGCATATGATACTAGGTTTTTTACAAAATGTGGTTTTTTTCATCTAATTCATTGTTCTTCTCTGCAAAGGTGCTGCATGTGCAAGAAAATTTTGATGGAAGCAGCCCTGCAAAATTGATCATTGGCTACTTTTCAGGCATTGAGGTAATTTAGTTAGCTTTTCTTTGCTGATTCTAACAGCTTGGGAGATAAGATTTAAATGGATCAAATTTCTTCCTTCTGCAAGAAGATCACCAAAGCTGTAGCCCAAATAATTTGATTCCATGGCCTATTAAGGTTTGATTTGAAGTGCTAATAGGACCCAACTTGCTTTTTGTTATGTGATGACAATGCTAATTTTATATAGTTGGGATGCACCTTTTAACATCCTGTGTATGACTATCCTTAGGAGATATCTTACAACATTGAAAAGTTATGTGATGCTTTAGAAAGCACAGCACAAAGCATGATGTATTCGTTGTTGAGAAACTTAATTGCCTAATTGCAAGCCACAAGCATATCTTCATCATTGGGGTCAACGCATCTATATATTGTCGAACTGTAAGACAATTTGAATGTTTCAATAGAATGTGGTGCTTGTCATTGATATGGAGGTTCATGCGTCAGGATTGCCCTGTTTTATAGGTTTATTTATGGATTCCTCTTTTTGGTAGTTCTGGTTCGAGAGGTGTGAAGGACATTGGTAGTTAACTTTTTAGTATAATTGAAATGTTTCTGAAATACAATCTGGACCTGGTATATTTGTTGTCTCAAGGATTTCTCTTAGGCTCCTTGCTTTAATCGCCAACATATTCTTCTCCTCAAGCTAGACTTAGTTGTTTGTTTCTGGAACTTTTTATTCTCTAACACAACTTGTTATTAGTGTATTGGAATTTGATACGAGGTCGAACTGAGCCAATCCAAGAAGGGACCCACGTCCTTGCTTGGGTGGGCCCATGCCAAGGAGCTGGCTGCAACAAGGTCACTTTGGGCGTCCTAAGCCCAACCAGCCAAAAGGAATTCTATTCCTAGTTGGTTTGCTTACTTAGTTTATTTCCTAGTTATTAGTTATCTTGATTGAGTCAGTTTCCTAATTTGAGTTCAGTTTATGATTTGCTTTATTAGTTCCTATTAAGAGTCCTAGTAATCAGGAAGTTTGAGTTATGATTGAGTCTTAGTAGGAAAGTATGGTTACTTGCTGATTAAAGCAAGGTTGTGAGGACCCGTCCCTCCATCCCTTGGCTTGTTGTTGACCCCAGGGGCAATTTGGGAAATTGCGCCTTGGCGGTCGTTTTCACACTGGGTGTGCACACACAGGCCTTGCTTGATGGTTGTGTTTGTTAGAAAGGTTAGGTGGGACCTAGTTTGGGAGTTCTGGGCTTGGGCCCGTTTTCCAGCCCAAGTTTGCACTTCTGGGCAGGGAGAATCGATCCTTTGGTCGTGGAGGATCAATCCTGCCTGTGCATGGAAGTCTCTGTCGGTGGCTTTCGAAGGACGGCCACCGCGGTGGCCGTCGCTTCCCCTGTCAGGGGAGGGAAGACTTTCCCTCCCTCCCCTACCCCAGCTTTTCCCCGCATTCGCCGGCTTTCCCCGGCCTTACACCGCCCTTTCCCCTCTTCTTTTCTTCCTCTCTTCTTCTTCTTCCCCGCGAGAACTCTGTTTCCTCCCCTGTTCAGACCGCTCCTTCTCCTCCTCCGTTCTCCCTCCTACGGCCACCGTTCTTGGAGCTTGAAGGCTCGTTGGAACCGTGACGGCGTGAAGAAGATCCTTGGCTAGGTTTCGTGGATTGAAGCTGCTCTGAGGAGGTAGGGATCCCACTCCAAACTCCGGCTAGGTTTGAAGGTTTAAAATCCGGTTTTGTTTTCTTGATTAATCTCCTTGTGGAGTTGTTGTTTCCCGATTTTGAGGCCTTGAGTAGCCTCGTGGTACTCAGATCTACCAACCCACCAAGTTTGATGGGGTTTGGTTGTGTTTTCCGGCGGTTCTCCGGCCGGAAGCACGCCGGAACCCATCAGGATCGATCCTCCTGGGAGGAAGGATCGGTCCTTCTGGTGTTGGCTTGCTGCGCCCAGCACATGATCGATCTTCTTATGGGAGGAGATCGATCATGGGGCCTGGGTGAGCATGGTTACCCTTCGTCCCGAGAATGATCGATCTTCCTGGGAGGAAGGATCGATCTTCCTTGGTGCGACTGGAAGGGTGCCCTCTGTCACCAAAAAGATCGATCTTCCTGGGAGGAATGATCGATCTTCTTTGGCTCGACAGTGAGGGAAGCACACTGTTGCTTGGATGATCGATCCTTTCCTTGGTGAGGATCGATCCTTCAGTAGCAGAGAGGGTTTTCAAGGGTTTTGCCCGCGGGGCTTCGCATGTAAGTGGTTTTTACGATTTTACCCTTGGGGTTTGTTCTGTTATGGATCATGCATGAATGCTTATCGCTTTGTGGGTGAACCGAGAGGGTGATGTCTCTCGGGGTGAGTAGAATAAATGGGCTGACGGTATGCCCTTACCGCTTTGTGGTGAACCGAGGGGGTCATGACCCTCGGGAGTGTTTAGTGTAAATGGGCCGAAGGTGTGCCCTTGCTGTGTTGGTTGTTGACAGCTTTATCATACCTATCCTGCCCTGTTTTCCTGTGCATTAGACATGCTAGGGTAGGTTGGGTCGGTGTTGACTCTGCTGCTTAGAGTACCGAGTGATGGTAGTCTTAACCTCGGTTGTTCCGCCAAGTGCGGAGATCCCGCTTGGAGAAGGGTGTCCTACTGGTTGCGTCGAGTCCACCCTGTGTTAGGGAATGTCGGAGTTGCCCACCCCTGAGCAGTGGCGTTATCGGAGATACGCACCTAGGACAGGAACTCTTCGGGTTATTGACGGGATTTATGGGATCCTTGGCAAGCCTCGGTACTTGGCCTCAGGGTTGGTTCCTTTGGGTTTTGCCTTCTTAGCGAGAGTGGTGGAGTAGGACCCTGCTGAGCTGTTGCTCATGCCTACCTGGACTGTGTTTGTTGCAGGTGCAGGTGGCCGCTCTGTTCCGGTGTTACCCCCTCGGTCGTCTCGTGGCAGCGTGCCGGATCCTGACCATGTCTGAGGGTCAGGATGGGTTCGTTTGTGCGTTCGCGGAGACCCCGGTGGGTAGTGTTGCTTCCTTTTGGGGACTGTTGATCCCTTGTAGCTTGTTGTTCTAGAACCCTGTTAACTCTTTTATTACCGTTTTGTAATAAATGTTAATAGCTGTTGTTTAGTACCCTTGCTTCCGCTTGTGATTGTTGGCAGCTGTTTCCGCCAGCTGGCCGTAGTCTCAACTGTTTCCGCCAGTTGAGGATGTAGTTGTAGGTTTTCCTTTCCCCCTCGCGTCCCCGGCCCGGTTGCGCTCTGCGGGTCGGGGCGCGACAAAGGTAGTTCTCTAGTTGTAATAGGACTCTCTTGAGGCCTCTATAAAAGGACCTCCATAGATTGTATTAGGTTTTATGCATTGAAGAATAAAGTTAGTAGTTATGTAGGATATCTTAGGAGTAGCTCTAATTTAATATTCCACCACCACCAGCCCCTCCCACGTTTCTCTCTCTTGCTGGCCTTCTCCACCCGCCGGCTACCATCATCACCACCGCCGTCCACCGCTACCAGCCACCGCTCCAATCCCGGCGTCCTCCTTGGCGCCGCCCCTCTTCTTCCACCTCTCTTGGCGTAGATCTCCAAGAGTAACCAGCCAACCGCAAGAGGATCTGCAAGGTAACCTCTTCTCTACCGTCTCCTACCTCCAGTCTTCATCTTCCTCGTCGAATACCTAGGGTCCTTCTCCTAAAACCCTAAAGGTATCTCTCGACCTAGCCATAGATTTGGCTAAAGAGGATCTGAGATAAGGCAAGAGACCCGGTACGAAAGCCCTTGAGAAGGTGCATCGTATCAGAATTGTTCATGATCTAATGTCAGGAGAATACGGTAGAACTCAAATTGATTTCTAATTGCTTTTTGTTGAACTCAAATTGTTTCCTATTTGGAAATTGATTTAGTGAGAAGGCATGTCCACCATAGTTACGAGATTTAGGTTGTGGAGAATATTGAGCAAGCTCATATGTTGGCCCCAAGGGTTGAAATAATTTTAGATTTCACCGGAAGGAAATAATGATTTTCCTTTGTAACTTGAATTGCATCTGTGATGGTGTAGCGCACATCATACTATATGGCAAGCTAGTTTTACTTTTGGGATGCATTAAAATCGATGTACTATCATTTCCTTGGTGCAGGTGAGCACTTTCCCTGAAGCATGGTGCATGATCAGGAAGCAGGCCCACAAGTTCCAAGGCAACAAATCATTTCTTGGCTCGTGGTGATATGATAATCGAGTCTCATTCGTAAGTGTCTGGTGATCATTTACCAGATCTGTGGAACATAATGGGGTCCAAGTCAGAGTTCTGGCGAAGCCAGCCGAGTCACACTTGGCATCTGAATATAGGTTGCATATATAGAAGTATACAATTGTATCACTTATGTATGAAATCGGACACGTCAAAATAAAAAAATTGTTTTATCTTAGTACGTCCAGGTTCGATTTCATCCTGGCAAGTCCAAGATCATGGCTCTACATGGCTAGAGCTCAACAACCCATTTGTGTTGTTTCTTTGTTCTATGTCCTATGCAGCCTCAGACAAGTTTTCTTCACCATTCTGATTGAGATACGCTTTTTTTTCTTCAGTTAATGTAATTTGCATATGACGATTGGAGGCTTGTATGTCAACTAGTAACTCTTTGAGGACTACAATATACTTAATTGCTATTTCTTAGTAATGTTCATAAACTAGGGAAGCTCTTATTTTACTTATGTGCATTTGAGTGGGAAGCTTGGCAACTTGCAAACTGTAATTAAGACTTCTATCCTCCAGGTTATTTTTGTTTCTGAGTGGCTCAACATATGCCTTTTGAGGAATGAATTGCTTCAAGAACTCACAAAGAGATGACAAAAATCTCAGTTTTTTAATACCATTTTTTCCATAGTTCTACTCAAATGGAATCTGAGTTTAGAAGAATAATATCTGTTTAAATGGCGATAGGTGGAGACTCTTTCCTATCAGGTTTCTCAGTGTTGATGCTTGGGCAGCAGAACCCTACACACATTGCTGAACCCGCTCCTCTACCATGCCCAAAAGAAGAGATACACTGGCCTCTGCATGATCATTATGCCTTTGCCACTAAATAGCTCTCCACCAGGAATGCGATCCTGTCATGCAGATCGTTTCAACGGCGAAACTAATGAGAACGACAGCAGCTATTCAGGACTGCACAAAACAGTTTGACACAGGAATTAAGACTAAGTCAATGCAACTCCTACCTTCATGATCGTAACCATGTTTTTTGTTTGAGTCTGATGCTTCATCATGCCATTGTGATATAAAAAAAGTAGACCACACAGGCCTGCAACCATCCTTTTGGAATCCATGTATCACAGTAGAAAAATTTGCAGCATTCAAACAGAAATGTTTCTTGTTGGGGGATCTGTCCAAAAGTAATTGGGGCTGCAGCCTTCGCGCTTGACTGATAATAAAAAAAAAAAAAACAGAAATGTTTCTTGCTTGTCTATCCAAGGAACAGAGTAAGGCAATTTTTTCCAGACATATAACAAAACAACTATTTTGTTAAACAACTATTTTTTCTTGCTTATATATCCAAGCTCACTATTACATGAGTGAGTACTACAAATAACAAAACAACTGTTAGCCGGAAGAACATCTCCCTACTTTTTCTCCTCTTCAGCATGACATCCAGCTTCTTCACCTCCATCTTACAAGCTTCAACTTCAGTTAGAGCAGAGCTTCGGCCTTTTTGGCTTTGCATTTTTCCATTTCAGCCTCCATTCTCTGATTATTTGCCCTGAGATCCTCAATCACTGCCTCCATTTCCAGATATATCAAAAGTTCTAAGCAAATACAAAGAGAAATAAATCATGCATCTGAGAGAAAATAAACAATACGGAGAATTTCAGAGTAAGTTACCTATTGTGCATCATCAGCAACTCCAAATCTGCGACATTGCTAACCACAAACTTCCTAAATCGGTTTGGCAAGAAGTGTCGGGTCTTCTTGTCTGATCCGTAACCAATGTTGGGCATCAAGGTGACTCCCTGGAACTTCCTCCTAACACGGGAATCAATACCCTTAGGTCTACGCCAGCTTGGCTGTCACAGAGATGGATACACATAGCACGTGTTAGGCAAAACAAATATGAAGCATCACCACTCTTAGAGAGCACCACAAAAACAACAATGCATTCTAAATGTCTTCGGTGATATTAATATTCTCGCCAAGAATCTATTGCAGTCACCACAATTACACATCCACAGGTGCAAAGATAAAAGAGATGAACACGAGTGAACTAAGCAGAATGCAAATTCTTAAAGTAAAGAACACCAAGTTATGAAGTATATTTTATGCGAGGATTGAAACAAGATGGCTCAAGAATCATGTTTTACCAGTTATCACAGCGAAATCACTCTATAACCCAGTTCTCTTATTTCTCATTAAATCAACATAGTCTCAAAAATAACATTTAACCCAACTAACAAGCATGTTTTACATATGTGGAAAAAAAACAGAGATTTTGCAACATCCGGTTCTCTTCTATTAACATGTAGCTCACAAACTTCTGCAATTTGCTTCAGGGTAGAGAAAATAAAAAAGTTGTCCAAAAGTTTCAGGCCGACGCATAGAAATAAGCAAGCGACAACAGCTTATTAAACTAGTCTTCTAACATAAAAATTTATACATCCAGTTTGGTCATGTTCTCGAGAGATCAGAAACGTAGTAATGCATCTCAAAACCTTAAGCAGAACACTCGGAGTTTCTCAGATTAAACCAAACAAATACATCAGCCCTATATAGAGATGAACACCACAACAAAAAATCATCTATAGTATCCAATAAACAACCTACCTATTCGTCTGGAAAAAAGAAAGAAAATGTTGAAATCGATTAGCCGCGAATAAATTGTTATACCTTCACGCAGATCTTGCGGTCGCTCTGAGGCCGCTTGAAATGCTTCACCCGCTTCTTCACGATCTTCTTGGTTAGCAAAGGAACAGCCTGTTGGGAAACTGGAGGTGAATCGGATCACCTAGAACCCACTAGCAATGGCAAACACAAAACAAGAGAACAAAAAAGAGGAAGCACACTCAAAACACACCAGGATTTACGTGGAAAACCATTCGGCAAAATACCGAGAGTAAAAACCACAGGCGGAGAAGGAGGGTTTCACCATGAATCAAGGAGTACAAAGCTTTTCATCTAGAGGAGAACAAGACCTCTCCCTTTAGGGTTTTCGTCATCAAAGACCATAGTTAGGGTTACAAACAACCCTATTTATATCCACTAATTAACCCACACTCGGATTAATCTGGACCCTTAAATTTTTCCCGGATCCCGCAAAGGATCGATCTTCTTGGATAGAAAGATCAATCCTTTCATTCCATAGACTTGGTCGCCCCGACAAAGATCGATCCTCAAGAGCATGAGGATCGATCATCCAAAACAGGCACTCTGTCATGAGAAAAATCCGCCTAAGAGGATCGATCCTTATAGGGCATAAGATCGATCATCCAAACTGGGTTCTCTGTCGTGGAAAAAATCACCGGAGAGGATCGATCCTTATAGATCATAAGATCGATCCTTTACAACCCAGCTTTCTGTCATAGGAAGAGGATCGATCCTTTGTCTTCCTGCACCTTGTTTATCTCCTTCTTTCGTCGTACCCAGTTGCTTCGATCAACTGGGTTTGTTTGTTGAGGCCTCATGAGGAGAGAACCCCAACAAACTCCCCCTTCTCGACTCAGGAGGACTCCATTCCAGCTATTTCCCTGCATAGCTGGAGTTTTTCCTTTGGCAGCGACTTGGTCATCATATCTGACGGATTTTCGTCTATATAGATTTTCTGGATCTGTAAATGCTTCTCTTCAAGTGTTTCATGAATCCAGTGATATCTGACATCAATATGCTTGGACCTCGCATGAAAGCTTGAGTTCTTTGACAAATGGATGGCACTCTGACTGTCACAATAAACTATGTAGATATCTTGCTTTAGACCAAGTTCCATAGTGAACTTCTTCATCCAGATCATTTCTTTGCAGACCTCTGTAGCAGCAATGAATTCGGCCTCTGTGGTTGACAACGCTACACACTTCTACAGTCTTGATTGCCATGCAACTGCACCTCCTGCGAATGTGATCAAGTAACCTGATACCGACTTTCTTGTATCTACATCCCCAGCCATATCGGAATCTGTGTAGCCATCTAGCACAGGTTTTCTACCTCCAAAGCATAGGCTGAGTTTAGAGGTTCCTCGAAGATACCTGAATATCCACTTTGTTGCTTCCCAATGTTCGCGTCCCAAATTTGAGATGAATTTGCTAACAACTCCAACAGCATGTGCTATATCAGGCCTCGTGCACACCATCGCATACATCAGACTTCCCACGGCTGATGCATATGGAATTCGGCTCATCTCCTCCTTGCTTTCATCATCCTTGGGACTCTGCTCTTTGCTCAGTATGTGATGAGTTGCGAGTGGTGTTCCGACAGGCTTTGCATCAGTCATCCGAAAGGGTCCCAATACCCTTTCGATGCACTCCTCCTGTGACATTCAAGCCTCTGTCACGGATGATCTTCATCCCTAAGATCTTCCTCGCATGTCCCAAATCCTTCATAGCAAAGGATTTGTTCATCTCCTGTTTCAGCTTTTGTATCTTCTTCTTGTCCTTTCCAACAATAAGCATGTCATCAACATAAAGAAGAAGAATGAGAAAGTCAGAGTCATCAAACCTCTGGTTATAGACACAGTGATCCGAGGTCATCCTTTGGTATCCATGTTGAAGCATGAAGGAATCAAATTTCTTGTACCATTGTCTCGGTGCTTGCTTGAGACTATACAAACTTTTCTTCAATCGGCATACCAAGTTCTCCTTTCCTCTGACTTTGAAACCTTCAGGCTGCTCCATGTAAATCTCCTCCTCCAAATCCCCATGAAGGAACGCAGTCTTCACATCTAGTTGTTCAATCTCCAAGTCCAAATTAGCAGCTAGCCCAAGAATTACTCTAATAGAAGTCATTTTAACCACAGGAGAAAATATTTCTTCGAAATCAATACCTGCTCTTTGCTGAAATCCTTTCACCACCAATCTAGCTTTGTACCTTGGATGGTTGGACTTCTCTTCTGTCTTCAGTCTAAACACCCACTTGTTCTTCAGTGCCTTTCTCCCCTTTGGCAGCTCTACCATCTCATATGTTGTGTTCTCATGCAGTGATTTCATCTCCTCTTGCATGGCTTTCATCCACTCGTCTTTCTTCTTACTGTTGACAGCTTCTTCATATCACTCAGGCTCTCCCCCGTCTGTCAGTAAAGTATACTGCGAGGCTGGATATATGATAGATGGTACTGGAACTCTGGAAGAGCGACGTAACTGAGGTTCAGGTGGTACTAGTGAGGCTGTTTGATTATGTTGCACTGCATCTTCACCTCCGTCAGTTTCAGCTTCTTCCTGCTCAGGCTCTCCTGATGTAGACTGATCCTCTCCCCCGTCATCAACCTGATTAGAGGGTAGTTCTAGAGATAGGGGATTGTCTATCCCTGTTGGAGTCGGAGGCTCTTGATGTGACTTCCCTACATCTCGTACATGTAGGTCCTCTGAAAAGACCACATCTCGACTCCTTATCAACTTTCCTGCTACTGGATCCCATAGTCTGTATCCAAGTTCATCTTCTGCATAGCCCAAGAATATGCAATGCTTTGCTTTCTGATCTAACTTGGTTCTATCCACCTTCGGTATGTGTACTGAGGCCTTACAACCGAAGATTCTGAGATGTGCATAAGAAACTTCTTTGTTCTTCCAGACTTGTTCCGGGATACTGCCGTCCAGTGGGATTGATGGGGACCTGTTAATTAAATAACATGCTGTCTTAAGAGCTTCTCCCCAAAAGTGCTTCGGCAGCTTTGCCATTGACAACAAACTTCGAGTCTTCTCCATAATGGTCCGGTTCATCCTTTCAGCTACCCCGTTCTGTTGAGGTGTAAAAGAAACTGTCCTCACATGCCTAATGCCACGCTCCCTACATTAGTTTGTAAAGTTCTTGGAGGTGTACTCTCCCCCGTTATCAGTGCGCAGACATTTCAATGATTTTTTCAGTCTCACGTTCTACTCTAGCATGAAAGTACTGAAAGGTTTTAAAAGCATCAGACTTATTACTGATTGCATAGGCCCATACCTTCCTCGAAGCGTCGTCTATGAAGATGATGAAGTACGCCTTGCCGCCCAGGGACTCCACCTCCAAAGGTCCAAAGATGTCGGAGTGAACAAGCTCCAACAAATTTCTTTTCTTTCTAGCAGTAGTTCTGGCAAAAGACACCCTATGTTGTCTTCCAAACAAACAATTATCACAAGGTGTCTGGGGAGTACCTGTGACGTTGGGTAGAATCTTTTTCGTTGCCAGAATCTTCAGCCCCTTTTCACTGATGTGGCCAAGCCTTTTATGCCACAGTAGGGAAGTATCTTTATGCTCCACTGCTAGTGCTGAGCCCATCTGTGTAGTCCCTCTTGTTCTATAGAGAGAGCAGCACTTCTTACCACTTGCGATCACTAGGGATCCTTTGGTCAGCTTCCAAGCACCACGACCAAAGCTGGACGTGTATCCTTCATCGTCCAGGCATGGTGAGATCAAGTTGAGGCGAAGGTCGTTGATGTGACGAACATCTTGAAGTACCATCTTCATGCCTGTGTTCATCACAATGTGAATGTCGCCTCTCCTGATGATCTGCGACGTATCATCGTTGCCCATCTTCACAGCACCAAAGTTTCCTGCCTTGTAGTTTGTGAAGAATTGCTTATGCGATGTTGCATGGAATGAAGCTCCCGTATCAACAATCCAGTCGGCATGAGGGGGATCGACAACATTGATGCAGCTCCCCTTGCAGCATCCTAGGATGGTAACATCGCTGTCCAGCTCCACAACAGATGTATCTTTGCCTCCCCCGTTACCTGTGACCTTGCCTTCCTGTTGATCCTTTTTCAACTTCCTGCAGTCTCTGTTGAAATGTCCCTTCTTCTTACAATAGTAGCACTGCACATCTTTTCTGGTCCTTGACTTGCTTCGGGATTTGTATCTATCACCAGAATCCCGGTTCGTTCATCTACCTCTGACGTCAGACTCTGAACGATCTCCCAACTGTCTCTTCTCCACCAAATGTGCTTCTGAGACAGCATCTTCAGTAATCTTCCTTCTCATCTCATTAGAAAGAAGAGCCGACATGACTTCTTCAGTTTCTAATGTCTCCTTCCCATACAGAAGGGTGGTCACCAAGTGCTCATATGAAGGAGGTAAAGAAGCTAGAAGAAGTAGTGCCTTATCTTCATCTTCTACCTTAATATCCAAATTGAGCAGCTGACTATGAAGCTTGTTGTATGTGTTGATGTGCTCCATCAGATTGGATCCTTCCTTCATCCTCAGAGTATAAAGTTGTCGTTTGAGAAACAACTTGTTGGTGAGCGACTTGGTCATGAAGAGGCTCTCTAGTTTTAGCCATAGATTCATGGCTCCCTTTTCGTTGATCACGTTGTACATGATCTCATCTGCCAGACACAGTCTAATGGTGCTCCTTGCCTTTATGCATGTATCCTCCCAGTCTCCATCTGTCATACCTTCTAGCTTCTTCCCCTCAAGGGCTCTGTAGGTGCCCTGTTGCACCAAGATATTTTTGACTCTTTCTTGTCATAGACCAAAGTTGGTCTTCCCGTCAAACTTCTCGACATCGAAACGAGAGATTGACGCCTTGCCTGCCATCATGAACGATGTAACCTGGCTCTGGTACCACTTGTTGAGAAACTGGAGGTGAATCGGATCACCCAGAACCCACTAGAAATGGCAAACACAAAACAAGAGAACAAGAAAGAGGAAGCACACTCAAAACACACCAGGATTTACGTGAAAAACCACTCGGCAAAATACCAAGAGTAAAAACCACGGGCGGAGAAGGAGGGTTTCACTATGAATCAAGGAGTACAAAGCTTTTCATCTAGAGGAGAACAAGACCTCTCCCTTTAGGGTTTTCGTCATCAAAGACCATAGTTAGGGTTACAAACAAACCCTATTTATATCCACTAATTAACCCACACTCGGATTAATCTGGACCCTTAAATTTTTCTCGGATCCCGCAAAGGATCGATCTTCTTGGATAGAAAGATCGATCCTTTCATTCCATAGACTTGGTCGCCCCGACAAAGATCGATCCTCAAGAGCATGAGGATCGATCATCCAAAACAGGCACTCTGTCATGAGAAAAATCTGCCTGAGAGGATCGATCCTTATAGGACATAAGATCGATCATCCAAACTGGGCTCTCTGTCGTGGGAAAATCACCGGAGAGGATCGATCCTTATAGGGCATAAGATCGATCATCCAAACTGGGTTCTCTGTCGTGGAAAAAATCACCAGAAAGGATTGATCCTTATAGAGCATAAGATCGATCCTTTACAACCCAACCTTTCCGAGCAAAGGATCGATCCTTTGTCTTCTTGCACCTTGTTTGTCTCCTTCTTCTCCTTCTTTCGCCGTACCCAGTTGCTTCGATCAACTGGGTTTGTTTGTTGAGGCCTCATGAGGAGAGAACCCCAACACAACCATCTAAAACAACCACATGAAACCCAAAGCGCTCCATCTCAACATTTGAAGTCACAGATCTAAGCGGAAAAGCAACATAGAAACCCAAAGCGCTTCTTCACGATCTTCTTGGCCGCTTGAGTAGAACTATGGAAAAAAATTGTATTAAAATGCTGAGATTTTTGTCATCTCTTTGTGAGTTCTTGAAGCAATTCATTCCTCAAAAGGCATATGTTGAGCCACTCAGAAACAAAAATAACATGGAGGATAGAAGTCTTAATTACAGTTTGGAAGTTGCCAAGCTTCCCACTCAAATGCATCTGAGCTTGTGCTTGGCGCCTGCAGTTGTCGTACCGAGACCAAAACTGGGGGAAACAGGAGCTTGGCCTGAGATGTTCAAAGATGGCAGTGAGGGGGGACATAGATATGAAGATTGTTGTTGCAAGAAAACTGAAAGAGACGGCGTTGATGGCGTTGGTCGACGTCCCCAAGTCTGTCAAGGTAGCATCTCTGTTGATGGCGTTGGTCGACGGCGTTTAGGGATTTTGAAACATACCGCCAAATCCTGCGCGGATGCCGAAGGAGGAGAAGCGCGCGGATGCCAGCGGAGGAGGAGCGCTGAGGATGCCGGAGGAGGAGCCAGAGTCGGAGTCGCCTTCGGAGAGAGAGGGAGGAGAGATCGGGACCCGGGGAGGGAGGGAGAGAGAGAGAGTGAAAAATTAAAACGCGCGCCCAATCTCTCTCTCCCCTGCTTATAATCTCGTTTTGGTTGGGAGGGCCACGTGGCGCGCTCTGATTGGGCCACGTGTCCAGACCCTTGCAAGACCCTTGGCTGTAGCAAAATCCTTAAAAAAAGGAGCCCATTTCAGCTCCATTATTTGGAAAACAGCAAAGTTGCCTCTTACTATCATCATTGCATCCCTAATTTAAAAGCCAGAGCTTCCAGGACTCAATAACAGTCTTACTATCAACATTTCTTACTATCAACATTGCCCCAGTCTAGCTGTCAGTGACCACAGAGAAAGAATGAATTCAAATTTATATCTATCTTTTTGGTACACAAAAGACACTGATCATGATGAGCAAAATGTCTTATTCGCAACATGAGTTTCATTGACATAATTGTTTTTAAAAGCAGTCATAAGTGACTGTACAATGTGAGCAAACGAGTCATGTGATTCGATGACTCCATGCAC
>OY986965.1:2209461-2226279 GCA_963920575.1 Narthecium ossifragum
GTTGCGGTTATGCATTATCCCCCCCTTTATAAGGTCATGTTAATAAGGTTAATAATGCCTATATATGTATATGCCTAATTCCTTTGGCTATACGAAGATTTCTTACCTATGAATTCTTTACCTATACAAATTCATAACTATCCATAACCATGCGAATTCGTGACTATCCATGACTATACCACTCATCCAAGAGATAAGTATCCACGTTCATTTGAAAATTAGAAAAATAACTTCTAACTTAAAAGGACCGTGCAAGGGGTGCGGGTAATATCACTAGTATATATATATAATAAGATGAATTATCCATTTGTCTGAGTCATCTATTATATAAAGCACAACGGTTTTTGAAATGTCTCCCCTATAAAACATAAAGAGTGGTCAGGATTTGCCTACAAACACATTCAATGGCTGTGATTCCATGATCAGCTTTAAGATCCGCGGCGAAAAATTCACTCCCGCTCAAATTTCCCGCCCAAGCCACGCTTCAGCCGCCCAAGCTATATTTTTTCCCACGCCCGCCGTAATCCAATTAATGCGAGAGAGAGAGAGAGAGAGAGAGAGAGAAGAGAGAGAGGAGAGGAGAGCCCCATCTCTTCCTCTCCCCCGTCCCCTCCCCGCCCCCCTCTCCCTCGCTCCCCCGTCCCCTCCCCGTCCCCTCTCCCATCCTCTCCCCCGTCCCCTCCCCCTCACCCATCCCCTCTCCACATGCCATCCCCTCTCCAGTTCAGGACAGAGAGAGAGCGAATGGAGACAGGGAGCAGGTACCATAACCCATCCCTCCCCTTCATCTCCAACCTGCTCTCTCTTTCCCTCTCCCATCCCTCACCCATCCCTCCCCTTCATCTCCAACCCGCCGACCTCGCCAAAGCCGCCATCGACGCCGACCTTGCCCAGCCCGCCGACCTCGACCAAGCCGCCATCGACCACGCCCCACGCCCCACGCCCTACGCCGCCGTCGACCTCGCCCTACCCGCTGTCAAACACCGTCGACCTCTCCCAATCCGCCATCGACCACGGCCCGGCCGCCGTCGACCTCGCCCAGCCAGCCGTCGAACGCCGTCGAGCTCGCCCAACCGGCCATCGGCCATACGATCCACGGTATGTTTTTTTTTTCTCTCTTTTTTTTGACTCTTTTTGATCCTTCCCACCCCTCTTCCTTACAGGCGACCATCTCTCTCATCTTCAACCTGCCATCGACCACGCCCCACGCCGCCACCGACCTCGCCGACCTCGCTGACCTCGCCGACCTCGCCGAACCCGCCGTCGGCCACAAGATCCACGAACGTCGTCGATCCACGGTATGTTTTTTTTCCTTTCTTTCTTTTTTTTGACTCTTTTTGATCCAGCGATTTGAAGTTTATTCTTCGGTTCTTGAGTTCTCTTTTTGATTGGTTTTTGTTGGCCGACAGGTTTTTTTTGTTATTCTTCTCATCTTCTTTAGTTCTTTTTCTTGATTTATTCTTCTCTTGAGTTCTTCTTCTTCTTGAGTTCTTCTCATGTTCTTCTCTATGACGTTACGCTAGATTGCACTATGTTTTTTCACACTGTTCTTCCTCTCTCAAAGTTCTAATCTTTTGCCATAAAAAAACCAATTTTTTAGTTTGCATTGTAGCATCGATTCCTTTTAGTTTTGGTTTTTCCACCTCTTCTCTTATTGATGTCGCGAGCATCGATTCCTTTTAGCAAGTACTTCTAGAAATAAATGTTCTGATCTAAGAAAGAGCTTTTGTATTATCTCCTAACTGCCACACCTGGATGTAAAATCCTGATCAAGAATTGTCCAAGCCTAAACTCTCTTTTTGATAGTTTTCTTCCGGATTCCCTTTTATAAGTTCAGCTAATAAACAAGGTAGCAGAATTTAGTGCTTTTATGAGAATGTATGATGCATGTTTCTAATCTATAATCTCCGTTTCAGTCTTCCCACCTATACTGCTAGCAGCAGCAGCAGCCCTGCTCTTATTTAGCCCTCCTCTACTTATTATCCCTCCTACCCTACACCCCTTCTCTTTTTTTTTATTGATTACATAAGCCAAAGGCTGGAGGTAGAAGAGGGGATTAGAAGCCCGTAATCGGTGGTCTGAACATGCTAAACAATTCACAACCAAATTGAACTCGCGGGGATTTAAGAGAACAAAATACCATAGAAGAAGAAAGAAAGATTCCAAATGTGGTTTCGCAACTATAACCCACCTCCCCTGCATGTCATGTGTCATGTGAAACACCAAGCAGTCCATAAACTAAACTATGACACACACCACACTATTCATTCCGCATAGACTTTTTTAGCACTGTAATAACACAACCCTTCCGGCCCTTCCATGGCCATGGCCCATGTGCATGGGAACCTCAACGGGCAGGTGGAGCTCATCAATGGCTTCAGCGACTCCATTTCCTTTCTCTGATCTCCCATCTAACATCCTCACCATAGTCTTTACTACCCTTTATTCTTTTTCTTCATACATTCCCCCACTCATCGACCAACCAACTAACCATGCATGGGGAAACCACTTCTAGCAGAGAGCTGAAAAAATTAAGCTGCTTAATTTCAGTCATTAATTCTAGCCAACAAGAATGCAGGGAACCCCAAACAAAGGTATTCTGTCCAGTTAGAAGACAAGAATCAATGTTGATATATATATTAGCTCTACATGCAATTCCCATTTTTTCTGTTTAACTGGAAGTATCACGGAATTATAGCCTATATGCTAAGAGTGAACTGCAAATATATGATGCATCCTCTGAGCATTAATCATGAAGGACACAATGGTGGCAGAGCATTAATCATGAAGGACACAATTTCAGTACATTGTAGTCATATCTGCCAATCATATTGATTTTTTTTAATTGCATCGTTTGCCAAGTTCAAAACCAATTTTTTATCTGTCTTTTAGTATTCATTTTGTGTTTAGTTCTTCACTGTGTCTGTGTGTAATGGTACCGAATGTGGCAAGTGTCTTGATTGTTGGTTATATAAACGCCAAGTGAGTTTCCTTTTTATTTCTTTCTTTCTCTCTTTCGATAAGTTGTGGTCCTTTTATAGTATGGAATGATTTTTTTTTCCAATTATATAAACGCCATGTTCGAGCTGCACTCTTGATCCTTTTAGCTCTTCAATCTGCTATTCTGTTAGTTTTTTCTCAAAATTTTGGTTTCATTTTGGAAGATCACCCTATTATTTAGTTTTTTTTCTAAGGGAGATTGGACGCTTTATAGCGATGAAGCCCAAGTTAGTTGTGTTCTACTATAGCACTTAACAGTAATATTTTTGTTCGTGCTCTGCTCAAGTATACAATGGTCACACATCCTAGAGAGTGATGTGTGACCATTGGAGCATATAGAGGGATCTTTCATGTTACCAACTTTTAAGGGTTGGGAAGTTTGATATATAATCTTCTACTTATTTAGATCTGTTCTTATAGAAATTTTCTATGCAGATAAAAGTTGCAACCAAATTTTATGTATATTTGTAATGTCTCTTTTTTTTTTTCTGATACTCTGTCCAATTTACACATGAATACCTGATGGTTTGAAAATCTTACAAATCAATGCAAATTCAGCCCTTTCATCTTACCCTTTTTCTCTGAAGGACATAAGACGTACTATTATTACTATAAGTTAGTGATGCAGGACAATTTATAGGGATAGCGTTGTACAAAAAAATGCAAATTAGCTACTATAATGACGCAATAATTACAGATATTAAGGCTTATGTGGTAGTATTGACTTTTATGCAAATAATGATACGAGATTCAACAATTAACATAAATGCAGCAGTTGCAAACTATTTGACTTCTATTCCTATTCTAAGTAACTTTTAAGAAGCAGAGTGACTCTTTCAATGAGTGTAAGACCTTCGATTAAGATCCGTTGAACCTAGGATATTTGATTCTAGATTTATGGAAGTCTAGATTAGTTTGGTTTCAAGAATCAGGGAAGGTTTTAAGTTAATGGATTTTAGAGCTTTATTTAAGTATTAGAAGGGACTTTATTTGCTCGAATATAGAGAAGAAGGGAAGGAAGCATAAAGTATGAGGCATACTTTTTTCCAATCTTTCCAAGGAGATTGAATGGTGATTCCTGCTAATATGTCAAGATCAAACACATACTTTAAGCATAAGTTCATAATTCTGACTTTGACTAGAAGGATATTATCTTAGGATGTAATATATATAGCCCAATGTGAGCACCAGTTGGGTACGCTCCCAAAAGGCTGTATTGCAGTGCCCGCTTGGTTGGTAAATCTAGATCTGAAAGATGCAAAGAAATATGGCTTAGAAAGCCGAAAATATGCATCACATGGCATATATGGTATTCCCACCCAGTGAAACTAGAGCAAATGTCTCACAAATCTGTACTTGAGTTTCTTGAAAAGTTTTAGAACCTCATATGAGGGATTATGACTCTATTTTAAATATGCTTTTGGGTTATTTCCAAAAATTATATCTTAGCCAGTGGGCGGCTCTATGTAGTCTATCCATACATTTGCATGAACTCTTATGGAAACCAAAAGCATATTTTGTGAGAGGGGCTGCTATCAGACTAACTTTATGTTCCTCCTGTAATAATTAAAATGGCACTCTTTTTTAATCATAACATGGAAATTTTCTGGATCTCAGGTTCCTATAGATTCGTGTGTTGTAGGGGTGCAACAGCCTTCTTGCAACAGGAGGAAGATCGGCAGCGGGGATGTGAAGATCGGCAGGAGTGCTGCCTCTGCTCTCTTCTCTTCACCCTGTCAGCATGTTTTCTTCTCCCTCTTCCCATGCCTTCACCTCTCTTCCTATTTTTATATCTCTTTGTGGATGTTTGTCGCGTCTGATAATAATGTCTTCTGTAATCGCTTCGGCTCGATTTCCTCCATCTCTTCAACTCACCTAGGAACCCAATATTTCTGCTTTTCAACTATTTTGACCTGTTAAAGGTTTCTATGCAATGTTGGAATTAATTTATTCAAGTTTGTTGGTGTTGGGTTTAGATTTTATTCTCTTCACTTAGAGCATTACTGTTGATAAAAAAAGGGCTTAAATATGCTTCATTTATAGACTATCTGTAGTTAAAGTTCAAACTTTGCTTGGGATCAAAGATTATGCTGTTCTTTTAGTTGACAGTTGATTGGTGTTGTAGATTTAAATTTTCAACACTGTTCACTGTCGATTGTTGATGGTTTCCTTTCAACGATCAATTTTTACAATCTATTTTAAATTCTTCTAAGATCTTCTTCAAGCTGTATAGGTCTTTGTCTAATTGAGACATAAGATTTCTTAGAGTCTTCCAAGATCGTTTCTTTTTTAAGCTAAAAGCAAAAACTGATAGGATATGTATATTTTCTTTTGGCATGCATAAACTTTTTAATTCTAGCAGTTTCCTTTTCTGAGGAGATGCTAATGTTCAGATTCATAACTTCAATCTATTTTTACAAGCATATGTTAAGTATAGCTACATTATTACCCAAAACTCTATTAGTTCATATACAATCAGGTCCTTCTAAGATGATTCAGCAGCCACATTCTGAAAACTGCAATTAGCTTTGTTTAATACAAAACTTGATTCACTAAACTGCTGATGTTTTCAACTAATTTTTAGTTTTTTATTCACTCTAATTTTAGATTCCTCTTCCATACAAAACATGGTCTTTTCTTTCTGGCAGCTTTGATGGGCAAATTGTAAGTCATAAGCTTGGAGAGGTGAGATTTGGCCATTTTTACAAGGTGATCTTCTTTTGCAAGTCATAAGCTTGGATAGGTAGGATTTTGCTATGATTGGCAAATGTAGAATAGTTGCTGACAAGATTCTTTTGCATTATGATAAAAACAGAATGCATATATCTAGGTTGCTGAGAAAAATCATAAGATTCGAGTTTTCAGTTTATCCAAAATAGAAGTGAAAAACAGTGACATATGACACTTCTTTAGTTCTAGACACATGTCTTTTCTTTTCTTTTCTTTTCTTTTCAATGACATTGAATTCTTATTTATGTGTCTGTGAGAGATCATCCAGCAAATAAGCAAAATAGGGTGTGAATGACCAGCTATATGAAGTACATAGCTAGGCTACCACAATTGCAATTGCTATATAGTTTGCATTCATATACCCAAATAGCAACTTCTGTGTTGGTTCTTCCCTCTAATTAACTGTTCAGCCGAGGATGTTTCACGGCTAATTAATTTGGTTCTATTTGGTCCTTTCTTGGTTTTTGCCTTCAACTTTATCAAGCTGCATTTGTTGTCCATTCATTAGTACTATGTTGTGATTATCAACCTTATAGTGATAGCTCCTTCTGTTCTTAGAACTAATTTGAAGGTCATCTCCTCTTTTATTCAATCTCTGCTTCTAAAGTAAAGAAATTGGTTTGCACACATACAAAGTTTTACCTAGCATGCCAAAGGTTCGCACCATTCGATGTCCCACTGTGTGGTTTAGGTTTTAATAATGAAAGGTTGAAATCATGGTTTTGTTTTTGCAAGATCC
This sequence comes from Narthecium ossifragum, assembly GCA_963920575.1. NCBI lineage: Eukaryota > Viridiplantae > Streptophyta > Magnoliopsida > Dioscoreales > Nartheciaceae > Narthecium > Narthecium ossifragum. Next base: position 2,215,931 of record OY986965.1, read on the forward strand.
AAAATCCAACCTACCCAATGTTATCTACTTTTTTCCCCAATTGCAAGATTTTATTCATATGCGTCTATGTTTGCATGTTCTGTCATCCAAAGTTGGTGTATTTTCTTTATCCTACAATGTCATGGAGATGCCCATATGTGGTCTCTATAGCTTTTGCATATATTAAAAGCTGAAATTTACCAGCAGTACAATACTTAGAGATAGGTTTCTGTTTATAAGATACATGTAGATGTATAAGTCATGTTCATTTGTGATGTTTCGAACCAAACCTTGCAAAACCAGTAATCCATTTTCATTTGGATTCGTAGTCTATCAGTACTTGGTATTTGGTAATCATATGAAGTATTGAGATGATGCATCACAATGAATGGTTAACCATTTCTCCACATACTATGAATTTGCAGTCCATGTGCTATTGTGCAGCAGTATAGTTACTTACTATTTGAGGAAGCCAGAGTACCTTATTGTTGTCTCTACATGTGTGTTTCATCTGGTCTTATACTCTTACTTATACATCTGAGTTGTCAATTGAGTTTCTTTTATGGTGATTTAAAGTTTATATTGGTGGATATTTGTTCTTTCTATTGGTTTCCTGATCGTTTGGGTCAGTGGAATAGAAATCCTTTGGCTTTCTAAATGTTTGTTTAATTGGTTTCTTTCAGGTTTTGATGTTTTTGATTTGGAGGCTGAGAAGTGCCATCTGTGGGGATGTTTGAGAAAGAAATGTTTGATTCCATCACATCACATAACTAAAAACCATGCTAGGGGCACGGGCCATCTGTGGGGATGTTTTTACTTCTCCTCCTGTTGATTCCATTTTGGCGATATGGTCGTTGTTGGTGCAAATTACTCCTTTTCTTATGTTTAGAATTTGACTTAACATTTTGGAATCACGTAGGGCATTCGAGCCATGACTGGTTCTAAAGGGTGCCTTCTAATAGTCAAGGTAATATTAATTCTAATTTTACTGCATTCACTTTCGAATATTTTGATGTGTAAGAAAACTGTTTTCTTACTTCTTTTTGGATGTCCTCTTTCATGTCTACTTAATTGATCAGATCAATGTCAGAAAATTGATTGCACATGTATCACTTAATTCTCATATCGTTTTTCTCATGAATTTCCTCTTTGCACTTTCTCAGAACTATACATGAGATTGGCTTAACTTCGGTTTGGCAGCAGAGCAATCAAAATCTGAAGGTTATAATGTAGAGGTACAACATCCAGGTTTAATGAACTTCTGGCATGGAGTTGAATTTTTTTGGAGAGCAACCTTATGTATCTTCATGCGAGTTAGATATGTGATAAGTGAATTACATACTCTGCGTTTCCTATTATGTTCTTTAGGATTTACTTATATGTCAAGGGAAGACATATTGGATTACAGGATACTCTTAGAAGAAGAAGGGCTTAAGGAGGAAAACGACAACGTAAGCAGCGAGGAAGACATGAGGAATCCGCTGAGCCATAGTGGCGATGTTGGCGGGGCTGGTCGTAGCACTGGTCGGCGTGGCTTTGTGCCACTAAAATGTTTATTTTCTTTGAAGCGTGTTTAATTTAGTCTCATGGTCGGATTCTTGAATTATGTGTTTGAGGATATATGTATTTATGTTCTGCATAATTTCATAAAGTTTTCTGTTGACTCCACTCTTTTCAAATATCATGTTTATTTAAACCGTGTCAGGGATAAATATAGTGAGTGTATCTATGCTTTCTTTAAAATTTATTTTTCTTTGCAAGAGCATTTTAGCCATTTCACATATTAATCTCATATCGTTAGCATGATTAGATCTGTTAAGTGGATTAAAGGGGTATCTGAAATGACATTGTGATTTTAGGAATTTTGTGATGATGTGAGAAATTTTGGGATTTTTTTGATATTTAGTGTTATCGGGGGCTGGGTTTTATGATATTGAACCAGAGTTTATTCAAGTTATATGTATGATCTTACCACGTCAGCAGAACCCATGAAAGTATTGAAAGATAACAATGTAGTCTGTATAAAGCTGGGCTCGGGCTCTTCATCAAAGGAATTTTATGAAGGTAAATCCCAATCCAACACCAACGAAATTGTGGCCTGCTCTAGAAGACATTTTTTGCTATTGATATTTGCTGTTATTAATTTTCATTGATGTTTGATAGCTTTCTTAACCAAATACCTATAATTGGTGTTGTTTGCAACACTTTCAATGGGAACAAAGGGGTGGATCGGAGAGGTGGAAAAAATTATTCAACTTGCTAAAAAAAGATGAGGGATAGCCAAAAAAACTTTATTGAGATTTGGCATTTTTAGCAAACTTTATTGGTATATGACCCCGTAGCAATCTCCACCGTATAAATATCAATCTCTCTGGCTCCTTCCTCCTAGGAAACTGCTACGGGGTCATAAAAAGTTTAATCTCCCTAATGGACTACTTCATACTTCCAATAGCAAACTTTATTGTTTAAAACCGTTAACAGCTCCTTTTTCCTCTTCATTTGCTTAGTATGTTTTGCTATCTATGATATTCTATTATATTTAGGGGTGGCAAAACGGGTCGATGGGTCGGGTTCGGGTCGGGTTGAGGTCCATTATCCCGACCCAAAAGGCCAACCCGAACCCGGCCCGTTTATTAAACGGGTCGATTTTATCAACCCGAACCCGACCCATTTTTAAACGGGTCAACCCGACCCGACCCGTCTAACCCGTTTATTAAACGGGTCGGGTCAGGTCGGGTCGGGTTTGGCGGGTTAAATGATAAAATTAAAGAGAGAGAGGTTTGGCGGGTCACGGGTTAGGCGGGTTAGGCGGGTTAAACGGGTCACTAACAGGTCAAATGGGCACGGGTCGGGTTTGGGTCACTAAACAGGTCACTAACGGGTCACGGGTCGGGTCGGGTTCGGGTCACGGGTCACGGGTTAGGCGGGTTAGCCTCCTTAACTCGAACCCGACCCAGTTTTTGGCGGGTCGGTGGCGGGTCGACCCGTTTTCGACCCGCACCCGAATACCCTAAACCCAAACCCGTGAAATTCGGGTTGGGTCAGGTCGGGTTCGCGGGTTACGGGTCAAATTGCCACCCCTAATTATATTGCTTTTCCATCACAGAAGCATGCATCTGTCGTTAATTAGGATGACTCTTTTTTCAACTGTTTGAGTGTGTGTGTCGTCGACCATCTCTTTCATTCTTAGACTCTGCAAATCATCATTGCCTTTTCTTCCTTGCAGTTTGTAACACTCAGCTTTTGTGGATGCCAATGGGTTTGCTGGTGGATCAAGCTGCTCACAAAAGTCGATTTGGTGGTGGTAGCGACGACGACGACGATTCATTTGATTTGTGTAGCAATAGGTTTAATGTAAATATATTTGTGGTTATGGGTTTTTTAATTCAATTTTTCAGATGTGTAATTGTTGATTTTCTATTTAATCTAGCATTTTTTAATGTACATGTTTTTGAAAAGAATTCTTTTAACATTTTATTTTTTGGACAATAAATAACCTAGCAGTTTTTTCCATTGTTGATTTTCTATTTAATCTAGCATTTTTTAATGTATGTTGTTTTTTAAAAGAATTCTTTTAACATTTTATTTTTTGGACAATAAATAACATAGTAGTTTTTTATATTAATTTATTTTGACATATTGGTGATTTAACCTGATATTAGAAGAGAGTATAAATCATAATTCCATATGAGTATGTATGTTCACTTATTCAATTATTCATATTAGATGAGAGTAGGGGTGGCAATCCGAGTCACGACCTGCGTACCCGACCCATCCCGAAATAAACGGGTTTGGGTTTAGTGTTATCAGGTTCGGGTCATGAACGGGTCGACCCATTTATGACCCGTGATTAAATGGGTCGAGTCGGGTTGACCCGCGGGTTAGACCGGTCAACCCGTTTACCCGTTTAATGTCAGCCTGTCGGAGACGACGACTGCCTTGACCCAAGGATGGAGGTGGCGCTCGGCGGCCGGATCTGGCCAGGAGACGGTCGGAGGAGGGTCGCGGTGGATAGAGGGTGTCAGATCGGGAGTTGGGTGGTGCAGGGGACGTCGGGGGTGGCCGCGCGTCGGTGGAGTGGAGAGACGTCGGGGGTGGCGCACGTCGAGGGTGGCCACGCATTGGTGGAGTTGAGAGGGGGAGGGGGTCGGTGGAGTGGAGAGACGTCGGTGGTGGCCGCGCGTTGGTGGAGTGGAGAGGGGGAGGGGGTCGGTGGAGTGGAGAGACGTCGGGGGTGGCCGCGCGTCGGTGGAGTGGAGAGGGGGAGGGGGGTTGTCGTGGGTGGCCGCAGCTTCACCGGAGAAGGAGGGAAGGAGTGAAGGAGTGGGTTGCGGCCCTTGCGAGGTAGCTCAGGAGGAAGGAGGAGAAGGCGGGTGGACCGGTGGAGGAATAGTAGAATGACCCTGCTTAGTTGGACCTCGAACAATGTATGTACTGTACTCCTTATATAATTGATATTGCCAATATTTTTTAATCGTTCATGCTCTCATGATTCTGTTACAGGTTGTATTTTGGATGCCACGGGCGTGATTCTCCATCAAGATAGAGACATACACTCTCAGACGCATTATCGGTAGAAGGTTAGAGAAGCCATGGTGGTTACGTGCGAGGTGGATGTTAGAGCTTTCTTAATCTCTTTTACATACATGTTTTTAGAGTACCATGAATCACTTAGGTAACTTCAGCAAGTTGTGACTTGAAACAAAATGAACCAAAGTTGGACATATTGGTATCAACTACTAGTGGAACTTGACTTTTCTTTATGCTTGCGGGTATCTCTTTTGCATAGATGTTTCTTAGGTAACTTTGGCATATTGGTTGTCTTAGGAATAAGTTATCCCTAGAGAACTAGATTTTTACATGTTATCAAAGCTTATTCTGTTAAGATTTTAGATTAATGATGGTAATCATCTAACTGTTGGATTTTCTGATCCAGGGCCACGCATCAGTAAAGTGGTGGTGGTGTTGTGGGAATGCTTGGAGCTAGAGTTAAAAAGAGAAAAAACCAACGGTTAGATTTTGCTAGCCCTGGAGTTTGATTATTGTGAAATTAGAATATCTGTATTTTTGTTTTTTCTTTAAAGTTGTGGTTTGTGAGGGATAATGTTATATTTGAGGATACTATGGTTTGTAAAGTTTGTGGGGACAAAGTTTGTGAGGGATAATGTTGTATTTGAGGGATAATGTTGCACTTATAAGGTTTGCCTCGGTACAGGTGAGGTTCTACCGAAATTTGTTGAAAAAACTCTATATCCGTGACGTAGGCACGGGCATTCCCTAGTATATATATACGCACACATGACGTAAAGTTATAAATGTATAAAAAAAAGGGGGAGGATAGTTGGGATGGGTGGTGTCTCCGGGTTACGCAGCGGATAATTTTTCACGAGTTTAGAGTTACCCGATGCCGACGCCAAGAACCCTCCGCTCCTTGCTCCACACGTTGGGCACTCCTTGCCCACTTCAAGACCCACGTTTTGAAGATGCTTGGGGCAGCAAGGTCCGTCCTTGACCAGCCTTCTCCTGCGTCTTCTTCTCCTTCTTGCACAAAAGCACACCAAGGAACAAGAACACACAATTATGGCTAAGGGGATAGCCCTCTTCCTTTATTGATCCAACAATCTTTACAAGAGAATCCCTCACAGCTCTCTCTCCCTCCCAATGTACAAAGATCTCTCAATAAGGAACCTCCCAAACCCTAGCCAAGGCCTAGATGTCTCAACACCTTGGCCTACCTACTCCTTATATAGAGGAATAGTCCTTGGCTTGCTCCAACAAGCCATCCCTAAGAAGTTCTACTCAAAGTCCTGACTTACATCCATATCTAGGCCATGAATAAGCCTAACACTACGTTTCCAAACATAGCTAGACTCTATCTTGAGTTTGACTTGCTTAAAGATAACCATAACCACAACTTGACTCAAAATAGAACTCCTTCCTATTCGTTCGCGCCAACGGTAACTTTCCCTGTGCCAAACTTTGTATTCCCCGTGTCATCACCGATTCCAAGTCGAATGCACGCGTGACTTTTGAATTTGCTCGGCTGGATCGTCCTCCAAGGCCTATCCGCTCCGCCTGGCGCACCGCCCCCTAGTCCGACTCGGAGTCGCGCGTCATCTTCAAAATCTTCCGTGCCAAAACTGTTTTTGACCGCGTCATCCGTCTTGCAGCTTCCATCCCAAGTGGAATTAGGTGATTAGCCCGCGTGGCTTGCTCTCTAACACTTATCGCATCAGCCTAGGCAAGTCAAGTCCTAGCCCGACTAAGACTGGGCATCCTGAGCGCGTCGCGCACGCGCTGCGCGCGCTCTCTCGCGTGTTGCACGCCCGCGAGCCCATCTTGGTCGCTTTAGCGCGTGTCCCGCTCACCTAACTTGCTCCCGCGCGCGTCATGCTCCGCTGGGCTCGCGCCGCACCGCGTCCTGGCGCGCCATCTTCCTCCTTGGCCCGGTCCGTCGTGCCATGCTCAGAATTCGTCGTGCCATCTTTGGGGAAATATCGTCTAGCCTCATTCAAGGACTTTTACTCGTGCGATCATGGTGTTTACAAGCTGCCCATGGCTTGGTGTGCTGCACCGCGCCATGACCTAGGCCGTGGCCCGTGTCAACTCCGGCTGATGCGCGCCATGGCCCATGTCAGAACTCAAGGCCCTGACAGGTGGATACCCTTGTGTCAGTGGCATCTGGGGCCCACCTATAATTAATAGTCTACAATGCCAACAGCTAATCATCACATAATATGCCATGGCATATACCATCTCCAAGAAAATAAGTCATTCTCTCGTCAGAAGAATGACCTTCACTTGTAATAAGACTATTTGTACGTTTTGGCATATATATATCCTTTTAAAAAGGTCTTAATTACACATATACTTTTATAAAGACAACAAATGTATAAATACCATCCAAAATATATAGGGGCCAAGGGTCCAAAATATACCCCTAATTTGTCATTAAGTTCACCCGGATTCGTTAAGGCATTAAATCCAAATAGTCTAACAAAAAGACATAACAACCCTTTCATCATCTCTCTCCCTCTACTCGTTCTTCCTCACCCTCACGATCTCCTACCACCTCATTGCGACCCAACGCCATACACTCTGACGTCCTCTTGTGGCAAATCCTACCCCAACCCCACCCCAGCCATCCGCCTATCTTCGGCGATTTCATCCCACCTCTAAGCAACATCATCGACCTCCATCCCGTCGGCAGCCACCACCAAGACCTCCGCCTCCCCCCTCCTTGCTACCACCACCCGGTGCACCTCCTCCACCTCCAACCAACACCAGCGAACTCGAGGCCATCTCTGTCATCTACTCCGACAAAACCAAAACTCCAAACATCACCGTCAACCTCTTACTCCATGTCATCTTATCCATTTTAGCCACCTATGAAATAATGTACAATTCATTGTCCTTCTTTGTAGCTCTTATGCCTCTAACCCAGAGTTAGAACCTCTGAACTCAACCATCTTCTTGAAACGTACAAAGACGATTGTGGCCGTAGGGTGGACAGCATATCAAAAACCCAGATATGCCAAGTAATTAGTCATTTAGTTCTTGGGCACAAATCCACTAACCACATACTAAAACTCATGATGTCTTTATTCGCAAGGGAATTTACAATTAAGGTGGTAACTGTCCTTAATTGCATCAGTCTTTTCTGAATTGCATTATGTTGAAAGAAGACATATATGATTCTAACGAACAGAGCAATGATGTTCTCTTTTTTTACTTTGGACAAGTTGAGCCCGAAGGCTAAGTAACTACAAAAGGCAATGATGTTCTCTGATAACAATAAGTTGTGATACAAAAACCCTTTTTACAACTCTATTCAACGATACAACTTCAATCAGCTTGTTGATGACTACATGCTATTCAACTTTTATAACGTCTTCGGTGACATGCTATTCTACACTAGTAATTTGAGTCAATAAGTACAACAATATGGCTTGAGAAACATAAACAAGAGATCTCTAGTACTAGATATCCTGAATAATTGAAGACTATGCTGCATTAGCTGCACAGACAAAGAGACCTTACACACCGGTTATGCAAAAGAGGTCACCACACAAATAGTACTCAGGCAAGTTAATCGAGGCCCATAATCCGATCCCTATCTGACTCCAAGTTTCAAGTCTAGATGCTTATTCTACATCTAAAAACTTACTTAGAAGTCACGCGTGCTGCATGCACAATCAAATTGCACGATATCCGTCTACATTTAAATCCCCAAATGAAGATAATTAGTCCTTACAAGTAGTATAATTTTGTCATTTTAAACGATCACATAAACCTTTGGTGTACACAACTATGTCTAAATACTAGCTTTGCAAGAGTTGTATAGATCCGAGCAATCGAAAATTTATGAATACGTGAAACCTGACTTCCAATTTTCAAATTACCTAAATTGATAAATTATCACTTAATTTAATGTCCACTTCCAGGTAGCACAAAAAAAAAAAATTCTTTCTAAGCATTAGGAGACAATCACAGCCGTCCAATCATACTACTTAATCTGTCTAAGCATTTAAAGAAGAACTCACCGAAGAGCGTGAGATCGCCATCCTCAAAAGCCGGCACCTGCCCGAACGGCTGCAAATAAGAACAAGGAAACAAAGATCTCGTAAGAATAAGGTACCTGCAGCGACTAAAAGAAGGGAGGAGGACGGGCGGCGGCTGGGGGGAAGCTACTGACGTTGCGGGTGGTGTGGGGCGGCTTCTTGTGCTCGCCGGTAGAGAAGTTGATACCTACGAGGTCGTAGTCCACGCCCATCTCCTCCAGGATCAGCGACACTAGCGCCGTGCAGGTTGTCATCGCCGATCCATACAGCTTCACTCCCATCCTCCTCTCCTAATCCTCTCGGTCTCGCGATTTGACTCTTGAATGAGGTATTTAGAATGTACCCCCTGGATGAGTTTAATAGCCTCGAACCGCGTGCCAAGTGACAACCAAATGGATCAGACTGTGTCCGCTATTCTATCCAATGGTTGGTTACTCGCCACGTATGTAGTAGTTCTGCAGTAATTATTAGTGTTGTATAAGAATGGCCAGCCTCGTGTTTAAATGGACAAAAGCCACGTCATAATTGATTATTTAAAGCTTTGACTTGGACGGCTTTTATAAATTATAATGAACAAAAAAAACATCACATCTCTTCTATTTATTTATTTTTAAAAAAAAGTCGAGTCAATTGACTCTGGTTATCCGTTTTTCTTTTGTGTGGATGAGTAGAGCCCAAAGTCCAAGTGATATTACACACTACGGATCGATTGCCCAGAGGTTCATCCTGATTCCTGATGGGAGCAAACCAAACTAGTCCGGCATAGAATTAATCACCAGGCTGAGACATTACAGTACTGGTGGATGAGCAATCACGGGACGAAGAGGGAGAGGGAGAGGTAGCTGTGGTGGATGAGCAACTTGCATACATGTGAACCATATCAATCTGGCTTCTTGGCATGCACATCTCATATAAAGCTAATCATACATAGTTGGTTAGATTCAAACAAAACCCCATGAGATACTTTTGAGACAAATTAAGACTTTATGATTGCCCCCCTTAAGCTAACTGGCTAGGTGGTCCTGCATGTCCTCGTGATTATTGGCCTACAACATGCATGGTCACAGCTGAAGCCAATTCTCCAACACACGGCTAGCTGGCTAGGTTTTGTAATGGTGGTACAATCACGGGACGAAGAGGGAGAGGGAGAGGTAGCTGTGGTGGATGAGCAACTTGCATTCATGTGAACCATATCAATCTAGGATGAATGATAGGAGGAGGAGGAGATTTACAGAATCCATATATATATATTAATATATGGCCGGTGATCGGAAATGTTTTCGATGATGAGATCGAAGAAACATAGCTTTATATAATCATTAGAGAAGCTCAAGTGGTTCGTACCCGGTGGTGGTAATAATGGGTTGGTTGTTCGTTTCAATTTCTAGCTGGCTGCTAAATTTGTTAGAAATGCAGCGCGTTTGTCCCCCGATCCAGGATATCCTGAAAGCTTAACTAATAAATAAAATAAATAATTGGTGTTTACACCAATTTTGTGAAACATATTGATGGGTACACCCTATCAATAAATTTAAGGTTTAAACACCAATTTACATCAGTTACAGGCGGTTATAGATTTGTGATGACCATTATAGCCTTGTGACGTCATATGTTATCATCCCGACCACTATATAGCTGGGGGGTTATTATTTGGCGGCTTCCGATGCGTGGTTCTCGCCATCCGAAGCGTCGATTGCGGGCATCAATCTCTGCATGCGAAGCGTCGATCGCGGCATCAATCTCGGCATGCGAAGCGCTGGGAACGAATTGAGAAGGCTACACACAAGCTCCATCCACTCATTGTTTGTG